>JARUPZ010000009.1:11851460-11866460 GCA_031213475.1 Nereocystis luetkeana | reverse complement strand
TCTCGTCCCATCTTCATGCCTGCCCAATATTCCAGTCGAAGGTGATCAGGGGGGGTCTTCAGAAGGGTTGGCGCTGGGGTTGGAGCGGCTGAAATACTTTTTTCGGAAAGAAGCGGCGGAATCGAAGGTTGACGCGAAGAGATTACCCGAAACGGCGGAAGTGACGCCGCTTGATCAGGAGCAGCGGGATATCGGGGTGAAGAGGTGAGGTATTGTTGTTGATGACGGGTAGTGGTGGTACTCTTGTTTATGTTGGTGGTGTCGGTGGTGATGTTGGTGGTGTCGGCGGTGATGTTGGTGGTGTCGGCGGTGATGTTGGTGGTGTCGGTGGTAATGTTGGCGGGGTGTGGTTGTTGGTGTAGTTGGCTTGTAGCTGATATGGTGTTTAACGTGTCAATGGCAAGATGTGGTGTGGCTAATTTGTGTTGCTGCTGGTGTTGCTGTTGATGGTCGTGGGGGGTATGGCACTGGCGTGGTGCTTGTTGTCGTTGTTTTATTTTTTGTTGTCGATGTTGGTATCCATAGCCGTTGTTGTTGTTTTTGGACGCTTGCGACCCTATGGGTGATGGGAACCTTGAACATTTTACACACCTCAGACAGATCATTCCCACAGTTGATGGTCTAGATTTTTCAAGGCGGATTTATTCCCGATGTTGTACGATCTAGCTCATCTTGCCGGGTGGGCCCCGTGTAGTCCGCATGATGTAGCACATGTTTCCACACCTCTCACAACCGCAAATAAGGCACTAGACGATCTACAGATCATGATCTATCTGACCGGGGTGTGGAACCTGTTCCTCGTCTAACGTCAGACATTAATATGTTCCATACTTGGAAGTGTACACGGAATAGATGGATGAGTCGTCCTAAATCGGTGGTTTGTTACAATTAGTGCTTTTCCCTTTCTTCCCTTCGTCCGATGCTGTACTGTCCCGATCCTATGTCGACCCGATGTTTTATCGTATCGATTTCGATTTTCCCCGATGCTCAAATGTCTTGATGTCTCATTGTCCCGATAATGTATTCTCCGGGGACTCTATTGCCCCGGTGCGCTTTTGTCCCCCCGACTTGGGTTTCAACGTTACATTTGCGTCTTCCAGCCCCGGCATTTGCCCGGGAATTACACCGCGTCTGGTTATATATTGTCCCGATATTGTATTATCCCGATACCGGAATGTTCCGCCCGATCAGGCTTCACCGTAGCATCCGCGCCTGCCAGTCTCGACGTCTCCTCGGGGACCACACTGTCTCCGCTTTTCTATTGTCCTTGTACCCTACTTCCCCGATGCCATGTTGCCCCGCCCGATCAGGTTGCACCTGTAGATCTGTGCCTCAGTCCCGACATATCTTCGAAGCCGGATGTAATTTCCCGACATTGTTTTTTTCAGACGCTCTATTGTCCCGCTCAATTAAGTTGCCCTGCTACGTTTGCCCCTGCTAGTCCCGACATCTCCTCGGAGACCACATCTTCATCGATCATGTATTGTCCCAATATTGTACTGTCTCGATACTCTATTGTACCCATACTCTATTAATAGTATCCCGATACTCTCCTGTCCCGATATTGTATTGTCCTGATACCCTATTGTGCCGATGCCCTATTGTCCCGCCCGACTAGGTTGCACCGCTACATTTGCGCCTGCCAGTCCCGACATCTCCTCGGGGACCATACCGTCTCCGATTTGGAGGAGGCCGGGGGTGCTGAGACAACGAACGGTGTGTATTATCGCTGCATTCTCTGCTGTCTATTTACTCTATTAATAGAAACAGTAAAAAACGGCAGCTGAGCCAGAAGCGCAGGACAAAAGAGACAAACCGATGCTGCGCTTCTCAAACGGTCAAAATGACTACCAGGTATTAAGTGTCAAACTGAAGAACAAAACAGCGGGGTGGGGGATTTCTGGGCGAATATTCGAAAGTCTGTTCTAAGTTTTGATTTTGTTGGTTTTCGTATTCCCCCCCCCCCCCCCCTGCCTCGTCTTGAAAGGGATGGGTGGTCATATAGGTCAAATGACTTGAGGCAAGCAATAAATGAGTACGCCTCCCCCCCCCTCCCCTGTCGGGGTTTCGAAAAAGGATAGTTGGGTGTGGTTTTCTTTTTGTTTACGAGGCACCCCTGGCCGATCGGTCGTTCGTTCTAATCGGAGCGTGTGTCCTCGTGAATAGACGAGCAGAAAACAACCAACAACAACAACAACGTATCGTACACTCCTTTCGAGGCTCGGAATGGTTTCCCTTCTTAAAGCTTGAATAACGCATAAAACAAATAGTGGCGAGAGTTCTGGACGACTTCAAAATGTGATATTCATAGTTGTGCTATCCGGGGGACCACAGTAAATAGGACCAAATATTGTTGGCAAAAATTGGGAAATATATAGGTTTTGGGGTATCCTGTAGGTCCTATTTAATATGGCCCCCCGTAATACTTGGGTTTAGTACACCCTCCCATCTCTGGGGCTCAAACAGATTAAGGGCCTGTGCGCGTTTTTTTTTTTTCAGAATACCCCTGTTGGTTGTTGGGGCCGGTTTTTTTTTTTCGGCTGGTTAAATTTGTCACGGTTGCCCAGGATCTGTCAGCCCCGCTGCTCTTGTGCAACGGCGCAGGCTGCTATGGACGATGGCGGCTGGTTTACGAGTAGTTTGCGTGAGGGACGGCGATGACATCGGCAACACCACCAAAAATAAAAAACAGCGACGGCAACACCGCCAACAACAATAGCATCGACAACAACGAACACCACAACAAAAATAGCCATCGACAACAGCAATGCAAGTATCCTCGTTTTGCGCGCTCCAACGATCGTCTGCCTTCACGATGAGTAGGGAGCATACTCTCGTGGTCACACCCAGGTTCCTACCCCGAGTATTCCAGAGTAGAACAGCCAGGTATGGTGCCCGGGTATGCCAGAGTAGATACCTCACACAAGACGTTTTTTGGATGTGTTCCCTTGTTTTTTACACAGCAGGCGGCTCTGCTGGTGCGGGGAACGGGGACGATGGGGGCAAGATCCCCTCCCCGGAGCAATGCTACCGAAGCGTTGTGCGAGAGCTGACGACCCAATACAGGCGAGAGATGGCGTCGGTGACAGCGCGCATTCACTCCTTGTGTTTCGTTTTGCTCTGCACCCTCCGCCGGTTCGGTAAAAAAAATAAAGCTTTGATCCTTTGAGTGCCGCAGTCCCGTTTTTGATGACAACTCGCTCATTATTTTGAGTGGTTTGTCCTGAAGACGGGAGTGCTGTCCTACAAGGATCAGGAGTGACGGTTGCAGCGACTGCAACCGCGCGGCTCTGGCGGCCAAAGGCCCCTTTTAGTGTGTGGGAGTAGGTTTGAAAAAGGAGGAAACATTTTTTTTTAAATTGAATTTCTGAAGAAGGGGCATGTGACGGCAGTTTTGGTTTTCGCGGTCCTTTTTTTTCGAACTGGTCGATATTTTGGTCCAGCGGGTTGCATTGCCCCGCCTTCTTCTCTCTTGCGCTGGTGTCTTTGTTGGAGGGCCGCTTACCGCTTGTTCTGTAACGGGGGGGCATAGTTTATAGGGGGCCTATGGTATACATAAAACACCTACCAGGTATATATGTAACCATCTTTTACTAACAATATCCGGTCCTATTGACTATGGTCCCCCGTAATAGAACGTACTGCAGTTGAGGATCACTGTTTTCGAGACGGATCCAGCTATTACGGGGGGCCATATTAAATAGAAGCTGCGGTAGACACAAAAACCTACCAGGTATACATTTACCTTTTTTTGGTAACAACAGTTGGTCCTATTTACTACGGTCCCCTGTAATATTACTACCGTGGTGGCCAATACATCGGCTTTTTTAGCGGGCACCGAAATTATTCCGCACACTGCCGCACATTTCCACCCCATCTGTGAGGAGCTATCAAACCGGCATCATCTCGGGCGTCTTCTGTATCGCTAATCCTACCCTTGAGCCAATCAGACTCGATCAACCATTGGGGTGTTAGCGAAGATTTTGGTCGGGTTGGATGCGAAGAGTTTGGTTGGGTTGTTTTTTTTTGTGGTCTGTTTCCCATATAGTAGTGATCCCATCCCTACGAAAAATTCATGGCTTCGTGTGGGGAAAAAAAAGCCAAAAATGACATCTTTGGCCAGAATGTTCTTGGGTTGGGTGACTCTGTGGGTTGGTGATCAAACGGAGCAACAACCCCTGATTGGCTCGCGCCTTCGGATTGGCCTGTTTTTGCACCAATCAGCTCCTCATCTTGACGGTTTCATATATTCTTATTACCCAACCAAAGATGGACGATGGCAGACACCCTACCTTTCAATGTGTCAACGTTCATGTATACTCAGTTTATGTCGACCTTAGTCTCGATCCAGTGGTAAACTCTACTAGTCATACTGTCTTTCGCACCCCGCGCCTATGGTTCGTGTACTCGACAGGGCCACGCTTCACCTCAACCTCGGCAGCGAGGGAGGGCAGAGGGAAGTACAGCACGGCGACGAGCTCGTCATCCTCGCCGCGATAACCCTGCTTAAGCTGTGCAACCTCTACGTTCAGGAGCCGGCAAAATCAGGTGATACTTTCGTACAGGTTCGTCGGGGTATTTTGAGGCCGTACCTTCTGGGCCTAGACTTTGTTTTTTCCCCGTCCACTGTTGATGCAGCGCTCATACAGCGCTCATATACGTAGCCCTCGCGAAACACGTACAAAACACAAACAATGTTAGCGCAATGCCAATCCAACGCGCACATAGAGTTCGTCAATGCCCAACGGCAACGCTCAGTCAGTGGGCGCTCATGTATTTATCCACTGTAACTATGAACTTCGCTCGGGCCGGTCGGGGTCACTTGCCGGATTACTTGCCTGGTGCCTATCAGTTATTTCTCCTCTTGCTTTCAAGAGCTCCTTGAAGTTCTCCGTTCTTACGTATACATGAGTATATAGCTGGTGCTGTACGAGAAACGCCTGCTGCGTTGCACTCCCATTTTCCGCTCGCGACACCCCCGAGAGTTTGACATCAACCGCAACTCCGAAGGCGACCCTTGTCGTATTCAGCTTTTTTAAACACAACTATGAACACGTTCGGGCTGGTCGGTGTTAATTGCCCCAATGGTTGTTTCTTCTTTTGCTTGCAAGAACTCATTTAACACTTTTAGTACCGCAGTGCCGTTTTGGGGACAAATCACTCGGATTTGGACTGGTTTGCCCCCAATTCGGCACTGCCGTACGAAAGGGATGAAGTTATTCGTTCTTTCCCCTGTGGCTATGTATAAGCTTATATACGTAGATTGTACTGCAGGAGGAACGCACGCCTGCTGCTCACCAGCAGGATTCCAAATCATCAGCCATCCCGCAGGGGAAAATCTTGTTGTATGGAACGTTTTCGTTTTCGTTTTGGCGTGTTTTATGATAGAGGCAACACTTTTGGGAACAAAAAAAACGTACTGACGGGGATCCTCTATAAGGAGGAGCTACGCAATATGCTGTAGTTTTTTTTTTTTTTTTTTTAGTCGGTTGCTTTCGTAGCATCCCTAATGAGCTCACACGGCTCGTCGGGTTGGCCCAATTGTTTTTTTTTTGTATCGAGATTTTGTTTCGACTTACTGTAAGAATAGTTGGAATAGTGGCGACCTCTTAAAGTGAGGGACTTGAGAATTTTCCCGGTGCACCCTTGCCGCAGCTTGCATCTCGAGGCCCTTCGCCCCCGCTTCCCGTTTCGCTTCTGTTCGCGTCATGCAATGCGCACTCAACCTTCATGAAGCGCTCACAAGACCCGCTTTCAAATCTGACGAAACGCCCGTACAGCACATACGTACTCGTGCACTGTTCATGAAACGGTGATACCATGCACTCGGCGCTCGTGCACAAGGCGCATTCGGCCTCTCACCCTTGCCCCTCGTTCCGCTTCGCCCCCCCCCCCCCCCCCCTACAAGAACAAAAAAATCAAATGATTGGACGCTGTCAACCCACAATCGGTCCTTAGTAGGATGTAGCTCACCCTTCATGCGACTCGCCGAACACCTGACGGCGCTTCGCGCTTGGCGCAAGCAATGTCTGCCTGTTCGGTGAAAACCCGACGTCCTCCTTCCCGACATTAATGGGATGCGAGGGTCTATGGTAATTCGACTTCATGCCATGCATGAAACGAGTATACCAACCCCCTCCGTCTCGAGTGGGATGCGTGGTCAATGGTCAAATGACTAAGGCAAGCAACAGATGAGTACGCCCCCCCCCCTCTTCGACGGGCGAGGGTTTATGGTCTGACGACCACGGCCATGCATGACAATGAGTACACCCTCCCTCCCCCCCTCGACATATATGCCTCCTCCTCCCTCCCCCGCCGCCGCAGCTGGCGAAGATGCCCAATCGGGGAAAGTGAAGGCCTACCTTGGCAAGGTGGAGGTGGCGTGCTTGCTGGAGGCGGCCATGTCTTGCTCCCCGTACAATCACCATCTCAAGGTGAGGACTTGATACCATTTTCGTTTAGCGATACATCTATTACGGGGGACCATAGTTAACAGGACCTATGGTACACATAAAAACCTATTATGTGTAACCATTTTTTACTAACAATATTTGGTCCTGTTAACTGTGGCCCCCCGTAATATTATATTGACACAACTTGGCCAGGGAAGAAAAGGGGCTGCACGCACGCTCGCGATAACATAAAGCAAGGAACGGACGTTAGTGGGGAGGGGAGAGGGGCGCCAGCTATGTGACCCAATGGTTGACCTGAGTTATGACTACTACGGGGGACCATTAAAAAATAGGACCTACGGTGTACACATTAACCTATATATTTCGTTGTTTTTGCGAGCAACATTTGGTCCTATTTATTTACTATCCCCCCCGGTAACAGGGGGGAGAGAGAAGATAGCAAAATTGATGGGGGATGAAATGGAACTAGACGTCGTCGGACGCAAACGTACCCGAAATTATTGTCCCCTTTTCAACCCAGGAGGGAAAACATGTCAAAACACTACTGTAGATGCTGACGATTACACCGACTACATGAAAACCACCCCGGGTTTCTACGGTAAGGGGCGTGTCCGAAGCGCGCGTGACGACAGCGTTTATGGTATGGTTGGACGCTCTTCCCACTCCCTAGCAAGTTGATAGGAAGGGCCGCACTTGCTTGAGACCCAGAATGGTTCCTTCTATTTATAGAGGCGTTTGCTTTCAGAAGAGGAGCGAGGGGACGTCTTTGCTACCTACGCACCTGGTACAAACTGCATGCTGACGCTCTTGCTGCTGCGCTCTTTTTGGCAGACGGTTGATGAGATATTGCCCGCCTTATTTTACAAAACCCCCCTTTCTTTTTTTATTCTGTGCGTACTGGAATAGGTTTGTCGAGGTAATATTTTGTGCCCGGCTTGCCAAATGTGGCCAGCGACAACCAACCCGCGTATCTTCTCCCAGAACTGGCAGGTACCCGGGCCTACCTTACGAGCGTTGAGTTATCGCACAGTGGCCCGATCGTGTTGCAGCAAGCTGTTTCTCGCAAAGAACGGGAAGGTTGCCACTAACGAACGAAGAAAGCTGTTTCTCGCAAAGACCTGGTCAAGAGAGAGAGAGAGAGAAAGAGAGAGAGAGAGAGAGAGAGAGAGAGAAAGAGAAAGAGAGCCCGTGTTGTGCTTATATATAGCAGCCCGCACTATCGTCTGTCAAGAGAAAACGAGCGCTGAACGAGCGCTGAACAATGACGTGATGATCACACGCACCCCTGTGCGGTCTCAACTGGCAGCTATCAGCTATCCCACCCGGTAGTTTGCCGTATAAATAGTAGAGGAAAGCGTTCCGCTTGCTAAAAAAAGAGAGCACTTGTCGTGGTTTTGTGTTGTTGTTGTTGTTGTTGTTGTTGTTGTTGTTGTTGTTGTTGTTGTTGTTGTTGTTGTTGTTGTTGTTGTTGTTGTTGTTTGTTGGTGTTGTTGTTGTCGTGGTCGCAGGCAGGACGGGCTCCAGCGACTCTAAGAGAACCATAAAATGAATACAGTTGTGTGTGCACATCCTATATCATTTCTAGCACATCGCACACCACGGACAAGATTATGAGAAACGTAATCAGCGTACGTACGTACGCAGCAGACAGCAATACCGTATCACGAAGGTTGCAAGATAACAGACAATACCGTATGACACTATCACACTGGGTGGTAAGACAACAAACCCCCTTGGAAGAAGTCGAGTTATCTCGACGAAATATGTCAGGAGACAGCGCTTTCCCCCCTTGTTACAGACAGCGAAGTTGCCTTGACATGCCTTAACTGACACCAAACTACTAGGTTTTAGTGTGGAACACTCGGCCATGCCCCCCCCCCCCCGGTGACAGCGCATATGTTTCCTACCCTATGCCCTTACGGCATGCTTCTACAGTAGAACATCGCTCTCTTGAGTTCGTCCCATGGGGTGTGTTGTCTTACCACACCCGTGTCATACAGTATGTACGTTTTACGAATTGCAGAAGGACCAAAGATAACGAAACAAATAAAACCAGACGTTGAATCGCCTTAGTGCTGTCTGTACCTTGACCCTTGTAGGGCAAACAAACTGCAGCCAGTCCCGTTTTGGGGATAAACTAGTCAAATGCTGTAAGAAGTTTTTCCCCAAACGGGACTACAGTTCTGAAAGGGGTTTATCCTTTTGGGACCCATGTCTGGCGACCAGAAAGCGGCTCGTTGCAATAACAGGGGGAAACGAGAGAGAACAGAAGAAGCAGGTGAAGGGCAGGGGGACGCGGAAGGAGTGCTGGAATACACTCGAGCGTCCTCTGTTCTCGATATGCATACCGACTGTCAGAAGCGTGAGGCCACATCATCTATGAATTCTGTTACAGCTACACGATAGCTATCGCCGCGTATATAAGCCACGCTCACTCCCATCATTTTTTCTGTCGGGTAAAAAGATCGTGCAGCAGCCTGCCCCCGCCGGACGGAACCGCCTCCCCCAGCAGATGCTGTGTTCGCTACCTGTCATTTGTGTTGTTAGACCTTTTTCCATCTTGACGTCTTTGGGGCCCGCTCCAAGAGAGATAACGGCCGAAACAATGGTTGATAATTTTGGTTTATCAACCATCTAGGAGTAGCACGAGGGCCAATATTTACGGGTAGGATCATGTTGCATCCGTACCGTACCGTACCGTACGCCTCCTCGCATTGGAACTCCGACACTAACCTTCGTTCGTTATCATCCCCCAAACACGGAACGACGACAATGGTTGCTGGAGTCGTCAGTTTTTGTCGTCATGTTTTCCCTCTTGGAACTCCCGAGAGGTTCAAGTCCCAATGTCGTTAGCCCTTTTAGGACCGCAGTCCCGTTTTGGGGACAAACCAGCCAAATTCCAAGTAGTTTGTCCCCAAAACGGGACTGCACTCTTACAAGAGCCAAGACGCAGCAGGAGACAGTGTTGGGATAGGTTTCGCGATTCCATGGGCGAAGAGTACAAAGTGATGCTCCTAGATGTGAGCTCATGTTCTCGCCTGATTTTATTTTGGGAAAATATTTATCGAATGTTCCAGATTTTTGTCTGATATTTTGTTTTTTCAAATGTCATCTAAACTCATCAATTTATTATTTGATGAACATTTGTTTTCTTCATAATTTACGTTGTGTTGCCTGCAATTATCGAGTTGTGATCTTACGCTAACCTATCTCATGAAACATGACCAAATCTCTTGTATTTTGCGGCCTGATCTGATGCCATCAAATCGCATGTTTTCAAGATAATGGCGATGGATGTCTACCGAGAGCTGGGGTCGTTCGAGAGGGGTTTGACGATCTTTGGGGAGCTGGACGTGAAGCAGATACAGGTGGGGTGAGGGGTGCCACCTGTTGCTGGTGATAATGGGGCCGGCGAAGGTGTGTGTGCTCGTCACATTGAACCGTTCTTTCTGCCCGTCGACATCCAGCACCACCACTGTCCGTGCCGATTCCTACAATCCTAGAAGAGACACAAGCTCTGTGTTCGCAGAACTAGGACACTAGAGATACTAGATTGTTATGTGGTGAGCACAGCAGGAGCCATCCCACGGTAAGGGTGCACCAGAAGAATCTGAACCCCTCGCACTAGGAGCTCAATATCTCACCCGATACAACACTTGGAAGGAATTCGTTTTGTGCCACCCGACCGGCACTTGTATGCGCTAGTCCTTCAACGAATACACGAGTAAAATGTCCTTCCTAACTGGTAGTTCGCCTCACTTTTAACCCCTTTAGGACCGCAGTCCCGTTTTGGGGACAAACCAGTCAAATTTCAAGTAGTTTGTCCCCAAAACGGGACTGCGGTCCTAAAAGGATCAAGGAACTCAATTGGTGAGAAACCTTCGGCCCAAAAAGTGGAACCTCTACCGTGGGGTGACTCGCAGGCAGTGCAATGCCGCGTCACCTCTAACCTGGTACTGAACACGACAGTCAAAACAAAGTTTGTTGGTGTTGGACTCGTCGTTGATAAGTTGCATATATGTGTGTGATTGTGGTTGCACCCGAAGCATAGGGCCTCGGCGCTTCGACCGTCATCGGGCCACAAGCGTGCTGCCTATGCGCACGGCGATGATGATGTTTTGAAGATGTTCCCACCGTGATCTGAAAACCACCTGAAAAATACATCTCGATGGAAGGAAACAAGCAAGTAGGAGATGATAGATGTACCGCAGCGCCAAGACGCAAGGGGAGAGCGATACCAACGAGCTGTGACAAACCACCCCGTATCTATTGCAACTATTAGTAACTCGTATTCTACCGGGAACGCTATTATTGGTACCTATGACGCGTGCTATGGTAAATATGCACCTACTTTTGCCTCCTGAGGCTCCTGACTTGGCTAGATTGGTTAGGGTATAGGAGCCCTAAACCTCATCGAAGACTCACCCGACGGTACGTACGGTGGGGGCTGTGGCATGCTGCGGTACATGGAACTTCTCTGTTTCTGCCTTCGGCGGCAACTCACTTGCGGAGCTCTATGCTATTACTACGGGGGACCATAGTTAATAGGACCAAATATTGTTAGTAGAAATGGTTAAATCTATAGGTTGTTATGTATACCACAGGTCCTATTAACTATGGTCCCCCGTAATAGTAAGTCTTTCTCAGCCAACCAAAAATCTGGTTCTGGAGGAAAGCGTCAGTGCTATCCGATGAGCAATTCCATGGCCTAAGACTGAGCATACAGCGAAAAATACTGCAACGTGAAAGACATTGTTCCGACGGTTTTGGGTCAAGGAGCCCCGTCACTCGGAAAATATATTTTTCTGCACCAAAAAAGTGCTACCTGGTACCAAAATTCCGGTTTTGGAGGAAAGCGTCAGTGCTACCCGATGAGCAATCCCATGGCCTAATAATAAGTATACAACGAAAAACCCTGCAACACACGAATGGCACTATTCCGACGAGTTTGGGTTAAGGAGCCCCGTCACTCCGTTTTTTGTTTTATTCTGCCTTGAGATTGTTACCCCTTTCGCAGCACGCGTCAGTAATGGTGTGTACACGCGAGAAACATGATGTTATGAGCGGGTCAGTGCAAGAGTAGTCGCTGGGGTACGACACACTCTCTCGCGCATACATACATGCTCGTAGGAGGTATTGATGGTGCTGTTGGCGGCGGCGGGGGCGGGGGGGGGGGGGGGGGGGGGGGGGGCACTATAGCGTGCCGCGGCGAGGAGTGGGGAAGCTCGTGCTCGTGTTTGGGGAGGGTGGCGTTCGTAGAAGTGGGGTTGCTGGTGTGTGGCGGTGGCCGGGTGTTGGTTTTGATCGTGCGGGACTGGAGTGTTGGTGTCGGCATGCAACTGGGGGGGGGGGATGGGGGTTGTTGGTGTTGGTGAGGTGGTGTTGGTAGGGGTGGTGGTGGTGGTGTATCGTGGTGGCGGTGGTGGGGAAGAGGGCGGGAGGGGTGTTGGTGTATGGTTGGTGTGCGAAGGATCTGCTGCTGGTGGGGGGGGGAGTGGTGGGTGGCGGTGGCGGGGGAGAGTGGGGTTGTGGGTATTTTATAGGGGTGGTGTTGGCGGGTGGTGATGGGGGTCGGGGGGGGGGATTGTTGTTGTGTGGGGGTTGGCGGTGGCGGTGGGGGGTGGAGTTGGAGGGAGGTCTGGCGTTGGTTTTGCGGTGCGGGCGGGGGTGAGGGTGGGGGCTGGCTTGACCCCTGACTGCAATAGGAAAAAGGCTAACCCGCTCACAGCTCGGACATATCATACAGATCATACAGATCATGGTCTATCTATCTACTGTAGATGATCTAGTCCCTCACCTGCCGTTGTCAGAGGTTGGGCGGTGTGATCCGCTTGGTGCATATCCAACCGAGGGAACATGCGCTATCGATAGAACGTGCGGAGTATACAGCTCCCACCCGGCAACACAAGATACATGCATACAGCGATCTAGACGAGGTGTGAAACCCTCCAAACCCTGCAAACCCTGCAAAAGCATACCCACACTATTTCCAAGTTGCGGTTGTTCTCGCAATAAATCCGTGGTGACGGGACATGCTCCATATAACTCCGGAGTGGAAGATTGCGCCAGGAATAAACAAAACAGATGCCATTACAGAGCGGTAGGATACACGGTAGTTTTCCCTATTAATAGGAATCTTTATGCACGAAGTGAATACAAGCAGACGTTTCAACACGCCCACCTCTCTGCCCCTTCCTTTCTCACTCACGACCTTGAGTTTTAAACTTGGTTTGTTTCAACAGGGTTTGACGATGGTTCCGTACGCGCCTTTTTCGTTGTTCGCTTAGGCTGTGTTACCGCCTGATTTGCTTGCTATCTACATACCAGGCATATATATATATTTTTCTTCCCGCCATGAGTTCCACAGCTGTCAGCTTTTGCTCAGGTTCTGTTCCCCTCGGCGAGGTAAAAATATACGTATCCTTCATTATGTTATATAAAACCCGCAGTACGCGCGATCGAAATATCACACGACGCAGGAGGCAAATACGAGTTTCCGCTGAATCGTCGGATCTCACAGGTCCTGTTTCCTTGTTTTTTCAATTCTAATTTTGTTGACTTGTTGTGGTTTTGTCTCCGTTTTTTCCCCCCTATAGGCACTGGCTGTTCAGCGCTTTCGACCTTGTTTTTGCCTCTTGTCTTCGCAGGTTGACGCCCTGATGTACCTGATGTTTCGCCCTATGAACGGGCTATTCTTCTGCCGTCTTTTCAGTGGTATCTGTGTCTTTCTTATCTATGGATATTGTTTTTTGGCGTTTGGCTTCGTTCGTTCAAGTCTGCGCCGCTTTCTTGTTTTTTTCGTCGTTGTTTTTTTCCTTCTGCTGACGGTTCCGCAGGGTGACACTCTTTCATTTTTGCCTGTCTTGTTGTTTTGTTCTTCACTGTTTGTCTTTTGTCTTCCGTGTGTTTATTGCTTCTGTTTTTTTTTGTTTTTTTTCAAATGGTTTTTGTTTTTTGTGTTGATTTTTTTTTTTTTTTTTTTCCCCTGCAGGTTGACACTTTGTCGTACCTGGTACTGCGGCCCAGCCACTGCTACGGGCTGTTCGGCGAGGTGCAAGGGCAGTGCAACGCCATACGAGCGGTGCACCGAAACTGCACCAACGAAACGGCGGAACACATCGCCAGAGCCGTTGAACGGGGCAACTACTCGAAGGGCGCCGAGATCGACAGATTCCAGGTTGATTTTGTTTTTTCGGATCTTGTAGTATAGGTTGAGATGCTTGTCGGCCCATTGTTTGACGTGAGGCTTCACCCGCACTGTGATAGCTCCTTGTCGCCCCTAGGTCGCGATCATGCTTCGGGCAGATCATCTGCAGATCATACTGATCGTTTCTATTGCGCGGGACCATAGTGATCAGGACCGAATATGTGCACTAAAACCTATGTATTCCATTTTTTTCTTTGAGCATGTTTGGTCCTGATTACTACTGCTGTATGTCTCTCTCGTACTCCTTCACGATCTATATGGAGGGGGGGGGGGGGTGTACTCGATAGGAGAGATGTAGTCGATCTCATGCATGGCCGTAGTCGTATGACCATAGACCCTCGGATCCCTACAATGCCGGGACGGAGCATGTCGGGTTTTCACCGACCAGGCAGACATTGCTTGCACCAAGCGCGAAGCGCCGTGAGGTGTCTGGCGAGTCGCATGAAGGGTGACCTGCACCCTACTAGGAACCGCTTGTGAGGCGGACTTGCATGTGGACGACAGCTTCAATGAGTTGCTTTAGTTTCCGGTGTAGGCATTTCCAGAGACAGCAATGGGAGTACTATGTGTCTGCCTCTTGAGTGCCTTACCTTGAACACTACGTGGTACGATCATTCCCAATTGTGCGGAGTAAAGGTTCTTTACCTCGCACAAATGATCTAACTCGACAACCAACGGGGGGCGACCGCCAAAAAACAAAACAAAAAACGGTACCCTGGTTGTCTAGCTCACGTAGTGAGCGGCATGTTTTACAGTGTCGTTGCCAACCGACGCCAACCCAACCTATAAAAAATAGGGGTATCTAGATTGTTGGTGGTAGATGTATTACTGATTTATACCACTCTGTCCTAAATATGAAGACCGGTTTGATTGAATATTTATGTACAGACTGTGCTTATATTTGGGGACAGAGGGGTATGAGCTAGTTCCTTTTGCCGAGAGGGACATTCATCAAACATGCATGATTTAAGACAACTTTATTGGGTTAGATCTGTACAAATAGTACTGCCCTACAAGGCAGATCCTGCACAACATCTCATAACGGCAGGTTATGATCTAGGCGATATATCTGTAGATTATCTATCTGTAGAGGATCTACCTAATCTGTATGATCTGTCTGATCTATCTGACCTATGTGATCTACTATCTGAACTATTTGGTCTGTCTGATCTATCTGAACTTTCTGATCTGTCTGATCTGTCTGATCTATCCGATCTATCTGATATGTCTGATCTATCTAACCCGTCTGATGCATCTGATATATCTGATATATATGTATATATATTACCTATCTGATATATCTGATCTATTTGATCTAACTGATATATCTGATCAGTTCGAGGTGTGAAATTTCTGCACCAACTATGGCACACTGCCCAC
>JARUPZ010000009.1:10153565-10469907 GCA_031213475.1 Nereocystis luetkeana | reverse complement strand
CAGAAACAAAAACAAAAAAACCGACATTGCACCGCACAAAATATTAATTCCACGTACGAGTAGGACCAAAAGTGAGAATACATGCATAGATGGGTAAAAGAAAATGCTCCTCCTTCGAGGAAGAAAGGGGATAAGATGAGCACAAAGTTTCTGTATAATGCACGGAAACGCAGGCGCCCAAACCGTTGGAGGTGTCCCTACAAGGAGCGGGAACGGTGCGCCGTCGTGAAAGGGGATGCGTGGCCAAATGGTTGAATGACTAAAGACAAGCAACGCATGAGTACCCCCCCCCCCCCCCTCACCCTCCGAAGCTGTCGCACCATATGCAAAGCCCCCCCCACAAGCCGTTCTTAGCAGGATGCGGGTTGCTCTTCACGCGACTCGCTCAACACCTCACGTTTCGCTTCGCGCTTGGTGCAAGCAATGTTTGCCTGGTCGATGAAACCCGACGTGCTCGGTCCCGACACTGTTGTAGGGATACTATTACGGGGGGGGCATAGTTAATAGGACCCATGGTATACATAAAAACTATATATTTAACCATTGTTACTGACAATATTTGGTCTATTAACTATGGTCCCCCGTAATAGGGTCTACCTGGTACGGTAAAACGACGACGGCCATGCATGGTAGCGAGTACACCCATCCCCCTGCATCGCCCCCCAACACCCCCCAACCCGCCCCACCTCCACGACTGCGATGAAAGGCAAGCCCTGGCGACAGCCTCGTACACCGGTCCGTTCGGGGTGAGCCCCCAGTGGCCCATCTCCGCGTAGTGCTCTAGGCAGCGCGGGGCTCCCCACAGCGTCGGCGGCCATGATGAGCGTGGCGAACGTGATGAAGTTTCGGGAAGGCAAAGGTGCCGCCGCCGCCGCCGCCGCCGCCACCGATGCTGCTGCGGCCCCGCCCTCTCCTGATTGGTTGATTGATTGATTGATTGATTGATTTGATTGATTGATTCGGTTTGGTTGACTGATTCGGTTGGGTTGATAGATTCGGTTTGGCTGACTGGTTTGATTTCATGATTTTTTCGGGAGCGTCCGAGAGGTCACGATCCATTGTACAGATCGTTCGGTTGATCAGGGGTGTGCTCGAGAAAAATCGGTTGTAACCGATTCGGGTCGGGTTTGCCTTTGCACTCTGTTTCCCACGAATATAAATGACCCCGGCCCCAAGGAACCCTTTCGAAGAGTTAGCCCAGCCCAGTAACCATTAGGCTAAAAGCGGAAGTTCGGCCACGTTTTCTCTGATTAGTCTTGGGGTCGGGTGGACTCTAGGAACGGTTCCTTGGGGTCGGGGTCATTTTTAGACAGGAAATAGACACAAGAAGCACAATCGAACTGGTCATTGGTTCCAACCATTATAAATACACACACCCTATTCATATGCACACCTGCCGACAGGCCATGCCCTACTGTAGATCATTCCGTTGGTTGATCTGGCTGGTTGATTGGCTGGTTTTGGGAAAAATGATTGAAGTCTTCTCGCGATAAAAACGCTTCCAAGGCATGAGCCGCAGTGGGGACGGACGGGGGGGGGAGAGCCTTTTATGCATCCCTGAATCTGAGTGACGACTGCGTAGGGTGGAGGGATGACAGAAGGGCGAATACAATAAATGGTTGAAGGAGAAGAAAGAATGGTTGAAGGAGAAGATCACATATGGTTGATTCGGTTGGTTGATTTGACATGGTTGACGGATTGATCCCCTTGATGC
Source organism: Nereocystis luetkeana (assembly GCA_031213475.1). NCBI lineage: Eukaryota > Phaeophyceae > Laminariales > Laminariaceae > Nereocystis > Nereocystis luetkeana. The sequence goes on along the minus strand of JARUPZ010000009.1, from coordinate 10,468,193 downwards.
ATTGCATACACACCTCGTAAAAAAAATCAAGTTGTTTCTGCTGCAGACCGCACATGCGTGTTTTATGTATTGGTGTACTTTGAAGTATGCCGTACGTACCTTGTCTCTGGTACAGTCAGTACGTACTTATTTTTCTTATCATTTGTTTGTTGCTCATTGTACGCAGGGACACCCTTTTATCGCTCGTATCTCTGACCACTAGAGCGTACTTCGTCGTCATGATAGTTTGTGCAGGATCTGTACAGTACCAGGTACATCTCAGGATCTGTACAATACAGATCAACCCACGAAGCCTTTCCCAACAATAGATACTTATTTAAGCAACTACACGTACGGCTCCGACGCGGAAAACATGAATCACAGATCACACGTGCAGAGCAGGACTCTATTTGTCCTGAAGTATGTAGATCATGGGAGTGGCCAGCATACTGCTTCAATCCAGTATATTGGTTCGATCCAGTATGCTGGTTGAAGTCCAGTATACTGCTACAATCCGGTATACTGCTACAGTCACGTATACTGCTGCAGTCCAGTACACTGCTTCAATCCAGTATACTGCTGCCATCCAGTATACTGCTTCAATTCAGTATACTGGTTAGTTTTTACCGCGATCTAGTGAGGCCATACAAAAGCCGTAGCGGGAAGGGGGAGAAGAGCCTGCTATGTGACCCCGGATCTGAGTTACGAGTTGGAAGGAGAGAGAGAAGAAGATGTGCGAAGATAATGAATGGGATGGAAACAAAAAAAAAAAATACAAAAAAATACAAAAGCCGTACCGTACTACGCGTGATTGAAGTATCTTGCAAGGACGTATTTCGACCTAATCCTTGATCTCACAGCTCTTGTTGTCATATCAACGCCACTGACTGAGTCAGCCAGTGCCCGCCAGAAAAGCTCTAGTATGTACCAGGTAATTATCAGCGACTAGGAATGAGAGAGAAAATAGCGTGTGTGATGGGTGGGGATATCTCTTTTTTTTCTCCGAATTCGGGGAGGCCGAAACGGTGTGTTGGTTTGGTTCGTTGACTGGTTGGTTGATTTGCTTAATGTTGGTTGAGTGACTGATCGATTGATCGCTGTTGAACGATCGCTCGATTGGTCCATTGGTTGGTTGATGCATACGTCGATTGGTTGATTTTTATGCTTTTCGCAGGAAGGGAAAGCGGGGGGGGATGGGGATCAGGATTAACAGCACGCAAGCATATCAAACCAAAAACCAAACAACCGAAAAGCACGAAGATAGACGAGACAAAAAAGGGCACAACCTACAAACCGCGCCAGACACCCAAACCACCCACACAAACACAACCGACACGACATCGCAATCACTCACCACACCCGCAAACACAAAAAAATAAAACAAAACGAGCACCATACGACGCGCCCAAACAAAAACACAAGCGCAGAAAACGACATAGACAACAAACAAGAACCGAAAAATAGTACCATCACCTTCCCCCCCCCCCCCCCCCGGCCGTGTTCCTTCTCGAAAGGGATGCGTCATCAATGGCCAAATATGAAGACAAGCAACAAACTGGTACACCCCCCCCGCGCTCACCCCCACCTTCGCTACCCACGCTCCGCTCCCTCCCCCCATTTCCACAAGCATCTCATCCACCTCCACATCCCCGCCACCTTCCAGCACGCCTCCTCTTCCTCCCCTCCTCCTCCTCCTCTTCCCTCGCCTCTCCCTCAGCCGCGGCACCACCAAGCGTGGCGTCCATTTCCTTTAGCAGTAGCTCCACCGCCTTCCATTGCCTGGCCTTAGCGCACGTGCCGAGAGCGGTGTTGTACGACCACAGGTCTGGGGCTAGAGATCGCTTCGGTGGTGGTGGTGGCGGTGTGGCGGTGGCGGGTGGGGGTGGTGGTGGTTGGGATGGTTGGGGCGGTTCTTGAAGAGGAAGAGGAGGAGGAGGAGGAGGAGGGGGGGGGAGCCCCAGTCTTGCGGGGAGTCTTGGAGGTCTTGTGCGTGGCGTGCTTCATCTCCGCCAGCAGCTGGAGGGAGAGACGGTAGTCGCCGGCCACCTCGCAGGCGCCTAGCACCGTGTTGTAGCTTACGACGCTCGGGGGAACTGTTGGGGAAAGAGAGAGAGAGAGAGAGGAGAGAGAGAGAGAGAGAGAGAGAGAGAGAGAGAGAGAGAGAGAGAGAGAGAGAGAGAGAGAGAAAGAGAGAGAGAGAGAGAGAGAGAGAGAGAGAGAGAGAGAGAGAGAGAGAGAGAGAGAGAGAGAGAGAGAGAGAGAGAGAGAGAGAGAGAGAGAGAGAGAGAGAGAGAGAGAGAGAGAGAGAGAGAGAGAGAGAGAGAGAGAGAGAGAGAGAGAGAGAGAGAGAGAGAGAGAGAGAGAGAGAGAGAGAGAGAGAGAAAGAGAGAGAGGAGAAGGAAGTCAAGGAGACCGACGGTTGAGCGGAAAGCCGGCGGATGAGCTAACCTACCAGTTACCAGACGCCGGTATGATTTACGATGCTTTGATATTATGGTACCTGCTCAAGGTGACAATAGCAAAACAATGCAACTATTACGGGGGTCCATAGTTAACAGGACCACATATTGTTAGTAAAAATGGTTAAACATATAGGTTTTCACGTGTACCATAGGTCCTGTTAACTATGGTCCCCCGTAATAGGCGTTCCAACAAACCAGGAGACGGCGAGTCCAAGACACCGTACTGACCACCTGAAATAGCCCCGGTTTCAGGCACGAATGCTTTTCGACACGGTGCTATCGCGCTCTATCGTATACCCCCCTTCATCGACGACAAATTGATATTGACGGGCGGGCGCGACACGCGACGCGAAACAAAAAACGAAACGGCACACCCGTAGCATCATGAACGAAAACGTCAAGACTCACCCCCGCCTCCTCCATGTTCCGCAGGATGCCCACCGCTTTTTTCGTCTCTCCGCACACCTTGCACAGCTCTATGGCGATGTTGTGCGTCTTCTCGTCGGGGGGCACTCTCCCCTCCTGGAACAAGAAGGCGTTGTGCAGAAAGGGGGAGGGGGGAGGGGGCGCGTACTCATTTATTGCCTGCCTTAATAATTCGACCGCTGATCACGCACCGCTTTCGAGACAAGGGGCAGGGGGGGGGGGGGGTGTACTCGATAGGAGAAATGTCTTCGATCTCATGCTTGGCCGTAGTCGTATGACCATAGACCCTCGCATCCCTACAATGCCGGGACGGAGCATGTCGGGCTTTCGCCGACAAGACAAGGGGTGTGTGGGGGGGTGTACTCATGATCATGCATGGCCGTAGTCATATAACCATAGACCCTCGCATCCCTACAATGCCGGGACGGAGCATGTCGGTTTTTCACCGACCAGGAAGGCATTACTCGAGGGGGGGGGGGGGAAAGAGGTGGTTGGTCATCCCACAGCTCTACCGCGATGTTATTATGCATCTTCTCGTCTAGGGGGCAGTCTCTTCTCATAACATATGGAGGCATTTTGTTTGAGGGAAGGGGGTGTGTGTGTGGAGGGAATGGGCGATGTTAAGCATCTTCTCGTCTAGGGAGCACTCTATCCTCCTGGTATGAGAAGGCGTTGTATTACAAGGGAGGGCGGGGTGGTCAGCCCACAGGTCTATCACGACGTTACGCGTCTTCTCGGGCACGCTACAGGCACTCACTCTCCCCTCCTGCCATACGTGTGAGGAGGCGTTTTGTAGTAGGGGTGGGGTTGGTGACCCACAGCTCTACCGCGATGCTGTCCATCTCTTACGCTAGGTGGCGATTTCCCTCTCCCCCTCCTCGCAGGAGCGGGCGGGGGAGGGTTGGTCAGCCCACCCCTCCGTCGCGAAGGTCTGCACCTTCTCGTCTAGGGAGAACCCTCCCCTCCCTCTTGGCGTAAGAAGGCGTTTGGTAGAAAGGATGGGCGGGGGGGGGGGGGGATGTCAAGGGGGTGGGGATGGCCAGACAGTCAGCCTACGGCACACCACATCAACCCTGGCATATCCCGTGTACCTCCTTCATGTCGCGGAAAAAACTCTAGACCGGGTTGGAGGGCTTTCCCGATAGCGAAGGCCTTGAGCGCGGCATTGTAGGCAGGAGTCGAGACGGGTAGGTCTTCCTCCTCGTGCCGCTTCGAGCTCCTGACACGGCCAAGCGCGCCAGACGAGGCAAAAAATAACCCAAGAGCGGGATTAGTATACCTCCACAAGTCGGGGCAAATCACGATGGGCCTATCTAAAAACGGCGGATCACGCGACCCCTAAACCTGCTGTCACGATATCCTGACAGGAACATGCATGCACGGCACAGATCCTGCCAGAGTATACAATTGTGGCGTTTTAACGCTGTAAATTATTGTCGCCCTTCCGCGACGTGTGAGCGAAATATTTACAATGAACCGTGCCACCCGCTTCCACCTCGCAAGACACAACAACATCTGCCCTGGGCGACTACGTACAAGTATCCGCGCTCAGCTCCCCAGGCGGAAATGCTGGGCATCCAAAACGATGTCCTAGTTCACGTAAATTATTTATACGGCCACGTATGTATCGCCTCAAGTCGACCAGAGGAGACGAAAAGAGCTAATAGTCTTCTCGCGATGAAAAAGCAAGCCAAGAAGGGTACGGGGAGGAGGGAGAAGAACCGGCTTTGTGACATCGGCTCTGAGTTGCGACTAATGCGGGGGGCCATATTAAATAGGACCTACGGTACACACAAAAACCTGCACATTTCGCTATTTTTACAAACAGCTTTTGGTCCTGTTTACTATGGTCCTCCGTAATAGAGCGGGAAAGGCGAACATGATAAAGGGGATGAGGCACAGAAGAGAAAATATATATTATATGTATATATACATCCCGCCCTGAGGGACGTGGATAATTAACTGTGGAAAACGACGGTCTGTCCTAAGCGTGGGTATAGGTCACGGCGAGACAGCACAAGACAGAACCAAGGACACGGCAAGACAAGAAACGGCAGGGTGCAACAAAAACAAAAAAAACAATTCGACCCAAGCCAGACCCAACAACTGTACGAGGTGCCATTTTGACCAGAAACATGGAGTAGGTTTCGACATTTTTTCGTTTGGCATACTTCTACGGTCGGAGCGGTATACTGTAGTCTGTCCGACCCAACTGCAAGCACCACAAGTGTCAACCAACCGCACACAAACGACAGCCAATAACAACAGCAATAACGACAGCACCCGAGTCACCAGCAACAGCACCCCCCCCCCACCTACCACCACCACCACCACCACCGCCCCCGACTACACACCCATCACCCACCACCACCACCACCACCACCCCCCTCCCCCCCGCCCCCCCCCTAAAAAATACACGCATCATGACGACGTATACCCAGGCGTCAGTGATTTGGGCAGGACGCCCCACATTTCCACCTTCCCGCGAAGTCACCGATCATGACGATTGCCACACCCAGACGTCAGTCGTTTGGGCAGCACGCCTCCTACCCCCCCCCCCCCCCCCCCCCCGCCCCCCGCCACCAGCCCCTTTATCACTGCCAACACCCCGAAGACTACCCCCCCAATCCCCATCACCATTACCACCACCACCACAAATATTACCAGAATAGCCCTCTCCCACTCCCCTCCCCTGGCCAGGGCGCTGATACAGGACGTGACGGTGTACGCATTGGGCTTGATCCCTCTCCTCCTCATGTCCGCCTCCAGCGTTAATGCCTCCTCCCACCTAATAAACGAGGGGCGAGGGGCGCGGGGGGGGAGGGGGGGGGGGGATGATACTCAAAATATACGAATGGAACATGCCAAATACGGTTCTAGGGGGAGGCGAAGAATGGGTGCGTTGGCATACATTGATACCCCGTACATGCCAAATACTGCGTACCAGGTGTACGGGGAGGTGGAGGTATAGGGATTGGGCTTGATCCCTTTCTTCATCATGCCTGCCGCAAGCGTTAACGCCTCCTTTCATCTACTAATGAGGGCGGAGGGGGGTGTACTCGATAGGATAGATGTGCTCGATCTCATGCATGGCCGTAGTCGTATGACCGGCGGGGGGGGGGGCATCACAACACACCCACGGTGACACATGCCAAATATTCAGTTAGGGAGAGGGGGGGGGGGGCGCACTAATTTTCTACTTGTCTTAACCATTTGAGGATCGACCACGCATCCCTTTCGAGACGGAGCACTGTTGCGGGCGGGCGGGGGGGGGGGGGTAGTGAAGAAAATGCATCGTACCTGGTATCTGACGCCATGATACTTCGTACGAGCCAAATACTACTGTATGCTATCAAATTACCGCACCGTCAAAATCTAGGGCGTCATCACAAGGCTGCTTACAATGGCCCTGGCATGGAAGACAACCCAGCACGGAAAAAAGAACCAATGAACACACGTACCATGCTATAGTGGCTGGACGTTCGGAATGTGGGCCTCTCGGTGGACCTTCCCTAGATATTCGCTGGCCATCCACCGCAACGCGCACGAGACTCGAACTCTTGCGCCATGTTTATACATGAACACACACGCCGCAGACGACTATAGAAGACAAGCGACTTCAGCGAAAACGCCTTTGTACGTCCGGAGTGAAACATAAATCGAGGGAACCGCATTCGAAGAGCACAGAGAGTCAGCGGAGGGAAAACGTGTGCTGTCGAAGGGTGTAGGGTCGGCTGTTCCACACCAAAACCTAGATGTCACGGGGGGCAATAGCTATCAGGACCATACTATATTATGGATATATATATATAAATCTTCACTTTTATTTTCTAGCCTAACTCGTAGGAGGTTTTACCCTCAGCGATCTTCTGGACAAGCCGTGGTCACAGGTGTCGTCCCTTCTCCCCCCCGGCACTGTGTCTTTATTTTTATCGCGCATGTATAGGGTTCAGTATTCCCACTGCTCGTCGGTTTTTATCGAATGAAGCTAACTCACGCTCTCGCGCTTTCCGCTAAATCATGTTGTTTCATGCAAGAAAAAGTCCCTAGGAGCATGCACTCGGTGAGACCTGAACCTCGAAATTGATCTTGATAGGCACGCGGATCACCTGCCAAGCCACCGGGGACGCCGGCTGCTTGGTAAAAAAACTTGAATATACATGTGGACAGGATGGGTTCAGATCGCTCTTAACACGGTACACCATAACAGTAAGCTTGGTGTCACTCAGGGCAAAGTTAAGGCAACTTTTGCTGTCCATGAAGGGATGAAAGCGAGTGAGCAAGTGCTGCCTCGTGGCATCCTACGCTTGCTACAAGTAGAACGCAATTATCAGCGAAACCCTTCGTGTCACACAAAATATACCCCGTAAGAGGCTCACCTCCCAGCGCTCGAGCACGCGGAAATGGCGGCGGTGTAGACGTACACATCCGGGGCGACGCCTTCCACGTCTCGCAGGTCCGACAGCAGGGACACCGCGGCCTCCCATTGGCCGGCGGACCCGAGCGCCTTCATGGCGCTGACATACGTATAGGTGTCCGCCTGTAAAAGACGGGGGTGAGTGGGTGGGTGCACCATTCGGTGGTATATATGGTATCTCTCTGACCGTAAATATAACTACCATTTATGTTAAACATAAGTATACAAAATGTGCTTATATTTATGGACAGAGTTGGTAGGGTTGTTCGGGTTGTCACTTGGGGTGGGTTTGGTGTGGTTATGTTCTGTTTGATTTGGAAGGATTCGCTTCACGCCTCGGCCAGATTCGTAGATAGATCATGATCAATCTGATCTGTCCACTGTATATTATCTAGTTCTTCACCTATCGTTGTGAAATAGGCTGTGCAGGATCTGCCTTACAGGGCAGGTCCAACCCGGGAAACATGGGCTACCGCTGTAAATCATACGGAATATACGGCTCTCTCCCACCCAACAACATGAGCTGTAAATCATACACACCAGATCCGGAGTACGCCTTCGCTGAAAGATCTAGATCATCAAATGATCTGTCGCTGATCTGCTCGATCTGTGATTGACCTGTTTGGCAGTGTTTGGTTTTGGTTCGGTTTGCTTCGTTTGGATAGGCTTGGTTTGCAAACAATAACCACAGCAGTAAACGACCAGAGGGGGAGGGGGGGGGGGGGTTCACCAAGGCACTTTGTGTCCCGTGCGTCCCGCGAGAGTCATCGACAGCATAAGGCCAAAGACATCCAGAGCGAAACACCACTGACGACAACGACAGCAGCAGCAGCAGCGACAACAAAACATCACAACACATCAGACCATCCCCAACACCAACAACAATGCCAACACCACCACCATCACCACCACCAACAACGACACCAACACCACCACCACCACCACCACCACCACCACCACCAACATCACCAACATCACCACCACCACCACCACCACCGCTAACACCGACAGCGGCATCAATTACCACCCCAGCTACCAGCAATCACCTGTATCCCCCGAGAGCTCATTTCCTTCAGAGCTGACACACAGGCCCTCTCCCTCCTCAACTTCTCCAGCGAAGACATCAGGTGCGTATAAGAAAATATGTCAGGGGTCAGGAGGCTCTCCCCGCCCCCGTGGGCTACCGCGGGGCTTTCCACGTCACGGCTCCTCTCCCCTCCTCCTCCTCCTCCTCCTCCTCCTCCTCCTCCTATTCCTTCTTCTTCTTCTTCTTCTTCTTCTTCTTCTTCTTCTTCTTCTACGCTCGCCATCATCCAAAGGTCATCCGCCGACTGCTGCGGCCGCCTGAAGTACGTATCGAAATGTTCTACCGCCTCCTCGTGCCTGCTCGGGAAACACACGCGGCGGAATTTCTGTTGTCGTTACATGGCCTTGTATTGTATGCCTGCCAGCGCTCCCGCCCGCGCCCCCCAACCCACACCAACAGCAACACGACCGCCAACAACAACACAAACATGTCCACCACCACCACCACCACCTTCACCTTCACTGCCAACCACCACCACTACAGCAATAAACCTCCAACTACCCCCCCCGCCCCCCCACCCCCAGAACACTTTTGTGCGGGGTGGAGAAGCTTAACTCCGCGCAAGGGGGAATGGTCGTATCACGTAGTGTGTGTACCTGGTATACTGTAGGGCACCCACGAGGCAGTTTGATGATATAGCAAGGGGGCTGATCGTATCACGTGCTGTAGCGTGTACCTGGTATACTGTGAGGCGCCCACGAGGCAGTTACACGGTATACCCATTGCTCTTTTCCGGGAGTGGCCACACCAGAGAGTGAAACAATTCATGGACGCTGTCATCCATCTGCAAGAGAACCCGCCTCAAAAGCGGTTCGTACTGCAGTAGAACGCAGCTCACCCTTCATGAGACTCTCGCCCAACACCTCAACGTGTCGCTTCGCTCCTGTGGCAAGCAATGCCTGCCTGGTCAGTGAAAACCCGACGTGCTCCGTCCCGGCATTGTAGGGATGCGAGGGTCTACGGTTGTACAACTACGGCCATGCACGATAACGAGTACCCCCTTCCCCCCCCCGCACCATCACCACCACCACCATCACCAACCACCAGAGACAAAACACATCACCTGGCAGCTTTCACGAAGGCAAACATGCAATGGTTGTGAGCGACAGTAATAAGCTCGTCCCTCCGATCTCCTGCACAACGGAAAGGACGCAACCGGAGGCGATTTGGCGGAGGAGAAAGGGGAGGGCAATAGGCCTTTTCTGAATACGTAGCCCACACAGTACATTCAATAGAATGGTTGGCATGTCCCCCCCTGGTCAAAGCAGGGGGGTTCGGAATCTCCATACCCGGTAACGTTTTTTGTTCTTCAAAATTTTGGGGTTTGCGCTGACTACGTACTCCGGACCATAGTAAATACCAGGTAGGACCAAATATTGTTAATAAAAGTAGCGAACTGCTTAGGTTTTTGTGTGTACCGTAGGCCCTATTTACTATGGTTCCCCGTAATAGTACATGCCATGTGCTACGATCATACCAAGCAGGGGTGGGCCTACTTTTTGTTTTCTGGGGCTCCTGTATACCTTTTACCTACACACTGAGTTTCAGAAAAGTACAGCCCACGACATATACACATATACATACGACGCAAACGGTTGTTCCAACATATACACGCAGCACAAATGGTTGTTTCAACAGTTACATACAACACAAATGGTTGTTCCAACTGTTACACACAACACAAAAAGGTGTCTTCCAACATTTACATACAACACAAACGTTTGTTCCAACAGTGACATACAACACAAACGGTTGTTTCAACACAAACCTACAGCACAAATGGTGTGTCCCAACATATACACACAAACACAAATAGTTGCTCCTCCATACCAAGTACGCATGCAACACAAGCCGTGTGTTCGAACACATACATACTACACAGATGGTGTGTGCCCACGATATTAGGTTAACTACTTGCTGTAGACTGCTTTGCCGCTGCCCCTTCAAGAACCGCAGCTCCTTTTTTTGCGACCAAAAGTCGCAGATTCTATTCATAGGCACATGCAGCACTACATGGGTCAATGAAAATATTGGGGTAGTTCCTCAGTACACGAACAAAAAAAACAAATGAGACAAAAATTGCTACTCCATTCGTGGCACACGCATCATATATCGACCTCGTACGGGAATTGAGATGACCATGCTCGGGACCCCCCCCCCCCCCCCCCCCCGCGCCCCGGGAACCCCCCCGCTCCCCTCCCCGAGAACCTCTCCTCCCTGGGAACCCCTCTGCTCGGGATCCCCCCTCCCCGCCCAACCCCGTCGCCGAGTCGCCCCCCCCCGCCCTTCCCTTCTATCCTCTCCAACTCTCCCACCGAAATACCTCCCTCATCTCCTCCAATCTGACCATTTATCCGGTTTCCGATTGGCTGATGGCGTGTTTGTTCCATGGATGATATAGAGGTCGTCAGAGCATTCCTTCTTGCCTTTTGAGGCAAAACTTCTGGCTGATGGGGACTCTCACCCCCGGAACTACCCCCCAAAAGGCATGCATATATATATAATATACAGGCCTTATAGTTTGTTTATACTATCGTTTTCGCTACAGAAAGACCTACGGCACACTAGACCAGGGGATGGCTCATCGCGAAAAGTTGGTGATTTTTTTCCCCCCCTAAAGCCAGCCCTTGTGGGTTATAGATACAGAAAGAGCATCCTCAACCGGGGAGCCCTCATAAAAAATACCAGATTCACCACCCTCACCACACCGAGGCATGCATGCCTCGCGACTCACCAGGAGACCCTTGGGAAAACGTGTGCCTGCCGGCCATCCCGTCCAGCCCAACAGCCTCCTCCATCATGTCCAGCACCTATCAAGGGTAGGGACGTGCGATAGCGGTAGCGGTAGCGGTAGCCCGTACAGCATATATGCAGGCACCACGAAAAAAGAATGCCTTCATAAAAAAACGTAGGGCCGACTCTTGTAGGGATGCTACAACAGGAAATTAGACTTGAAGAAAACGTGCTTAGCGGCGAGCACTACCCGAAATTCTTCCAGGGGTCAACAGTCTATAATAATATACGGTAAATAAAGATGGTGTCACAACGAGACTCCAAGGTTTCGCTCAGATTAGGCCTATGCTTAAGTCAAGTAGTATCCCGGACCGTAGGGGCGGTGGTGGCGGTAGAAGTTGATTTCTCATTGGATGTTTTCACCCCCCCCCCCCCCCACCCGGCACTCACACGCCTCTACATGTATTGTAAACTCTACTACTATACTTCTATATAGAAAACCCAACCAAACGCTCAACCGAGAGTATGCAGCGGAGCACCCAACGTCACAGAGCAGCAGTAGAACCCGACGGACCTCGACCCGAAATCTAATCCACCAGACAATCACGGCATAGTCTTGCACCCACAGCAGTTCAACATCGCAATCCAACACGAACACAGCACACCCCATGACATACCACAGTGAACAACAACCCAGCACAAAGCCAAGGACAACCCAACCCAACCCTACCCGCCCCACCTCAACTCAACTCAACCCATCCGAACCCACTCAAGCAAAACCGATCGCGCCGCATCGCAACCAACCCACCTGATGACAAAAAACATCGAAAAAAAAAAAAAAACACGAAGCAAATGGAAAATCAAAACGGAGCACAGACAGTGGCACTTCAAGCCCACCCGTGAACACGCGTGTGATGGTACGTATGTTACCTCCAAGCACTCATCCGCGCAGCCCAGGCGGCTCAGCGGAAGCAGTACCGCCGTCCAAGAGCTAACATCCCCAGCGTTCACTCCCACCGCCCCCATCCTCTCGATCAGTGCCCGTCCCTCGGGCTCCCAACACCCGGCTACCGCTGCTCCTGCCGCAATCTGAATACAAGACGACCGCGGGAGAGAAGGGAGGCGGGGGGGGGGGGGGGGGGGGGGGGCATCATGCCATGCAGGGCCGTAGCCGAATGACTATAGACCCCCTCGCACCGACACAGAGCCGGGACGGAGGCCGTCGGGTTTTTCATCGACCAGGCAGGCATTGCTTGCACCGAGCGCGAAGCGAAACGTGAGGCGTCGCGGCGGGTCGCACGAAGGGTGAGCTGCTTGCATCCTATCAGGCACCAGGTATATACTAAGAGCCTGCTTTGTGAGGCGGAGTTTCTTGCATATGGATTCTAAAGAGGAGGCGTGGTCAGCTTAAGCTTGATTTTACCAACCCGCCGAAGGATGGAAAAAGAAGAAGAATATAACACGGGGGGGGGTGTACTCGATAGGAGAGATGTACTCGATCTCATGCATGGCCGTAGTTGTATAACAGCAGGCGGGGGGGGGGGGCAGGCGAACCAACTCAAGATTCAAGCGAACGAAACAAATTCGAAACCAAGCCGTGGAGCAGCAGACGAATGATCGAATTGGACGGAGTACACCCGTCATCCACGTGTCTCGCTCTCGCGCAAGCCTCCACCAGAGCGTTCAGTTCGCACACGGGGTGCTGCGATCGTTTTTCTGGGCTCGAGGTCTGTCAATACCGAAAAACAAGTTTACTCGACTTTATTTACTAGCTTAGCACCTTTACCTTGGTCGAGAAAAATAAGACAAGAGAGCCGAAAAAAAACAGCCCCTACCCCCGTGCGAATGTAACGCCCTTCATGGGGTAGAAACTCCTTTTAGAGCTGCTGCTGCATCCACGGTTTCGGGGACGAAGCACTTGAAATTAGTGAGGTGTTGAATTTTTTCCAGGTATGCAGTTCACCGCTACCACCACCACCACCACCACCACCACCCCCATCAACACCGTCACCTAGAAGACGACATCCCATACATCAGAGCTGTTCAGGGGTCGGGTGAAAACTCGTGGGTCAGGTCGGGTCGGATCGGGTCGGGTCGGGTTGGGTCGAGTAAGGGTGGCCCGATCCGATACGTGAGAGCTTAGAAGCCTCCCGACCCGACCTGACCCGACCCGACCCGACCCGACCCGACCCGACCCGACCCCTGATATTTGTAAAACGTCCTTACCCAACCCGCGGGTCGGGTAATGACCCGTGAAAAGCCCTGGGCGGAAACGTGAGTAGCGTTTAAACAGTAATGCGAATACCAAGCGAGGCTTGTATTTACGGTCAGAGAGGAGTAGATCAGGTATAATACCCCCCCAACCACAACTAACAATAACAACAGCACCACCACCACATTTTTCCATGACCCCGCCGAACGAACACCCAACACCACTAACAACGACACAAACAGCGGCACATCAGCCGCCGCCACCACCACCACCACCACCACCAAGAACAACAATTATTCCCCAGACCAACACTACCAATCGCCGCCAAAAATACTGACATCCCATGCACTATACCAAACCCCGAGCAACAACACGACTCGAGCTATGTGCAGCTGCATCCTGCACAAACTTAGAGCAGGATGCGGGCCTTATTGGCCAGGTCGGGTCTTTCGGCCACCCGGCTTGTTTTCTACAAACGCCACCAAAACACGTGTCGGAGCCGCGTGACTGCCCCGGCCGACCTCGAAAAGGGTTAGGGTTAGGGTTAGGGTTAGGGCGAGGCCTGGGGTCGGGTTGGTCTGGGTCCATGTGCAAGGTTGAAATTGATGACACACGTCCTGCACAAAGTATTTTGCAGGCTGCAGCTGCACATAGCCCGCGACCAACAACACTACCACCACCGCCACCACCACCACCACCACCAACACCACCACCACCACCACCAACACTACCACCAACACAAACAACAACACCACCGCCACTTCGCCACCACCACCACCACCACCACCACCGCCGCCGACTCTGCCAATGCCACCGCCGACAGGCCGCAAAAAAACTGTGGCGGTTGACATGATAAGGAGCCGGTCTCACCTTTCCCATGCGAAGCGCCGAAAACCGTATCCCCTCCCATCCCGCCTTCTCGGCAGCCTCCAAAACCTGGGTGGCGAATGCGCAAGCACAGAGCAAGAGTGTAAAACGCACTCACGCATACATGCCAAAACCTGGTGTAGAGCTAAGCCGCACCTATCCAAAGCGTGGGGGTCCGTATGTAGCTCTCGCTAGAAGCTGACGCTGGTGGATATTTGTCACTGTCGTCAAATTTGTGGGCCGGCAACGGCATAGCAGATCGGGTTTCCGAACAAAAAAAAGGCCCTTTCACCTTCATAGCCGCCTCTCCCGTAGCCCGCACTCCCCTAGCATCGTCTAGGGCATCCAGCAACGGACGCAAGAGGGCCGCCATCACCCCCCCACTCCTCACTCTGCCCCCCCCTGTCCCCTTTGGAACACCGCCCCCCCCGCCCGCCGCCTCAAAAGGAGAGCGTAACGCCTCGAGGGATGCAAGAGAGGAAGAAGGTCGTAACTTTTGCCGCGCCATCCCGTTTCCTTCCCCGTGCCCCCCTCCCGCCCTCGCAAGGGGTCCGGGGGTCCCAGGAAACCCGGTGGAGGCCCCGCCGTCGGTACGCCTTGCCGACAATCGAACTCCGGTTGGTGGTGAGCTTGGCTCGCTAAGACCGGAGCGGAGACGGTCGCTTATCCCGCCGCCGTTTCTGACACCGAAACCGCCACTTATCCCGCTGCCTTTTCTTACGCCGAAACCGCTGCTTTTCGCACTTGTGAAACCGTCGGCAAACCTGTCGTCACTGCCACCGTCACCACCGCACGCAAGATGGCGCGACGTGGTTCGCTCGGACAGCATGGAGGGAGATCGCCGAGCAGGACAGCGCTCCGAATTTATCGGAGACGTAGAAAAACGTCCCAAAAAAACTCTTTGCGGCGGCGGCGGCGAGGAGAGAAAAGCGGGTAAAACACGAGGTGGCGACGGAACGAAAGCCTCTGCGGTGTGGTGTTCGAGCCGACGACGATGAGGATAACAGCGACGATCATGATGACTCGGGTGCTGGTGTTGGTGCTTGTGACTGTGGTGATGGAGGACGTGCTTCCGGTGGGTCGTGGTCAGACGGTCGGGGGAGTCCTGGCAAGAAGAGGCGGCGGCGCGGACGGAGCGGGGTGGGCGGTGCGCGGACGGGGGGCGGAGCATATTTTTAGTGGCACAGCGAGGGCCCCAGAAAGCCAGTAGTAACCCCCCTTATTTGCCCTTCTGATATATATAATGTCCAATTACTTACGCCAAGCTGTCTTTGTCTCAGAACCAAAGGTGCAGGTGGTTCCAAAGCGTTAGCAGTGGATGGGGTATACGACTTGGCATGGATTCATACCTCGCACAGATAGATCATCAATTCCCACAGTTCATGATCTAGATCTTTCAGGGCAGGTATATTCTTGGTCTGTATGATCTATATGATCTGTATGATCCGCACGACGTAGACGATACCAAAAGTACGACGATAAAAAAGTATCCCAAGAACAAAGCATATTCGTATTGTATGACATGTGATATACGCAAAGCTGTGATTTCCCCAATGCGGCCTGAAAAAAAACACAAAAATGGAGAAATACCACGCCGCGGCACATGGCATCGACACTGACGGACAGCCGTGGCGCTAGTACTCTCCCCGGGGCAACCACCACTACGCCCTGGCTAGCTTTCTTCTGCTGGGAGAAGGGTGCTTGCTTGCCGCTATCAGCCGTCGACAGTATTCGACCAAAGCGGAAATTCACGGGATGAATCCGATGGACACACGAGTATGCAACGTTGCCCAACTCAGTATCATCGACCAAGCCACTCTGTAGGTCGATGTTTGGCTACTGCTCATGATTACACTTGTCGCGGGTATAGCCTCGGGTACTACAGTGACCCTAACCTAACTGGACACCCCCACGCTGGCAGTCCTGGGCCGTGTGAGTGGGCTCCGCATGCCCGATGGTCTCAAATGGTGCCTCGGCAATTTTTGTACCAAAAAGCTCGCACGAGCTCCACCAGGATCTACACAGGCATCGAAGGACCAGATGTCTCCACACACACGACCGACGACTCCGTGTCCTTCAGGGTGCACCCTGCTCTTGCGCATTCAAGACGATTGGTGTCGGATGATCAAAGCAGGCCTACCACGTCCGAGGGCTTGGCTCTCAAAAACTCGAATGATGAGCTTGGATAGCCTCGCTCAGAGCTTCTGCCTCGAGGGCAAAACTCGGGCCACGTTTAGCGGCTCAGTTTTGGCGACCTCTGGTTTTAGCGCTCTACGTGACACGGGCGCCCCTCAACCTACCAGCATCAACCTTAAACGCGTCATTGCAGTGGTCCGCGTGCCTCTATTACCGTCCGTGGGGCCTGTAGCTCCCGGTCGGTGGCCTGGGCATCCTCCATCCTCTGGTGTGCACTGGCTGAGAACTGGAGATTGTAGCTATTTCGAAGCCGAGTCGACGTTGCTGTGATCATTTCTATTGGCCCGCGATCACCTCGCAACAGCAGAATCTCCAGGAATCCAGGGGAAAAAAGGAAGAGAAAAAACTCAAGTGCGCCTTGTGCAGGTCTTCGGGATTGCTCGCTTAACTTAAACCAGGTAGGTGAGAGGGTTTTGTCGTTAGTTGTGGACCCTCAAGAGCAAGACATTATCTTTTATAAGTACCTTTTGCGTGAACACCAACTCTTTTAGGAAGGGCTGGGCCCTGGCACAGCACGTGCTGGCAGTAAGTACACTATCTACTGATGAAGCCTGCCAGTAAATGCTACCAGTATATTCTATACTACATACAGTACGTATACTTATACATCCGAGAAACACGACAGCAAGTATACTGATACAAATCAGTGACATCAGTACTGTCTGAGGGTGCCATTGCCCAAGCCTACCAAAACACAGCACACGCGAACACACGAAGCAATACAAGCGTGAACATCCCACCACAATCCAACTCCGCACCTCTTCTCCAGCCCGGCCCCTCCCGCCTGCTTCTCCTCTTCCGCCGAGCCTGCGATGCCCCCCACAGCCAGCCTTACGCACAACGGGCCTATTGCTATCAAGGCCAGCAGCAGCGCCACTAGCAGCAGTAGCAGCAGCAGCAGCAGTCGTCCCCATGCCAGCGGTAGCAGGGGATGCGCTAGTCGTGGCACTGCCGCCGCCCACGCATTGCGGCAACCCAGCCACGACGCTAAGCGACGACGATGCGACCCCTCCTGCCCCCGTGCCGGCGGTGGTAGCTGCACCCACCACCGAGGGTGAGATCGCAGCAGTGGCGGCAGCTACCGCTACTGCTGCTGCCGCCGCTCTAACAACAGCTGCAACGGGCATGATGGCTGTTGATCCGACTGCTGCAGCTGCTGTGGCAGTTGTTGTTGTGGTGGTACCGGCCGACGCAGAGCTCCTGCGCGCCTGCCGGGTGGAGCGACGGCTTCGCCGCATCGCACCGCCAACAGCGCTAGTCACCTAAACGCTTCACTTCTCAACCTCCTTCCAGTACGGTGGCAGCGCCCGCGTGTCGAGTGTGTGGGGCGGTCGACCCTAGGATCTCCGCGGGCATGTGGCCGATGGAGGCCTGTTGTCAGTCAGCGGTGGCGGTGAGTTGACGTTTTTTGTCGAAAAAGGACACAGAAGTTGCACTTTTGAGCGGTTCTGCTTGGAGAGGGGGTGTCCGAGCTCCAGCGTTCGCTGTTCCTGCGCCTTGCCTCGGAGGCGTAATAAGAGTCGGCGGCCTGGGAAAGGCGCAGACGTGGTGGTGGTCGGGTCTGAAACAAGAGAACAAGGCAGTAGCGTTGCTGCTGCTGTGCTACGATACGCACTCTGATGCTGTGCCGTGGGAACGCGACGTGTAAAGAAATGGAGTTCAATTGGTTCTGATAGCGTTATGAGTATGCGCATGAAGGGTTTACACTGTTTTCGGGTGCGTTATTCTGTGGTTGACGGTTACATTTATTAAATATTTTTTTGAAATGTTTTTTTTTTCGTCGTCTTCGAATATCCTGCTCTGTCTCTCTCTCCATCGCTTGAGGGCTCTTCCACGAGGTCAGCACTCGGTGCTGTGCTCTTGGGCCCCGGCCCCTACCAAAGATGAAGACAAGGCAGCGAAGGTCGGTTGTGTGGCTGGTGTTGGCTGCTGGTAGCCATGCTTGAAGCAGCGCTCACGCCGACGACATTAATAATGAGTGTGCAGCAAGTTCTGTCGATTGAAGTCCGCAAGCGCGCTCAGTTCGTAACATGCGGGCTACTCGTAGCTTGACGTTGATCGGCGTCAACTCGGTGGGATGTCCTTGCGGGGTACCCTGTACTTCTAGCTCGTAGATTCGCTTACCTAGATGGTACCAGGTATTTATATACACCCAAAGTGCAACGCTTGTTTACAAGTCTTGTCAGATAGTTGCGCATACCGCGAGTGGAGGTCAAACGTAATGAGTAATAAAGTAGGATTGAGAACGTTCCCTCTTCCCTATTACAGTAATAGACTCATGCACGTGCGCATACCTCCAATATGATACCGTTGAACAAAAACATACCAGGTACGCCCGTACCTGTAGGCTGGATTGGCCGAAAAAAAGATAAACCATCGGCACGTCGTATCATACGAACCACTGCGAATAAGTACTGGGAATTTGGAGGCACTAACCCTGACACAACACTGCATGTGCAAAAAAAAAGAAGTATACGACCAGGTATAAAAAATGAGACATGCTCATAATTCAACTCGATCTCGACGAGATATCGGCGAAAACTCAACAACACCAACTTTTCAATACAAAGCTGGTAACACATTCATTCGTCGTTCCCGATCAAGGCGAAAATTGGTTAAGACTCAGTCGAAGACCCTACGAGAAGACCAATATTGCAGTAGTTTCGGTGCCCAATTCGCCACCCATCAAGAGATATCGCCAAAACACGATTTGCAATACACAAGTAATTACGATTTCTTTTGTTTTTTCTACGAGTCCGCGTTTAAATTTGCGAGTTCGACCTTAAAATTCAACCTCGTACTCGTAATATTAATGGTTATTGTCATGCTTGCCATCCGACAATGTGTAGCGTTGTTCTAATAAACGACTAACAGAAAGTGAAGAACTCTCCAGAACAAAAGCGCGGCAGTATCCCACGACAAATAAAAAATGATGCACATGAATACTACTACAACCAACTTAATAGTATATTTCAAATACAATCCCCACTGCAGTTTTTTTTTTTTTTTTTTCTCTTTTCATTGTTTTACGTCACTAGATCGCAAAACAAATATTTCTGTATTCATTAATATCTGTCTAAACTCAGTACGAAAAAGCGAAAAAAACTGCAGTAGGGGATGAATGTATTTGAAATAATACTCATATAATATAAATCACGTACCAAACTTTCAGGTCAAAATTCGTGAAAACCGCGTCTGAAACCCCGTTCCGCCATTCGTACTTCGTTCTGGCTATTCCAGCTCGTAGCTTGTTTTGAAATGACCCTGCCTGCATAAGGGACCGATCCCGGTGTCCCACCTTTTCGGCGGCAGGGCATCGCAAGAGCGGGAGAAAGCACGCGAGGAGGGATGGAACAGCACGAGGCACACAAAGCTCAAGGAGTACAACGCATTGTTCGACCCGAACATGCGACACTTTTTCGAGACTCCTTCCGTTCAGGGCCACCTCCTCAGGACCGGACAGGTGCGGGTCAGCATGCAGGGTGGGCAGCGAACGCTACGTATTATGGATGACTCTTTTCATGTTTCTGCTACTTTCCATTACGTCCGATTTCGTACGTAGTGTCATATTAGTCCCACCGCTAAACTTCTCCGGTCGCCCCGGTGGTTCAAGTGGTTAACCTCGAATTCTACTTGTGTTTGAGTCCTGGGTTCGAGCGCCAGGTTGGTCGGACTTTTGACTTTATTTGCAAAAACAAAAAATAAAAAAGGATTCAATTGTTGAGAGCGCCTTGCAGCGTGGGTATAGGCACAATTCGATGCGAGTCGACGAGGGAAGAAAAGGCTGAAATCTTCTCGCGATAAAAAATGAAGGCACGTACCGCAGCGGGAAGGGGGGAGAAGAGCCTGCTATGTGATCCCGGACCTGACCTGAGTTACAAGTTGGAAGGAGAGAGAAAAGAAGATGGGCGAAAATAATAAATGGGATGAATGAGCAAAACAAAACAAAAAAAAGGTCCCTTGCCTTTTGCACAACTCAGACCAGCGTCACATAGCGGGCCCTCCTCCCACCTCCTCGCTGCGACGGGTTCAGACCCAAGTCCTCTTTCTGTAGCGAACTACAGCACGAAAAGGGAGCCGAGGCCCGTACTATGAACCGTCTAGGACAGAGGACGCAGTAAGTGTGAGTATCATCACGCTGCTCCGCGCATGTCGTATGCACAGCTCCCGGCGCTGCGCTTCGGGCACTCCATCAATGATCTCCAGAGAAGCCCGGGCTGCTTGGTGTGGCGTTGGTCTTGCTTGTGAAGTTCCAAAGGGACTTTGCACTTTAACCATACGGGGCGTGAGAGACAGGACATGAAAGAAAACAGCACGGAGGATTTCCCCACACGACGGGATGCATTACTGTCATATTGTGGTGTCCAACCTGCAAGCGAGGAGCTGTATGGCACGCGCTCAATCATGGTACTACTGCACTCGTATGGCGACGCGCTCTTTCTATGTAGAACTGTTGACAAGATCGCTTATAGTATCTCTGCTCGTCTCTCGATATCACTTTTTGACCCTCGGTGGTTGCTTTCCCAAGTCGAAGTCACTGGCACGCCTCCCCCCGCCCCTCCAGAATAGTTGATATGGCCGCTTTCGCCTCCCCAGGTCGTCCCTCGAATTAGTTTTTGCCTCTTGGTGGTTGTGCTCACAAGCCAAAATCGCAGGTACACCTCCCCCCCCCGGTGCCTGAGTTGGAATCTATGGCGGAGGGAGCCCCTTCAGCGTTTCCACTGCTCGTCGATCTTCATCGAAATATGCCAAATCACACGCTTGCCCTTAACGGCGTAAATCCATATAGGCTGCAACGCGACTTGTTCCGCGGGCGGGATACGCTTGCTCATAAGGAAGCAAACAAAACGCGAAGAAAACAGCTAGCGAGATCCCCACGGTTTTAGGCGCAACATAGCGACTTGCAAACGCCAAGAGCTCCATGCCACCGCAAACAAGAAGCCTTCGGTAGGCCGGCGGAGGCCGGACAGAAAACGGTTTCTCCGTTCGCTTTGAGACTCCCCAGCGAGCTGTATGTAAGCGCTCGGCGACTCGCTGGCTCTAACTGAATCTGTCTGCTGGCGTATGATGTTCGCCCCCTGATGGGCAAGTAAGTGATTTGTCGCCTTGTGCAGCAGATGCGCTCTGCCGTTCTGTGCCGCGCTTGCGGTAGACGCTCGACGACGATCGCGCTCGTCTTATAACGCACAACAAACAAGCCGCACAAAACCCAAGAAGTTGGCAACATAAGGCTCTTCTCGTAGAAACACAATCAACGAGGGGGAAAAAGCTCGGTGGCAAGTAAATTGAAGGAGGCGTCGTTGGTGTGGACGCCCGGAGAGGCCAACGATGTGCCAACGAAGCCGGCCGAGGAGGAAAGAAAGACGAGCACGAGAGAGTTCCTGACAATATCTCCATAACCACCCACATGACGGCAATGTGTTGCGACCGCTCAATGGGATTCCAAAGGTATTGTATACACACACTGTGCGTGAGAAAGGTATGGAAAGCGACGTACAAATGGGAGTATTTCCAAGGTAATGCGAGCGACAAAATAGCATTGCTAAGGCGTTGCAAACGGCGGTTCCTCGGCCGAGAAGCTTTCCCGCTAAAATAGGCAGAAGATTTTGGGCCCCAGCGTTGGCGTGACACCCGCTCGGTATTTCTGCCGCGAGGCACGAGGGCGGGGCAAGCAACTGCTGAAACTACCGCTGTAGCTCCAAAGCAGCTAACCTTCTCGGTTTAAGTTGATTATGCGGTAGATAATGTTCTTCCAGCAGCCCAGTCTCAGGGCGCCAGCGTCACTGCTACACACGATGTGAATATAAAGATATACCTGGTACAGATGTCTTGATTGGCTGGTCCCGTAAGCTGATAAGAGTGAAGCCTATGGAGTGGCGTGGTGGGCGATGCTACAATGCTCGACTCCAGCTACAATTCCCAAAGCACTCAAATCCTCATAAGTTCTGTTTTACTACCGAGGTATTTCTTCCACTCCAGAGTTATTGGAGCCTGTCCTGTGACCATGGACAGCATTGTATTGCGAGTTAATATGAGAACAAAAAAAAAAGAAGCCCACAGTGTTCGTACATCGGCTCCGGCAACAGTCTACAAGGACCTTCAGGGATGTTCCACGTGCCATTCCCATACCACCATATTTCGCAAGTGTCCCATCGGACAACCTGACGCAACCATCGTATGTTCCTGCTTCGTTCGCCGAGAAGCTATATCAAACAGACTCGTACACGAGAAACTTGTCTATACCTATTAATAGACGTTGTCTCTTATGCTTCTCTGGAATCGAAGCTCTCAAACGTACGCGTCTATAGGTGGTCGTTGCCTCTGCTGTTTGTCTACGGAGTCCACATGCCCAATAGGCGCGCCCGTCAAGTGGTAGCTCTTTTTCTCTCTGATATTTGACGATGGAGTCAACACATCCAACAAGCGCGTCTAGAAGTAATCGTTTGTTTCTAGCACAAACTTGTCTGAACTCAACACACCCGACCACCACGTCTAAAGGTGATCATTGAATCTCTGATGCTTTTCTGAACCGCGGAGCAGATAGATCTCAACGGGCGCGTGATCGACGTTCAGAAGCAAAAGGGAAAGCTACACATCATCGAGCAGGAGTTCAAGCAGGCGGAGCGCATAGAATACTGGAGGCAGAAGGAGGTGGGTCGCTGGTGCTGGTAGCGCCGGTAACGGCGCCGGTGCTACTGCCACTACGAGTGCACCTACTGCTGCTGCTACCGGACACAACTACTGTACGCAGGATACTACCACCGTAACATTCACTGCCTCTACTGCCCTACCACCTACTGCTTCTACTGTCCTACCACCTACTGTTTCTACTATCCTAGACCAAGTACTGTCTCTACTGCCCTACCACCTACTGCTTCTACTGTCCTACCACCTACTGTTTCTACTATCCTAGACCAACTACTGTCTCTACTGCCCTACCACCTACTGCTTCTACTGTCCTACCACCTACTGTTTCTACTATCCTAGACCAACTACTGTCTCTACTGCCCTACCACCTACTGCTTCTACTGTCCTACCACCTACTGTTCCTACTATCCTAGACCAACTACTGCCTCTACTGCCCTACCACCTACTGCTTCTACTGTCCTGCCACCTACGTTTTTTACTGCAAGCACTATTACGGGGGACCGTAGTAAACAGGACCTACGGCACACCCAAAAACCTATATATTTCGATATTTTTTTCCAACACTATTTGGTCCTCTTTGCTATGGTGCCCCGTAATAGCACTGCAACTGCTACTTGTGCTGTCGCCCCAGAAAACTGCGGGCGCGAAATGTGTTCTCCACTTGTACTGTTGCTACAGTACTACCACAGTACAGTACTACCGTTTACAGAACAGTACTACAATACAACAGTACAATACTGTCTGTGAGAACGTTAGGACGACGGCACGAAGGCGGAGGATAACTTTCGCGGGGCTCGTGGCTGGTATGGGTAACGAGAGACTACCCAAACGAGTGACGCCTGGAGGACTGGAGGGGGGAAAGGGTCACTCGGGAGGGCAAGAGCAGGGCTGGATGGGGGTGTCTCGAACGCGGCCTGTCGTTGCTCAACTTGCCCACACCGAATTGAAACAATTGATGCAGCGAAGAAATTGGGCAAGTGGCTCAGACGCGGTGAGGAAACGGCCGGGCTGTCCCCGAAGCGCTGGTTCGTTAGGGAGGAGAAGGACGTGGCTAAACGACGAGCGCTTGAGGTACAAAGTGCGCAGCAATTTAACCGCCGCTTAGCCCAAGGCCCGCGGGAGGAGGAGGAGGAGGAGGAGGAGGACGAGGAGGAAGAGGAGGAGGAGGAGGAGGAGGAGGAGGAAGAGGAGGAGGAGG
This sequence comes from Nereocystis luetkeana, assembly GCA_031213475.1. Taxonomy (NCBI): domain Eukaryota; class Phaeophyceae; order Laminariales; family Laminariaceae; genus Nereocystis; species Nereocystis luetkeana. The sequence goes on along the minus strand of JARUPZ010000009.1, from coordinate 10,443,968 downwards.
AGGATGGGGAGGAGGAAGAGGAGGATGGGGAGGAGGAAGAGGAGGAGGATGGGAGAGGAAGAAGAGGAGGAGGAGGAGGAGGAGGAAGAGGAGGAGGAGGAAGAGGAGGAGAAGGAAGAGGAGGAGGAGGAAGAGGAGGAGGATGGGGAGGAAGAAGAGGAGGAGTAGGAGGAGGAGGAGGAGGAGAAGGAGAAGGAGGAGGAGGAGGAGGAAGAGGAGGAGGAGGAGGAGGAGGAGGAGGGGGAGGAGGAGGAGCCGCGTTGAAAGGCGTAGCAAGGAAGAGTAGCTAGGCCGATCAAGAAGGTGAAGGCACCCGTCGAAACGTGGCACTGCCCGTCATTCTAGATCCTCCTGCAACGCGGGGTTTCTCAGTTGTGACAGAGGCGTCTCAAAATACCGGGGGACGGGCGACAAGAAAGTCGCGGCAAAAAATGGCTTCATCGGGTACCGTCAGGTTGTGCTGCGCGCCGTAAACAGTGATAACGGACAATAAGTTTCGACAGACACTATTATAGGACCGGCAGCATTTCCTGGTGTGCCACGCTGACATCATGCTGCGAAAAAAAAAGAGACCGACATCAGCATGAACAATGAACATGCACAGTACAAACATCGCAATCACCACCACCATCACCACCACCACCATCACCACCACCACCACCACCACCACCACCAACACCACCACTTACACAACCCCCCCCCCCCCCCCGCGCTATAAGCCCCCCCCCCACCACCACCACCAACAACACACACACCGCCACTACCACCACCAACGCCCACCGTCACCGACGAACATGCCCCGCAACGGCCAACGTTCTGTCAGGAGAGAGACATGCGAGAGCGGGTCCAGAAGAAGCGGGCGCTAGCTTTAGAGCGAGCCAGGAAGGAGGACACGGTCATGCGCCTGCACGAAGACAGGAGGATAAGACAAGAGGTGGGCCCCCCTACACACTGCAGCCATTTCTGCGTTAGGGCACCCAAGATTACCTACTACTGAGAAAAGTTTTTTTTCGGTTTCTTGGCGCCATTAGCTCCCTTCCCAGCCCAAAGGAACGCACCACTCTTTAAATGCCCGTTTGGATCATGATGCAAACGTCAAAGGTATTTATCTTCCCAGCCAGAGTTGGCACAGAAACGGCCCGCGAACGAGATTTTTCCTACAGCTAAGGCCACTTTTGTCGAAGAGCTCAGTTTCCACAAATTTCCAGAATTTCGAGGGTTTTTGTTTTCGCGCAACAATGTTTTTTTTTTGTCTTTTTCCAGATTTTCTTGATTTTTTTTTCTTACAATATGTTCATTTTTTTCAACTCTCCTGACATCTGTGGTTCAGATGAATTTCACACATCGCGACTAGACGAACGCCTCCGAATCTTGATACAATTTTTCCAAACTTTTCCCATTTTTTTTTTTCCTGGAAATAAAATCTCCGGTATAAAGGCCCTAATACAACTGGGACGGATATATAAAGATCGCTTACGTAGGAAATATGAAGACTAAGCCGTTCTTAGTCTTTCGTTCAGAGTGGAAGAACCTTTGGAGTCGTGCTATTACGGGGGACAATAGTAAAAAGGACCAACTTTGGTTGCTGAAAATAGCGAAATATCTAGGTTTTTGTGTGTACCATAGGTCCTATTTAATATGCCCCCCCGTAATATCAATAGAACAGTAGAGGGGGGGGGGGGGGAGAGGGGAGGGGAGGAATAATTGTCTCAGGTTCCTATCATGAGCAGTGACACACACGCGGCGAGGGTGGTGCCGCATTTTTCCTGCTTTCTGAGCTCCTCCTCACATCGAGGAAAAACAAAAACTCAGCCAAACGAAACAGGACTATTTTTTTTTTCTATTGGGATATTTCTGAACAGCCCTACTGTAGTGTACTACTCGCGTAACCGGCCACGAAATGATGAGACAAAAACGTTTCACCCCCGTTCTATACCGTGGGCGAGGAGGTATCCCGCGGCTGACCCGAGTAGACAGAAGTAGAGGCGCCTGCTGCGATCGGGGTAGCCCCTGCTGTTTCAGAGGCTCCTCTGGTTTGAGCCATTTAAGGAAATCTCCAGGGTACCCTCCCCACTCAGATACTGACAGCGTGATACAAAGCAAAGAGTACAACCTCGACGATGAACAATCAATCCCATCAGGGTTCCTACAGGCAGGCTTTGAAACGAATGGTATTATCGTAACTGTTTTTTGGTCCTCTTCCCCAACGATATTTATTGGGCGGCAGCCCCTCAGTTACATTATTAGAGCCCCCTCCCCCCATACGACTACGGCCATCCGTGATATCGAGTGCACCCCACTCCCCTCCCCCCGTGCTCCGTTTCGAAAGGTATGCGTGACCAACGGTGAAATGCCTAAGGCAAGCAACAAATGAGTACGTTCCTCCCCCGCACTTGCCATTCCCTATTATGTGTAGTTTGGGCTAGCGTCGGTTGGCAACGACACTGTAAAACACGCCGCTCACTACTTGAGCTACAAGTTGACAACCAGGGTACCGCTTTTTTATTTTTTTATTTTTTCTTTTTGGCGGTTGGTCACAGCTGGTGGTCGAGTTTGATCATTTGGGTAAAGAACCTTCACTCCGCACAAGGGGAATGATCGTACGACCTACTGTTCATGGTAAGGCACCCAAAAGGCAGTTACATATTAACAGTACTCCCATTGCTGTCTCTGGAAATGCCTACAGCGGAAATCTAATTAACTCACTGAAGCTGTCGTCCGTATGCAAGTCCGCCTCAAAAGTGGTTCTTAGTAGGATGCAGCTCACCCTTCATGCGACTAGCCCTCCACCTAACGGCGCTTCGCGCTTGGTGCAAGCAATGTCTGCCTGGTCAGTGAAAAACACCCGACATGCTCCGTCCCTGCATGGTAGGGATGCGAGGGTCTATGGCCATTCGACTACGGCCATGCATGAGATCGAGTGCATCTCTCCTATCGAGTACACCCCCCCCTCTTGTACTACTATTATTGTAGAACGCGCCATCAACACTTAAGTAAAGTGATTGGGGAAACACACACGTATCTTAAAAATGACATGTTGCATACGGTAGAGGTTCGACATGGTTTTCTGAGGCTCTTCACTCGACGGGAGCTCTACACCTTCGCACCTTTACCCAACACACCAAAATGTGGGAAACACTACAAAACCGCAAAACCCACTGCTGTACGTACTGTTAATACATGTACACTCTCATAGCCTACTATTACGGGGGACCATAGTAAATAGGACCAAGTACTGTTAGTAGAAATATATATGTGAATATATATATACCTGGTACTTAAATATATACCTGGTATATACTTGTGTGTACCATAGGTCCTATTTACTATGCCCCCCCCGTAATACGTACGCATTCTGCCAAAACAATCGAACAAAGGACATTCCCACTATGTTTGGGTTAGGGCCTGTACTAACGACAAACATTTGCTTAATGATAATTCCGTCATTTTTTTTTTTCGTGTGGTTTGATTCGCACGTTATTGGTGAAAAAGTAAATCACCAAGCAGGCGTTTTATCTACAAGTAGGGAGGGGTCCCGGAAAAAGAACATCCCCCCCGTAAAAAAAAGAAATGTGTTCATTCATACTCGTGTCGTAGAGTGCGTCTGTGTAGTAAATAGGACCAAATATTGTTAGCATAAATAAGTTGAAAATATATACCAGGTATAGGTTTTTGTGTGTACCGTAGGTCCTACTTACTATGGTCCCCCGTGACACTATCGTGTCCAGGAGCTCTACAGCATGTGTCATGCCATCAGAGAGGGCGTCTCTTACCAAACGAGGAGCCACGTACTGCGGTGCAGACCTACCTCGCCGAAACAACTGTGGTATTAATAATAGAGGATTTTACATACTTGAGTCTAAAATAGGGAAGAAGAAGAGGCCCACCACGACGAAATAAATAAATGATAAACGAGTCTGTATCGTGCAAGGAAAATCGATCGAACAAACTCGTAATCGATGGCAGAATGAAAGACCATCAAACAGGAACGAATAACAGTCAACCTGGGATGCCGAGTAAGGTATCACAAAGCTTTCCACGTTGAGCACCAACTAACTGCTCAATTCGGACGCGTGCTCACGGCTGATGACGTGTTTGGCGACAAATTGACAAAACGCTGCAAACGACTTTGAACCTGCGACGTACTCTGTTGTAGCAAGTAAGTGGAGGGCTTGAATATAAGCATTGACAGCAGACACGCTGGTTGGTATGCCTCTGCGGTCGTTTTTTTGCTGTCCAGCTTAATTCACTTTGGTGGGAAGTTATGAGGCTTTACTCAGCGACATAGAGGACGAGCGCGGTGGTCACATGTATATTGGTTGCCCCCCATGGTAATTGCTTCATTTTGATGGCACGCAGTGTTCAGCATTCGAACTGCGCGTGGTGTTTCACCCAATTCAGCAAGCTCACGCTCTCGCGCTTTCAAGAAAGATAAAAAGAAAACAGCAGTATTACGGGGGATCATGGTAAACAGGACCAAATATTGTGATTAAAAATAAGGTAATATATGTTAGGTTTTTGTCTGTACCGCAGGTCCCGTTTACTATGGCCTTCCGTTATAGTATGATAATACATGGTATTACGGGGGAACATAGTTAATAGGACCAAACATTGTCGGTACAAATGGTTAAATATATAATTTTTTATGTATGTCATAGGTCCTATTAACTATGGTCCCCCGTAATAAAACCGGGAAGACAAGTTTGGATAGCATGCTCCGCTTGGGGTACTCTTTCGGACCCCAGCTTAGACCCTGCTTAGCTACCACCGTACCACGCCGAAGAATACCACACCCACGACTCAAGTTGATAGCTGTAAGTATCCCGGCACCCCGAACACACCGAATTCACCCGTTAGGACTGAACTCCCGTTTTGGGGGCAATCCACTCAAATTCCAAGTAGTTTGCCCCCAAAACGGGACTGCGGTGCTCTGCGTAAAGAGGATGTTCGTGCCACGGTTGAAAAAAATGCGGCGGAATCACGGCTGCTGCAATTAATAGAGCGGCGAAGCTATTATTCGTATGATACCTGGTACGTATTAACAATAGCGGGTATTGGTTCGTTGTGGACATATTACCCTCGTATCTTGTAGCATTAAAAATCGTTTCGTTTCGTTTTTTTTCTTCTCTATCATCGCTTTTACTTCCTAGCCCAACTCGTAGGAGGTTTTTTACCCTCAGCGATCTTCTGGACAAACCGTGGTCACAAAGTAGGTGTCATCGCTTATCCCCTCCGATGAGTGCCTTTATTTTTTGTCGCGCATAGGGTTCAGCATTCCCGCTGCTCGTCGATTTTCATCGAATGTAGCTAACTCACGCTCTCGCGCTTTCCGCTAGTCAATTTTGTTTTATGCAAGAAAAGTCCCTACGAGCATGCACTCGGCGAGACTTGAACCCACGAAATTGGTCTTGATAGGCTCGCGGATCACCTACCAGGCCACCGGGGACGCCGTTGAAAGTGAAAAGCACCTCAACAAGAGCTTCACACGTGCCATATTGCATAGCAGTCGCTCGTGACTTTCTCGGGCCCCGCAACGACCCGCATCATCTCGTAGCTGCGGCGCACGCCGTTCCTATCAACGCGAACCATACATCGGGAAAGAGGTAGACATCTCCCTGTTTGTTGGTGTACATATATCATCCCGGTCTACGCCCGAAGGATACCGGCTCACAGGAACGGGATGCTGACTTCGTGCACGCACAAATACGTCGTCGATATATATGCAGGGTGATATCATGCTTTCTTCGCGTGCGTGTGTCTACTACCGTGTTAGTTGGTTTTTCAGTATGCCCGCCCTGAAGTATCCCCCCCTTGCCTGGTCTCGAACAGGGAAGGTAAGGTGTCGGGTTTTTGTTTTACCTGAGTTTGTCGAAGCTAACGAATGCATCCAGTTAACCCTAAAACGGCTGCGTAATAGTCTTGGGATATCGCTTTCATGGTTGAGCGATATTGCGCGTCAGCGCTAAAACCATTTTGATGAGGATTTTGAAGCACGCAGCAGCACACAACAATATATGCACATAATATTTTCAAAGAATTGCCTACCGCAACCCCTACAACCACAAGCAGCAACCACACCTACCACCACCACCACCACCACCACCACCATAACCACCACAACCACCACCACCATCACCACCACCACCACCACCACCACCACCACCAGCGACAAGCTTCTGCTTCTACATGTGCTCAGCTGGTGTGCTGGTGGTGCTTGACTCGAGGATGGCTGTCGGTGGACGGTCTCTGATACCTTGCACGTACCTGGTACATGGTATGCCTGCCTTTCCCACGACCCATGGTACGACCCCTGGTACCTGGTGAGTGGGCAATGCGACAAGAACACCATGCTCCGCAAGCTCAGGACGGATTTGAACTCGAGCAGAGGAGGATAGAGATGCTGTTTGGAGGATTTCAAAGACCCCCGTCTGTTTCAACAGGAAGCGACGTGCGTATCATTATGACACGAGTATCAGAGCGAAGGAGAACGATACATTCTCTCCACAGTGTCTAAGTAGGAAGCGCACTGAAGCTGTAGGGCAGGCCCGCGAATCGCTGTGGCCACGACGATAAGCACGGCGCAAGTACGAGCTGTGCAGTGCCAACTTGCAACGCATGAAGACGGAGCCGGACATGCCGGTGTAGGGGGACAAGCGTACGTTTTGAATGCGTGTGGGAGAAAAAATGCGTTTCGTTTTGCCTCTGGTCCACTCTAAAATGCTATTTCGGGGGACCATACCATACTAAATAGGCTCTAGGGTACAGACAAACACCTACCCTGGTATATATTTTCCCATTTTTACTATTAATAACAACATTTGTTCCTATTTACTATGGTCGCCCGTAATATGATAAAAATAAATTGAGCATCAAATATCACTTGAACGAAGGATTGTTTTTTGCGCTTCATCATCAGACGAACTACGGAGTGTGTACAATATGTAGAGGTATACCCTGAAAAAAATCCCTTTCCATTCCCTGCACACTCTCAAGAAAATGGGGGAACACGCTCGAAGAAAATCGTATTTTCTTGTTTGTGCTGTGTACTTGCTCAGAGTGGGAGGTAGCTCCAGCGGTCAGCGTGTTTTTTCTTGGTACATTAGATCACTAAACTTGTGCCCCTTCTACTATTGCGCACCCTGGACAGATCATGCACAGATCATTCCCACAGACTGTGGTAGTTCATGATCTAGATCTTTCAGGGCTGATAGATTCATGATCTTCTGCATGATCTGGGTCACGTTGCGTTGGAAAGGCGCTATACCACGTACTTGGTTTGCATCATCTAGCGCAGGTTTCTTGGATTGAATATGCACTTTTTACGGCGGACCATAGTAAATAGGACCTACGGTGCACACAAAAACATATATATTTACCTATGTTTACTGACAATATTTGGTCCTATTTACTATGGCCCCCGGTCATACAATACACATCCTGCACAACAACTCACCACAACGACAAATAAATGTAGAACCTGTCCATAGCTGATCTGTATCGCGATATGCCCGAGGTGTATAGCATTATAGGGCCTTTTTTCCTTTTTGTGACGTACAGTAAAGGCGTGGACCTGCCGATGTTGAATGAACACCACATAAGACACCGCAAAACATGTCACATGCACCCACGCTTGGCGTTCGGCAGATCGTGCGAGCCTGTCTTGAAGCGCAGGGGGGGGCGAACCTTGGCGCCGGTCGCGCAAGAGCACAGACGAGCGTTGCAGGCAGGAGACCCCGAGCGACGAGGTTGTCGCGCAGTCAGGTTCGTCTCACCTAACAAAAATAGTAGAAGTAGTAGTAGTAGTAGTAGTAGTAGTAGTAGTAGAAGTACTTGTAGTTGTAGTAGTAGTAGTAGCAGTAGCAGTAGCAGTAGCAGTAGCAGTAGCAGTAGCAGTAACAGTAGCAGTAACAGTAGCAGTAGTAGAAGTAGTAGTAGTAGCAGCCGTAGTAGTAGTAGTAGTGGTAGTAGTAGTAGTAGTAGTAGTAGTAGTAGCAGCAGCAGTAGTAGTAGTAGTAGTAGTCGTAGTCGTAGTCGTAGTAGTAGTAGTAGCAGTAGTAGTAACATTAGTGGTAGCAGAAGCAGCGGGGTCAACAGGGCAGAGAGCGTGGAAGGTGGGAGTAAGGAGGTGCAGGTAATGCCTCGGAGCGAAAACGTCGTACGTGTGCTTGACGAGCCAAAATATAGTGAAGCCAAAGCGCCCCCTTTGTCGCAGCAGCTCAATGCCACGGCAAGGACGGTGCCTTACTATTACGGGGGACCATAGTTAATAGGACCAAATATTGTTAGTAGAAATTGTTAAATATATAGTTTTTTATGTATACCACAGGTCCTGTTTACTATGGCCCCCCGTAATAGTTCTGCACACTATATCACCCGAAACATGCCTTCTTCGAAGGAATTTGCTCCCGCGACCCGACCAGCATTTCCATGCCCTAGTCCGAAAACACACGTCACAGTAGTAAGAGCATCACGCGAACCGGTAGTTGCTCTCTCGAGGAGCTCCACGGGCCGCAAAAATGTCGCCTCAGAAGGCAAAAAGTGAAGCCTCTACCGTGGTCTTTGTTCAGCATGGCCTTCCTCTCTGTCCGACAAAACAAACGGAGACGCCAATCGCACCGCGCGGCACCGCACCATACCACACACACACACAAACGAAACAAAGCAAATCTTCGACCTTTTTGAGGAAACGGTAGCGGCACCTCGCCCGGCTTTATCGCTCTCTCTCTCTCTCCCTCTCTTGGTACACGGTAGGGCTCGGGCCGTCTTGAAAGAACGCGTGGGTACTCAACGGAACTCTCGTCTGCAGAGCAGGGCGAGTACTCGGGCCGATCTTCGAGAACCTTCGTCACGGAAGGAGGTGGTTTTGCTGGCGAAGAAGGGTTGGCGACCCGGTAATGCCCCCCCTCCACATCTCCCCCCCCCGTCGATAAGGCTGACGTGAAATAAGTAGGTTATCGAGGTTGGGGAGGGAGGGAGGGGAGGTGCCAATCCTTGATTTTCGGAACCCCTTCGCCATCATCTACTGCATACCAGGAATGTTGCCTTCGCTACATGTGTGACCCCCTCCAACCCTCTTCCTCGATAAGGCTGGCGAGGTGGGATTGGCCAGTCGTGATTAGCTACTCGGAAGGGGGGGGGGGGGGGGGGGGGGGGCAGAGGCATACACAGCCCAAGAGCAGGAATGACAACGAGGAGGTGGAAGGAGGTGCTAGACGCGAAGGTTCCGCACCCTCAAGTAGAACACGACCCGGACACCCCGGATAATCTTTATCACGGGAAATACTGGAGTTTTTTCTGGCGAGAAGTGGATTGGCTACTTGGTATTGACTCCTGCCCCCCTCCCACCCCCCCCCGGTCAAGTAATCTCTGATCCTAGTCGCTGAAAGCCAGACGTTGCTCCGTCCCTGCACTGTAGGGATAACAGGGTATATGGCTATACGACTACGGCCGTGCATTATATTGAGTACACCCCCCCCCCCGGGTAAGACTGATGGGGGGCTCATCCACTCCCCGTGGGAGAACACAATTCACTATGAGGTGCTGGAGGGAATCCACAAACAAAGGATTAGCCCACTTTGGCGGGGCAACGGCGGGCACTAGGGCATTGCTTCTGGAATCTTAGTCCGAGGTGACTTTTGATGGCGAGGAAAGGTGGGCTAGTACTGCAGTAGACACAAGTCACGACAGGGCAGCATCTTTTGTCCAAAAATCAATATTTCTGACAGAAGGTGCTCTTCCTAAGGCGAGGAATGGCTCAATACCACGCCGGAATAAAATCTGTATTTTAGCACTATTTTCGGATATAATATGTTTATCTATCTATCTACGCCCCGGCGTAGTACTTTCTGCTTTGCAACTTCATTTTCCTTAAGGTCAGTGTTTTTGGGTGGGGTATACTCATAGCAGTAGAGAGCTCCTAAAGTGAAATTTCTTGGGAAGTAACGGTATATTGCGCAGGTGCTCGCACTACAGTAGGTGCACCTAGGAGCGTGCTTGTACGATCCGAGGAGTAGCACATTAAACCCTTTTAGGACCGCAGTCCCGTTTTGGGGGACGAACTACTTAGAATTCGAGCGGTTGGTCCCCCGATTGGGACTGCGGTGGCAACAGGAATACGGACATTGTTTGGTTCTGGCTGACGGATGCTCGCCTCCGCCGAGGAACTGCAGTGCCCCAACAGCACATTTATGTATCTCTATAGACGGTGGGGGGGGGATGGGGGTCACGGTTGAAGTTGACTCTTCTTTCAAGTCGTCCAGAGCTACTCGGCCGAAGTGCCTAGGCTACGGTTTGTACCCAACTTCCGAGGCGTTCTACGATAGAGGTTCATTCTAATTTTTCTGAGGCTCCTCACTTGAGGAGCTCCATACCTCACCCGAGAACTGATTTCAGCAAAAATCAAAATGCATCGCGGCGAGTAAATAACGTTTTTCGAAATCAAGATTGACATTCCGACGATTTGCGGGCCAAGGAACTCCATTTTTCAGAAACAAAATAGCGGAGATGTGCTACCTCTATCGTAGAACGGGTCCTTTGTTCATTGTAGTCTCGCGTACAGGAAGACTTTCCGAATTTTGCTTTCGTTGTATGCACCACTGCGCGCGGGACCGTTTACTGCGCGGCGCGCCAACAAAATAAACACTCCATCTTAAGCTATTTAATCTTGAGCCACATTTTGTTTTGAGCACAGGGCGAGGGGGAGGGGCACGCTCCCGAGTGACCCAAACGCGGTATTCGTTCGTGCTGTCGTCAATTGCATGCCACCGAGAGGGGGAAACACAGCGTGTTTGCGACAATGACAACGCGATGTATACGTCACTGGTAGCCTGACAGCTACGGCAAGTGCCTTAACCAATCCCTTCGGGACCCCCCCGAGAGAGCGACCGACCAAGCACAATGCCAACCTTTGGTGGTTTCGATCGTCTGCGTACGAGCACAGTGTGAGCGCTCAGCGGCTCGGATAGGGCCGCCTTCCGCCCGTGCCTCACGCCTCCTTGAGTTGTACGGGAAACCGATCGGGACTGTCTTGTGTAAGATAGGGGTAGCCCCATCTACCGCGGCAATGGGTATAGTCCGGTATGTACCGGCACACAGGATAGGCCTTAAGATAGGCTATTGAGTTGTCCTTGCTTCATTTCACAGAGTCAGGGTTGGGCGGAAAGCAGAGAGAGCTACCTCTTCAGGTGAGAGGGGCCTAAAACAACAACTGTGATACACACCACTCTCGGAACATGTATCAGTAACATCACCACTCCCCCCCCTCCCCCCCCTCCTCCTTCCTACCCCCCCCCCCCCCCGCCCCCCCCCCCCCCCCCCCCGAATAAAGCTGGACGCACGTAGATTGGGCGCATTCGTACACTATATCACTACGCGCGTGGGTGCCTCCCTGACAAGACTGGTAGAGGGCGGGAAGCATCCAAGTATCCCCCCAAGGACGCGTTCTACGATAAAGGTAGCACATTTCCGCCAAAATATTTTCTGAATGACGGGGCTTCTTAACCCAAAATCGTCGTAATGCCACTCTCGTCTCGAAAAATGGCTTTCTTGCGTACTTGGGCCATGGAAGTATTTATCAGGGTGCAATTTGGTTTTCGCTGAAGTCAGTTTGCGTGTGAGGTATGGAGCTCCTGAAGCGAGGAGCCTCAGAAAATGTAGGGTTAACCTCGATCGTAGAACGCCTCGATAGAGATAGCACGACGCGACAGCAGCAGTCCCAAGCACCATGATGGGCATGGTGATGCGTACTGCAGTAGGGGTAGCCGTGTTTAGGTCCAAACGTTTCTGTCTGACGGGGTTCCGCAAGTGAGGCACAAAATCCGTATGCCACTGGGAAAAACGTTTTCGTTCTTGTGAAACTCAAGCCTCACGAAACACCTTCGGTATGCCGAGGTTCAGTGTCCAAGTTTTCACGAAGTCAATGTGGGGGTCATGTGTAGAGCTCCTTAAGGCCAAGTGAGGAGCCTCAATAAAATCATCTGTAGTAGGTGCTATCCCTACCGCACGCACACGTCTGAGGGCAGCGCGTTTTGGCCAACCCATCTGTTCGATGTACGATATATGTCCTCATCCGAGATTGTTACCGTATAACGCTCTGGATAGCACACCCCCTGAAACGAATTTCAGACCCGGTTTCCTTCTAAACACGGGGGGGGGCACACACGAGGCTCTGGAAATATTTCGTCGAGAAGGTCGCACAGAGGTTGTCGCATCCAGTACGCCCTCCCTGTTGTCGAGAAACCCACCTCTGAAAATCGTCCGAGGGGGTGTGGTGTGTCATCTTGCGTGCTACACGGCAACCACCCAACAACCGTGGGAGGCCAGGGTATCACATTTGACCGGTGGTACCACAGCAGTAGCACGTGTTATCCAAACCATTTCTTGTTAAGCTTTGGCTCCTTAAGAGCCTCGGGGAACTTTACACAATGACCAATATACCGTCGGGAGGCCGTAAATAGTATTATTGGTGCTTTACGATAGTAGTAGTCGTTTCATGCATGCCATAAGCCGTGACACTAGCTCATCTCACCATTTTTTTTGTATGTTATGTGTGCCTCAATTTAGGGGGAGCCTCTCGTAAAAGGGTTTCGGGGGTACGCCTGCCGTGGCATGTATCATTTTCGCAACCAAAAAATAAACGTTTCTGGTCGGCTGACGGGTCTCTCTCGTCGACCGAGAAAACTACTCGTGCACCTAAACTATCTGTTGGAGACGTACCGGTTGTGCTTCTGCAAATATTCTTCGTGATCTATATACGTGCACCTAGCCTACCGGGTTGTTCACCTCATTTACGTTTCGGTTGCACCTCGAAACGTTTTTCTGGGCGAGATAGTGCAAGGCTCCTCAGGTTGAGGTTGAACCCCAGGAACAAAGCAGGCGCAACCAACCCTGCTGTTGTGGCGTGCGTCCCATTTTGGCGTTTTCACAACTAACTGTGTCAATTTAACCCTCACTATTACGGGGGTGCCATAGTTAACAGGACCTACGGTATACATTAAAAAACTATTTATTTGACCATTTTTGCTATTATTAATAACAATATTTTGGTACTATTAACTATGGTCCCCCGTAATATGAAGGCTCTCGCATTGATTATCGGGTCTCCTTGCCCACGCCGGCGATGCTTTGTCGAAAATCGTCCCGGCCCGCCTCAGTTACTACTACCAGACCGAGGGGTTACTCCCTGAGGAACGGTGCGGCTTTCGCCCCGCACGATAATCGATTGATGACATGTTTGCTCGTCGTGCGCCGGTGGCAAGAGCTCGGACGACAGAGGAAAATCCCCCTGTACGTGTGCTCTGGCATTGAAATCCGGGCTGCACCCTCATTTTTCTCATCAAAGTCAGGGCTTGGGAGGAGTACCGAGTCCTCCAAGGAAATAGCCTCAGGAAGCAAGAGTAGGTGCGCCCCCATCGTGGCATACAGCTTGTGTACCTGGAGTTCCAAACACCGTGGCATTACGTGCCCAGATGCCAAGCACCGCCTTGGCATAAAAAAACCAGATTTCCACGCACCGTGGCAGTATGTACGATTCTGGAGCTCCAGACACGGTGGTCCTTTCGCTGGATTTTCCGAACCCATTGTAGCTAGGGTGCCAAACACCACCGGGGCAGTCGCAGCTGCAGTCTCGAACAGTGCAGTGGCACATCACCGGAATTACAGACCCCCCCAAGTCGCAGCTGGAATTCGAAACATTGTAGCATGGCCATATATACAGTAGTTTCAATCAGAGGAGGTCTGAAATGTGTAGTGCCGCCACGCGCTGAACTCGCGAGATGCAGGTCCGATTTCCGGCCACGTGCAGAGCCAAGGTGTTGCCGACATATAGTGGCACGCGGTCGAAGCGGGCGCCGAACCCCAGCTCCTTTATCAACTTAGAGCAGAAAAACCGCTTCGTTTATCGTTAGCGCTGCAGCCACCATCTCTGCGTCCATAGTGGACTGCGCTGTCGACCCTGGCAGTCCCACCTTGCAACTCACCGGAGCGTTCAGAAGGAGTACCTCATAGGAGTACACTTACTTTCCGTTGTCCGGGTCGTTTGCCCAGATTGCATCCGAAAACGCCACCGACCTGAAACCCACTAGCTTGATCGCGATTGCAAAACCCAGTGCTCTGGTCAGGTACCAAATAAGGTTCTTGGCTTCCCCGTGTGAGCCTCGGACGATCTAGACATAGCCCTCGCCAGTTGGCTGGCGGCGTATAAGGTGTCATACCGAGTCACCTGTTCAAGGTACACTACTCTGCCCGTGCTGGCTTGGGGACGCAGTTTCTCCTCGTTGCTTAGAAGCCCCTCCCTCGGCTGGTTTCCTCCGATAGCTCTTTTCCCACACCAGGGTTGCACGCAGGCCTGCAGGTTGCCATACCGCACCGCTCCAGCAGAAAATTGGTGCGGTTCTCCTGGGAGATGGTCACGGGTAGCGCCCATCCCGAGCGCGAACGACACGTCCCTCATGCCCGTCATCGAGAATCAAAACTCATCAGCTTCCGCCTGAACGGCCTCCGAGTAGGTGTACATGCACGGGTCCGACTTGAGACATTTTAATTCCAATGTGCACAAGAGTTTCATCGATCGTGTTCCATGGGTTGGCTGGGCTCTGGCGACGGCCGTATAGGATTTTCAAAAACCGTATTTTCCGGTGGGAACCCTTTTTCGTTTATTTCCCCGTATTTCAAATTCAATCATGGAGTCCACTTTCTTTGTGGCATCGGTTCCCAAAAACCCCGTGTTGAAGTCTAGCTGCCACCGCTCCAGGTTGCACTCTACCGTTGTCGCCGGCACCGTTCGGATGCTCTGGAGTTTACAGACGGGCGCAGGCGTGCTGCCACAAGACAATGCCAGGCAAGTACCCTCTTCCCAATCCAACAACATGTCCCTTGTGTGGGTTGTTGGCTTCAACCTTGAAGATCCATCTACTACCGACAGGCTCGTGCCCCGTGGGGATGGAGGTCGCCGTGGCAAGAGGGTGGAGGCGCTGTTACTCGTCGCTTCTTTTTCTGAGGCCCCTTCCACTGCGCCTTGACCAGTAGAGTCGGGGTCTTTTTGAAGAGGTTCGGAATTGCTTCCGCCTTATCCCCCGTCGATTAACTTTGAATATTAGTTACGGCCTAGGCGTATTCCACGGTCGAATCTGCTCCGTACTTCTCGTGCGCCATATTCAGCAAGGTCGTATTCGCGTACAGCCTCAGCCCACAGAGCTCAGACAGCGCTGGCCCGGTGATGATCGCCGCTGGGGGAGCAGAATTTGAACGGTTGTCGGCCTTTTTACACCTCACGAGGGGTTGCGACGGAATGCCGTGCCAGCACACGTAACCTCAGGCGTCACGGTCTAGGCACAAAGGGCCCTCGCTGTTGGAGCGGCGTTGCGAAGGTCCTTTCGTCGGCGTCATCCCAGGCATAGCCCCTTCTTGCGGTAGTCCCGCAACCTCTCCAACCCGTAGGTGCCTCCTGGTGGTCTCGATGGTCCACCCCAAGAGCTCAGCCGCCGGGGGGGGATTAGCTGAGAGCCCGACCAAGGGCGGTGTGATCAGCAGCAGAAGCACCGAGAAAAGGTTTCAACACGGAAGTAAAGTGAAAAAGGCCGCGCAAAAATATTCGCCAGTGGCGTAGTTGTGATTGTTGCTTGACGGCCGAATCTGCGGCGATGTTTCCTCCAAAGGTGGCGGGAGTAGGCGTGATGGAGTCTAGGTCAAGACGACGTCCCCGCTCTCCATGATGTGCCGGGTGGTAAGATTGCAAACGCGGTATCTCTATCTGCTTTTGCTGTACCCCACCAGTAGCCCTTCTACCGCCTTGAGTTCAATAGTTTTAGAGTACTTCTCGACGTGCCCGACGGCCCGGGCACCGCCGAATTGAAGGAGCCACAAATCCGTCCCGCCGTGTAGCAACTTGTTTGGGGACTGCATACCGATCGCGGAGTGCGGCGCCCTGGTGCCCAAAAACGCCACCGTGATTATTAACTCTCTCCAGAGAATTCGGCAGTCCTCTGTCGGTAAGCATGCACCACACCATAGCTGCAACAATTCTTCTTCCAACGCGCTCAAACACACCGAGTTGCTGCGGGACGTTGGTGCTGGCGTGCTCGACCGATATCCTCATCTGAGGACAGCAGACCTGAAACTCCTTGCCGATGAACTCGCCCCCTTTGCCAACCCACAAACTCTACAAGGGGAAACCGCTCAGAATCGCCTTAGATTGTACGAACACCTGGAGCGAGCTGAGAGCGTCGTGCTTGAACTTCTCCCGGTAGGTGAGTCATTCGTCCACTTGATGTGCTCGTCCGAGAACTTGGCGAGGTAGTTGTAACCCCCAAGTGTTTCTGGGGTTAACGGTCCCATCAGGTCTGCGGAAACAAGCCGGAAGAGGGGAGCTGAGGTTGCGCTCGACGTCTTGGGGATGAGCCAGTTGGTGATTCTTGCCCACGGGGCCCACGACGCAGTCTGACACAGGCTCCCCGAAGCTCATTCCGTTGTTGTCCAGATTCATCACGACATCTACGCTATCGAGATTGTGGTGCCCTATAGGCGTCCATTCCATACGATGGCGGTAGCTGCGGCCTGTGTTGCTGGCGGTCGCCCGTTTATTGCCGTCCCGGCAAGATCCATCGAAAATTAACACAGATCGTGTCCCAGTTCTTGAAGCGGGAATGTGAACTTGTTTGTTTGCTGCAACCTTGGCGTCGTTCACGCAAACTACGGCAACAACACCGTAGCGCGCCGCTTGCCTCACCGGGAACAGGTTGCACCCTTGGTCGGGCATAACCAGACACGAAGGTGGGGATAGGCGCCGCACTCCTCTGTCGTCGATGACATGGCTCCGGAGCAGTCCATGTGCAATACTCTTGAATCTTAAACCCATCACCACGGCGTTATTGAAGAGTTTTCGTGGTCCATCCAACACCTTGTACTTTTCCAGTCTATCCCGCATTCCGGGGATGGTGACGTTGTCGAAATGGCGTGCCGACGCGCCACTGCTGTCCACCAGCACATTGACGGAGTGGTTGCTGGGGCGAGTCCTCGGTCCCGTGGAAGGATCCGAGCAGCCCCCTGGCGTCAACCGGCTTGTTCGTGGGGATGAACGGCCAGAATGCTTCCTCCGGCGGCGCTTCCACAGCGGAAACCTGAGATAGGGTGGTCCGGGCAATGAAACAGGGCAATCCTCGTTTGTACTGCCGATTATTATGTTGAAAAAAAAACAAAACAAAATTCACCCATCGTTTTCTTCCAAGGATGCCCCGAGCAAAAATTAAAGTTCGATTTCTCGACGACATTAGTTTTTAACCTCTTCTGATTGATGTTTACGTGCGAGGGTGCCAGGGATGTGTGTGCGGGATGTGGTGTAGAGACCAGGCGGTGCTGAGACCTTGGATAACTTGTGTATTAGCGTCGTCAGAGAAGTCAGAAATCCAGAGTGCTCGGTGCAAACCGATACACACGAAAAGTAACCGTGCGGCGTAACCCAAAATACAGAGGGGTTCCGTACCATGGAAATATATGGACACATACCTACGTCCTACCGTAACCCCTGAAACATTAAATAAATCGTGAATGTATACTAAACCTACACCTACCCGAATTTGCTACGAGCACCTCGTTCAGCCCCCCTGCTCATTGCAATCTCGTCATGATAATCCTTCAAATCGTAGTATTAATAGAAAGCAACAAATATTGTAGTCAAATGAAACACCGGACATTTATATAATCCTTGAATACTCCAAACATAAATAAAAACGCGTACTACACACAGAGAAAGATGTATTCGAAAATAATACTTTTTGAGAAAACACGTAACATACTTCATACTTCAATATAAAAACATGAAATAAAATAATGCTCCAACAGTCCCCCTGCTGAAATATTTCCTTTGATATCTTCGCTTTTTATATTGGCTTTTTCGGTGGATATTTCCGATGACAAATTTCAAGATAACGAACCCAACACACTCAGAGAACTGCGTTCTATACAGACGTGACATTTTTTTTTTCTCGATAAAAACAAAGTGCAGACCACGCTGCACATTTTTCAAGTAAAAAACATCCCTAAAGATCCCTTCTCCCAGACTGCTAAACCTACTCATGAATTCCTAGCGTATCGATCGCCTTTCCCTATATTATATACGTACGATGGTCCGGGGGTGCATTTCTTTTTCAAAGAAACGTGAAAAAAAGCACGCAGTATTCGTTTTTGGGCGCCAATAACAAATGTGCCAAGCATGTTTTACGGTAAAACAACTTGGATGACAACGAACGGTGTAAACCCATCGTTACAATTGCCCGCGAGTGACTACGTTTCCAACACCGCGTGCTTTAAACTGTGGCTTTCTGGGTGTGCGGAATTTTATATATTATTGGAAACGACCGTTTGGAATCTTTACCGAACAAGGTATTATTGCAAGGATACCACTACATTGTAACAGCAGCACGAAAAAAGCAAGTGCAACCGTCGAGGAATCGTTTTTTTTTTTTCCTCAGGGCATCATCGGGAAGAACGGCTGGTGAATGAATCGTGGGGAACAGCTGTCTTGGTTATTTCAATAATATACCCATCGACAGTACTATTAATATGGGAGCTCGCGGATCGGATTCTCGGATGCCACGGCGTCCCCGGCCCGCGTGCCTGCTGAGATCAATTTCGTGGGTTCAAGTCTCACCGATGAAAGTGCATGCTCGTAGGGACTTCTTCTAGCATAAAAAATGATTATAAGCGCGGAAGCGAGAGTTATATAGCTACATTCGATGAACACCAACAAAAAAAGCAGTGAGAATGCAGAACCCTATGCGCGACAAAAAATGAAGGCGCGCGCCGGGGGGGTGAAGGGGCCACACCTGTGACCACACGGTTTGTCCAGAAGAACACCGTTAAGGAAGGGTCAAAGCGCCTACGAGTTAAGCTGGAAATATAAAGTAACGATAAAAAAAAAACACTATCATCATCTAGTCTATCTAGTAGTATACGCGTACCCCCCCCCGCAATCTCGGGACCGAAAAAAACTCTTGAATTTATTTGTGTATTGCTCGACGTGCCCTAAACTTGTCCCTGGTTCCTTTCTGTCATTCGTTTTGCACAAGGTGGCTGTTTCGTTTCTGAACGCATGCCTTAGAATGCGTGGTGGATGCTGAAAAAAAGGTCAAACCCTTGAAAGTGAAAAGGGAGTTTGACCTGTTTTAACAGAGCAGGACCACAGGGTCCAAGCAGCGTGTCGTCGGATGTTGTTTCTTGTGCTCCCCCGGGGTAAGGATCCTGTTTCGCGACACACGCAGTACTTCCAGAGAGCCAGATTTGTAGACGCGCGTGCACATTGAAGCTTCCATGGCTGCCGGGTGAGTATCGTAGCATTTTCCGTGCGTGTTTGACACAAAAGACTAACCACAATGCACCACAGCACCTCGATGCCACTATAATAGGCTAACCACAGTTAGTTACTAGTAGTAGTAGTTGCCAAGAAAATACTATTGATGCCAGGTATTATATATATTACGGGGGACCATAGTTAATAGGACCTATGGCATACATAAATACCTATATATTTCACCATTTTTACTAACAATATTTGGTCCTATTAACTATGTTCCCCCGTAATAGTAGTATAGTACTATTTCGCCGGTGAAGCCGATCAATACCACGCCGGACTGGAAATCAGTAGAAGGCCAGACGGCCTTCCAGCCGAAATACTATTACGGGGGGCCATAGTTAATAGGACCTATGGTATACATAAAACCTATATATTGCATACTTTTTACCAACATTATTTGGTCCTATTAACTATGGTCCCCCGTAATATTAATAACACCAAACTCGATTACCCCGGACTCATGGAGCAGCGCTTTCATCACCGTTTTTATCCTTGTCGATGTTTGGATGACAACAACACACATCACCTACTACTACTGCGAGGCTCGAGAAATATACCCCCCGAGGAACATAGTTGTATCTCGAGATAAGAACACTTCGCTCGTATTTATCATACCCTTTTAGAATTTGAGTACACCAGTAGTTTGTCGCCTAAACGGGACTGGAGTCCTAAAAGATACGACCGCCCCTTGAGAACCGCAGTCCCCCCGTTTTGGGGACAAACAATTTCAAATTTGACTGGTTTGTCCCCAAAACGGGGCTGCGGTTCTAAAAGGGTTAAGAGGCCTCGCCTGGCGCGTTATAACCAACTAAGTGATACAATTTCAGATTTTTAAGAAGAGCGATGCTTCTCTTGTCTGGTCTTTTCCGAGGGTACCCCACACTACTCTGTGACTGTAACCTATAAAGTAGGATCCAATGACCTCACGACTTCACACATGACATGGAAGGCTTATTATTATATCAGTCAGACCTGAATACCTGGTACCTGACAAACTTTATGCAATCCAGTTTTCGGCACGACTAACTCAACATCATCAGTGCGTACAGCGGTAGGTAGTATATACGCTGACTCCTACCAGTACCGATGTACTGGTATGTAACAGAACTGTTTGTTGTTCGTGCGAGTACACAGGGTGTACTTTGAACCCAAATATCCACCCACACCGAAAAGCCAAGTTGGCCTGTAGCCCAGCAGCCACGAGCAATGGTGACATATCGGAGCACTTGCTTGCTTGTACAGCAAGAACGACGAAGACCCTCTCGGCTCCCAGCAGAAGCCATGCTGAGCAGGATATATATATATATGTATGTGCAGGATGAGAGACACCCTGAAACGGACTTACGATTTGTCGTATTATTTCGCACTTCGCCAAAGGCACGATTTTTCGACACACAATCTCCAGCACAAAAAAACCCAGGAACCTCAGAGCCGATCACACCGAGTTATTTATATGGTCGCGCACGTATCTCGCGGGGCTGGCACGGTGCCGGGCCCGCAGAGACAGCCTGGTTGACCGTCGAATCAGGGTACGTACTCGCAGCACCATGCCTTTAATTTTGTTCGGTAAAACTACTGCTGCTGTGTCTGCTGCTGTGTTTTGCTCTACTATTATACCAGGTAAGACTGTATTAATAGCAAGTTCTGTGTTCCTTCATGTCATACCTGGTACGACCCCGACCCTGGTACGTGTCTCAAACAAGACTCCGCTGATGATTGGTTCTTCCAACAATTTCGAAAATTCCAATATATATGAAAAAATATGATAAAAATAAACCAAAGCCTATTTTTTCGCAGAATCTTTGTGACCAAACACTAAAGTACCACCAAACGAAGCAAGCAAAAGGGGCCTGCTGCGTGGTCCCACCGCGCACACCACACATCGCCGCACCGAACTAGCCCGCTCCTGGTCGAGGTTGAAGTTCACTCGTACAGGCCTACATGCCTACTTCCAACCACACCAGCAGTGCATAGGCTTTTGTATACACAGCAGCAGCGGCAGCAGTAGTAGTAGCTAGCGCAGGATCTTCGTTGACGGCATGGCGCAGGATACCGCGACGACTGCAGTGCTCACCCACAGCGGGTTGGCTACGGCGAGGATCTTCGTCGTCCTGCTCGCGGGATTTCTGGCGTCCAAGTGGCCCAGGCATGATCGTGAGTGCATAGAGCAGTTACAGTAGTAGGCAGCAATCAGTCAGAGCAGTAGAAGAGTGTGCCTGTTGTGATGACGATGCTGGCAACCAGTCAGGTGATGATGATGTTGGTTGATAAAGGTCTGGGCACTACTTTTATTACTCCACAAATAAATGTATGTATGTGTGCTGTGGTTGCTGACCGATAGTACAGATGCGATTCCACAGCACTATCATCGTACTGCACAAATCTCGTTCGCGATCATCATGCGTGTGCGAGCGGGAATTCTCCTGGCGTCCAAGCGAATAACGACGAGATCCTGACTTATTACAGTAGACAACAGCGGCTCCTGTAGCAGTACTACCACTACTACTGCTGTTTGTCCGTACGTACAAACAAACGCATGCACGAGCTCTTTTTTTTGGCACTGCTGTGGTTGTTGTAGGACTGGAGCAAGAAATTATTTACCCGGTACTCTTTTCCCAAGAAGAAGTTGTTTGAGAACCACACGAGAGCTCTCTCCTCGTGATGATTCGATGATCGCGAACAAGCAAGAAAGGGTATTTTTATAGGTACAACACACGACTATATATGTTGCCGTTCTGTCCCTTTTTTTCCTCCCTGCGCAGCCGCGTGTGTGGCGAGTTTTGGCCCGTTTTGGCTGCGGTTTGGGGTTAGGGTTAGGGTTAGGGTTAGGGTTAGGGTCAGGGTCAGGTGTTGGGTTGGGTCGTCGCCCGTACCTTGATCCCAACAGGAACCAAAACACCTGAACAGCCTACCAAAACCAGATTATCGAAGGTCCTCCTTTTTTTCTCATTTTGCCTCCGTTTTGTGGGCGGGGCCAGGGTGTCATGAACCAAGAGGGCCCTTTTACGGGTGATATCAGACAGTAACTTCCCCTCTAGTCCCCTGATCCCACGCTGTTCACGTACATACATGTATGTGTAGGCAACTAAAACTCCAGTCTCCTGTCCGGGATCAGTGTTCACCAGTGCAACACCTACCTGACAGTGTGCCTAATGCAGTTCATAGCAAGTCGCCTCTGTATTGACGAGGTCAACGTTCATCGACTGCAGCGCGGACAGCTACGAGTATTAACTGCAGTGTTAACAAGCACCTCTGGTGTATACTGTCATATGGTCATGCCGTGCACTGGTATGTATATACAGGTACCTTGTACACGATCATGTACCGCGCGGTATCACGCAGGTTGCAGAGTTGAAGCTGAGCATCGACCGATCGGGAGAGATCTCATAGCACAGCCAGCCGTGTATTCACATCCATGCGGTGTGGTTGTGATTTTGACTTTTTACGACAGCAGAGAGTATTGTATTTTTGGTGCTGCTACTGTACCGAGCATGATACGTCTGTACGTAAAGGTGGGTGTTACGTGTACGTTGTCACAGCTGCTGATGCACGTATAGATCCTGTAGTGCCTGCAGGGAGTGGATACCGTGCTTAGTGGATCACCTCGACTTTTATGGCATGTGGATTACAGGTCTACGGAACTGAGTAGCGGATCACACGGACTTTTAAGGCATGAGGGTCAAGTTTCATATTCTCCCCGCAGTACGTGCCTTCTCCCCGCAGTACATACCTAAATCTGTTGTAGCTGGTAGGTTTCTTCTACAACTTTGTGTTCCTGATATTACGGGGGGCCATACTAAATAGGACCTACGGTACACACAAAAACTTATATATTTCGCTATTCTTAGTAACAACATTTGGTCCTATTTACTATGGTCCCCCGTAATGGTAGTAGTATCATTAATAGTATAATTCTAGTAGTATTATAGTATACGACGCGAATATGTTACCTTCTGACCTATTATAGGAAGGGTAAAAGGTCGATCGATTTGATCCTTGTAACACTCTCCCCTCTCGGAGCGGTGAACATATCTTTGGGGCGTCGGTACCCCGTATGGCCGTACGTTGACCTACCCGCTTCGTTTCAATACCTGGGAAACCAAGCAAGGAAACACATTCTGAGGGACGCACGCACATTTTTTTAAAAATAAAAACGTTCGAAGGGAGATTCGAGTCCGTGTCCTCTACGACGTCTAATGTGCAGGTGTTAACTACCTGGTACTGAGCTATGGGGGTAAAATATGAAATAACGATCGATTGACCAGCCCAGGGTAATCATTATATTATTAACAAGAATAACACTGTAAGACGAGTGGGGGGGTGAGTAATCTGGCAGTAGACGCTGTAGCAGTATCGGCTCTAGAGAGCATGGAAGCACCCTCTCTGCTCACTCTGCCTTTTTGTTGAGCTCCAGCACTTTCGATCTACATTTTGATCCATGATGAACTTGGTGTGCTCTTGTCATAGTCGCGTATCGACTTCAGAACTTCACATCTCAATGCTTCCTCAAGCTTTCCTTCGGAGCTGCACATTGGGTGTTTTGCACTTCCATGCAGAGCACTGCGCCATGGGTCATCATGGCACTGCCACGGGCCTTCAAGGCAGGGCCACGATACCACCATTACTTTGCCGCCTGCCACGGCGCTGCCATGGCGGTGCCATGAAGGTTCATGGGGCGGTGCCGTGGCGAATTGCCGTGGTACACACCATGGGAAACGCCACTGGCGCCAATGCGGCACTCGCCATGATACCACCCCATGGCGCCAGACAGTAGTAGTGGCGCCTGTTCATGGGGGGCGGGGCTGTCCCGCCATTGTACTGTGATGCCTTCACGCCTCGGAAGATCATGACCCACAGCAGTACAGCCAGTGAATCATCTACTGCTGTAGTGCCTCACATACCGTTATGATGTTGTACAGGATCTACATATCGCGGGGGACCTTAGTTAATAGGACCAAATATTGTTAGTAAAAATGGTTAAGTATATAGGTTTTTATGTATACCATAGGCCCTATTAACTATGCCCCCCCGTAATAGTGCAGATCTGACCCGGGAAGCATGTGTTACTGCTGTAAACCATGCGGATCATGCGGGTCCCACCTGGGAAAGGGAGCTAAATCACACAAAATATCACCAACAGATCTATCCGCCTTGAAATATCGAGACCACGCGAGGAGTGGTAACCGACGAGCTGTCGGAGGCGTGAATCGTCTTCATAAACTCCAGTGCGTTGCAACGGGGTTTGCCATCATGCCGCTGCCAACCCATGGGTGCGCCGTGATATGGCGGTGGCAGTCAGTTCCATGGCCATGTCATGGCCCCGCCATGAGACTCGTTCGGGAAGCAATGCCGTGACATTCATTGTGACATGACGTGGCATGTCATGTGCCATGTAACCCCATGGTAATGCCACCAAGGGTCATGAAACCGTCATGAGACCGTCATGGCATTGCCATGAAAGCCCATGACAGTCGGTGAGAGCCCATGATGTGTCACGAATTGCATGAAATATGTTCACGACTCGTGTCATGACGGTATCGGGATACCGCCATAGTATTGCCATGAATGACTGTATCACGGCATGCCATAGGGACTACTGCCATGGCGCATCATGAAAACGTCAAAGAATACGCGCACGAGTACACCTTCCATTACCTATGTCCTCCCTGCTGGGTCATAGGCCTTCTGTTGATGCACTCCTCCCCCCATCAGTTTTGTGCGGGGAGAACCTTAACTCCGCCCAAGGGAGGGGCACTTAATTATTTTCCGAAGTCAGGGAGACGAAATGGTAAGGCACCGAGGAGACAGTTACACCGTGAACCGATCGCTGTCTCGGGAAGGGGCCACACCTAAATATAATCCTATTTATTGATGTTGTCATCCACGTACAAGAAATTCCACCTCAAAAAGCGGTTTTTAGTAGGATGCAGCTCACTCTTCATGCAACTCGCCCAACACCTCACGGCGCTTCGCGCTCGGTGCAAGCAATGCCTGCCTGGTCGGTGAAAACCAGACGTGCTCCGTCCCGGCATCCCCCCCCCCCCCCCCATTATATCGTCAGACCCCCCCCCACCACCAACCGACCAACTGACACGAGCCTTCTTGAGGACCTCCGACGTTCAACGTGCTCCCCCTGCTAAGGATGACCAGAGCACGAACGTGGAAAGTACTTTGTGAGCTCGATGCAGTCCTATACTCTAGTCAGCGCCGACTTAGCAAAAGCTACACACAATTGATATGAATACTTCACTTTCCCATCTAACCAGAACATTCTCAATGTCATGTTGCGATCCCGCTTGCCCTCGCAGCTCTGCTGACTGGGGAGGCCTGTCGCTGCGTCAGCCGCGTGTGTGCCCTACTTTTTCAACCCGCGCTGGTCATCTCCAGCACGGGGGGCACTTTGAACTTCGCGGATCTCCAAAACTCTTGGCAGTTGGTGGTGGCCGGGGGGCTGACGATAGGCCTGTCGGTGGCCGTCGCCTGGGTGTCCGCGCGGCTGCTGCTGGGACCGGAATCTCGCCGCGCCATCCGACCCGTGGAGCTGGCGGTCGCTTTCCAGAATTGCGCGTTTATCCCACTCTTGCTGATGGAATCGCTGTGTGAGCAGGACGCGATCAAGAGGTGAGTGTGAGAAAAGGGGGAGGGGGGGTTGCAGCTTTTCTGTTGTTTCTGGTGGAGTGCCTTTCTACGTTTTTCCTTCGCATCTAATTAGTTGCTACTCTGCCCTGGTTGTTCAGCTGCCTAAATACCGGCGCGTAGCTAAACGCACCCAGGATTAAACATCTCTTGCACACCAACGTCACTTACCAGTAATTTAAAGCAAGCAAACACGCTGCACAGAGAAGTTTCAAACCCCTGGAATTTTGCATTCCCTTATCGCGGGATCCCTTAAGGCCACCTGCTGTATCTTGGCATTCTACATGCCGCTGCCCTTACTTTCGCGTTGTTGATGACCTGGTGAGTACTTCAGGCAAGGCTAGTCTTCAAAACCACGTGGGGGAGAGTGTTAGAGAAAGGTAACGCAGCCGAAAGTCCCGCTGTGGATTGTTGTGATAAGGATATAAGGGTGTTTTTGTTCATATTTTTCGGTTGAAGAAATGACGTGGACAATTCACAAAAACTACACAGACAAGCAAACGCCAGGTAGAAAATGTTTATGATTGCGTCGAAACTCTCGTTTTTGCAAGCTGTGTGTCACGCTTCGATTGGGCGTACTCTATGCGGGTTTGACATGAACCGTTATATAAGGATCTTTTCGGTTAAAGATTTATATGCTAACTGATTGTGGTGTAGATTTGTACCCCTAAATGAGGAGAACACATCATGAACCTGTGGAAGTACATCTCACCACATTATAGAAGTAGGAACGTGGCAATTGTTTGGTTTTTCGTGAAATAAATGCGTACACATGACATTGTACAGCTCGGGACGGCGCTGGCAGACCGGTAAGCTATTTGTTGTGCTTATCCTCCGACCATGTCCAGGTCGTATGTCAATCTCTCATATACCAGCCAATAATACAGCAGCTGTAGTAGCTTGTGTACGAGCAAGAACACCCCGCAGAAAATCGAAGAAAATCAAGCAAGGGAGCTAAGTAGTACAAGGTAGACTGAATTGGTTTGCATTGACTTCCTTAATCTCTACATAGTGTTTCCCTGCCCCCCCCCACCCCCACCCCCGCTATATAAAGCGTTTGCACGCATCGTTGCCGTAGCTGTAGTCCAATATTCTCCAAACGTGTCCGGCCGATGACCAGCTTGCCTGTTTGCACACACGCAGACGCAGACCTACACACACTGCACACTACGTATGACCCCGCCCGCCATGAAAATCAATCGTTCGTTCGTCGAACGTTCTCTCAGCGATTTTGGCGACGATGCGGACGAATGCTTCAGCCAAGCAACGAGCATGATCTTCCTTTACTACGCCTCATGGCAGGTATGGGCTGTCGTCGGAATGATGCGTGAAGCGTGCGAGCAGGGTGACGGGGTACAGCAGCGGTGTGCACATTTTAAGAACACCCCATGACAAGGCAACCATGCGGTTTGATCTCATCTCCGTTTCAGGTCTCAAATTTTTTATACAGAAAATAATCTTATACTAATTCCAAGTATTTTTTCCTCATGACAAAGCCAATGCATACACCTGACATTATCTCTACGATGGCGGATGGGTTTTAAAAAGGGTACACCACTGCTTTAGTACTTTTCGGTCGAGCCTGCTCCTGACCGACAGGGGACTCCGCAACTAAGGAACTGCCCCAATGTCACTGGGAATGCATCTACCGGGTATATTCTATAAAGGGCATGCCTTGTATATCCACCGACATTCTTCATCGGGTCGTCCCACGAACAAAAGCCCATGGGCCACAGGCGTAAAAACGAACGATAGTTTAGCTGTCGTCAGGAAAACTCGCGCAGCAGCGGGACAGTTCAGTTGTAACTGTCTTCAACTCGTGTGCATTGGTGCTCGTTTTGCCCCTTACCAGTAGAACAGAACTAATGAGGCCGAAAGCGCCTTGTGCAACCAAGTAAGAATGTCGTGCTTCAGATGTTTATTTCGAAAGGGTTCCCCTGCTTTGTAGCGGCGCACCAGGTAGAAATTAAAAATCTCTCGTTCGCTCGCAATAAGATTGTACGAGTACTGGGATCGCAAATATGTAACTCAGTATCAGGATCGTAAGGATGTTACTGGCAACCCCTCAAAGCTGACGCGGAGAAAGGACTGACACGAAAGTAAGTGCGCGATGTTTTGT
The DNA here is from genome assembly GCA_031213475.1 of Nereocystis luetkeana. Taxonomy (NCBI): domain Eukaryota; class Phaeophyceae; order Laminariales; family Laminariaceae; genus Nereocystis; species Nereocystis luetkeana. The sequence continues at coordinate 10,415,868 of JARUPZ010000009.1, read as the reverse complement.
TCAGGTTTGTTTTTACGCGTGGGGGTTCTACGCTCTAGGACAGGACGACACGCTGGAGCTCAAGCTCACGGCTCAGCTAGTGAGGGCACCGCTTGCGGCGGTCGAAGACGCTCCTCCTGCTACCCTGTCCCCTTGCCAGTATTCTCAGGCGGTTTCAGAGGGAGGGGGCACGCTCAGCAACGGCAGCAGCAGCAGCAGCAGGGGGATCGCGGTAGGGGAGAGAGATACGCCAAGCAATGGCAGCAGCAGCAGCAGCATCGCGAGCAGACCTAGAGATACTCCCAACAATGATAGCAGCAGCACAGCGAAGGCAGGGGTGCTGGAAAACGGTACGGTCGCTGTCGATGTTCGTCAGCTCGATCAGGCGCTGGTAGCATCTCCACTGCCCGGCCTTCGAGCCGATGGCATGGTTGCTGCCGATGTTCAGATCGATAGTGCGTTTAGAACGCCGCCATCGCGCCCTCGGGCCAATAGTATAGTTCCTGTCGACGTCCAGCTCGGTATTCCGCTGATGGCGGTGCCGGCCGGCCTTCGAGCTCGCGGCCGCAGCCTGGGCAATGGTAGTATTGTCTCTCCAGATGTTAATCTCGATGCTGTCGCGCTGGCAACACCGCTCGGCTTTCGAGCCAATGGTGTGGACACTGGGAATGTTCTGGTTGGGCCGCCATCGCCTCCGCCGCCGCCGCGGGGGGGTCGTCGACCGTGCGACCGCAACGTGGCGAAGAAGAGTGCCCGTGCACCAAGGGGTGGTGGTAGTGGTGGTGATGGTGGTTGTGACGAGTATGTTACAGGCGTGCAACAGCAACACGCACTAGCAGTAGATTATGTCAACGGCGAATCCTCGCGTTTGCAGACATCGCCGCCTCTCGGTGGGCTTCGGGCTTGCGGGTGCGAACTGACGAACGGAGGTAACCACCCGCCACGCGGTGGTGGTGATGGTCGTTACAATAATGATACGGGTATGCAACAACAGGTGGTGGCAGTAGACGATGCCAACAGGGAATCTTCGCGCTTCCAAGGTTACACCGGAGTGCTTCCCTCAGCTGAAGAGGCCGTACCACAAGGGTGCAGGTCTCACGATTCCGAGTCCCTCACAACCACTTCCCCCTATCGTAGGAACTCCAGGGAGCAACGAACAATGTCGGCGGAAGAAACCAAGGATGGGGCTGTGAGCCCGGCTGAGCACCAACGAACAAAGCCGCGCGAAGCAATCAATACGGCTTTGGGCACGGCTAAGGCAGGGCTAGGTCGACGTGGGAGGTCTCGCGCCGTTGGACCCCTTGCGGCCGCCTCTTGCCGTGGTAACTCCATCCAGGGACGAACGACGCCGAGCGAAGAACACAATGTGCCTCTGGACGGGGAAACGAAACAACAAACAACGACTGGCGGCGCAAAGAAAAACGTGGTTTTGGGCAGTACCACGCCTACGCAGCGGCAACGTACGACGGCGAGCGAAGAAAATGTGACGCTAGACGGGGTAACAGGGGGCCTAGGTGGTGGCGGCCGCGATGGTTCCTGGGCAAGGGTCTGGTGGCAACGGGTGTCGGTCGTGCTGTTGTCGCCGAACATCGTCGCCGTCGCCGTTGGCATTGTGATCGCCATGATTTCCCCTCTACAGGACGTCCTCTTCAGCGACCCCCAGGCTGTTCTGCGCCCCCTTGGAGCGGCTCTCGAGGTGACTTGGGGGGGATGCTATAAGGCCTATGAGGACTTGTATACCAGGGGCGTGTGCATGAGGGGGCCGGTAAATTGGAGGACCGGTGCATTGGACTTATGTCTTGTTTTGGAATTCCGGGTGCAACACTGCTGTAGTAGAGGACAGTGCATTCCAGTAGGTCAGCACGAATCAACCCCCAAAGCTTCGCCACGAAACACAGAAAGATGAGAGACGTCGTCCGAAACAGCCCAGTCGGCAAGGATAGACATGATGGCCGGCCAGCTGTCATAAGGGGACCGCAATAGCAATTTTGGCGATGGCTGCGGTGGGCGATGCACACTAGGGTATTACTGCGACTACTATGTGGCTCGTGTAACCGTCTCCGTGGTCACGGGGACGGTAGCAGTATATCACCCACAGTAGCGGGAGCCGCCGCCCCCTTTTTATGGTCTTCACGATGGATGGATGAAGTGAGTGCAGCGCAAGCAACGTGAGCAACGCATTACTTTACCACGCAGATGGCAGCGGTCGAAATCGAACCGAGGTTCGGTCGCAACACACAGTGGTCGCATTACTTGACTCAGACACACTGCGTATCGCCCCCCGTTTCATTTTCAAACTCGTGAACGCTCAGACATTGGGCTCGCCCACGGTAGCCACCTCACTGCTGGTTATGGCCGGAAGCCTCTCGCAGGTTCGCGCTACCGGTGCTGTCGGCGCCGGTGGGGAGCAACCCGGCGGGAAGAGCTGGCGCCGATGGCACTTCATCGCGGGGGTCTTCCTCGTTGCGTGCCGCCTCGTCATGGTGAGTGGTGGGTACACTATTTCGGCGCTGGGGTTGGGGTTAGGGTTAGTGCATAAAGTCGTGTTTTCGGCATGTTTCATAATATACCCTCTCCTAACTCCCGGAACGTCAAGCGGGCCACACGAAATTCCCCGAATTCTATGCTATGTTTCGCTACTATATTATGATTTGCTGTCTTCTTGGTGCGATATACGTTCTTGCCGTGCGTGCCACCTCAAACGTGGCTTGGTTCGACTCTTGTCCCTCCTTCCCCGCCACCTGGCCCTGTACTGAACTCCGGGCGTCCACTCAATATAAGGTTCCCGCCATCGGTTTCGGCATATTCTGGGTGGCGACGAAGCACGTCACCGTCTTGGGCGAGAACCGACTGATGCGCATGATCATGCTCATCGAGTTGGCGATGCCATCGGGAGCGGTAAGATCGACTCTTGGTATCTGGCCCCTGTAGCGTGTGGTATTATGCTGTGGGGGGAGGGGGGGGGGGGAGTCTGAAGCGCGCAACGCAAGGATCCCTACCACACGCGCGAGGCGAGACAATACTCGCGCTGCTGCTGCTGCTGCTGCTGCTATACGTTTTTTTTCCTATCGGTTTGGTGATAGGGTCGCTCATCTCGTTCGTTTGGTAAGATCCGTGCAGTCCTACAGTACTACAGCAGCACCTACCTCCTATATTGTTCTAGGGTCCTTCTGACAGGAGACTGCACCCTATAATCGACCTTGAGAGAAACGATAAGCCACAGTAAGACTGGCACACGATCTCCTGGGCTGCAGTAGGTATCTATCAAGTGCACCGAGGTAACCGACTCCGAGAAAACGTATAAGCGACGCGTCTTCACACACCATCTCATGGGCCAGGTACCGGCATCGGCTACAACCAACAACCAGCGTTTGAGTCAAAGCTATAAGCTAAGCCTAACGCACAATCGCGTGAGCTAGATATGATTTCCACCGAGTCATTTACAGTAGTGTGACATCAGATGGGATGAGGATAAATGTCCTGGGCAGAACCTCAGAGGAGGGGAATCCCGGTACAGTTGTCACAATGTGAGATATTCACGTTAAAAAACGCGACCCCTACCATCGCACTCAGGCTCATCGTTATTCATGGGTCCCAACAAGTCCTGTACCGATCACGGCTGCTGCTGCTGCTGCTGCTGCTGTTCTGCTGATCTGCTGCCTTGCCGTGATTCGGTTGTCGTCCGTTTTGTTTTACCTTGTTTGCAGTTCATCATCGTGTCCTTGACACAGCTGAAGATGCCGGCCACGGCTGGCTTCATGGCGCGGCTCTACCTCTGGCAGCACGGCGCGTCGGTCTTGACCATCTCCCTTTGGACAGCTCTTGCCGTGCACATGTTGTACTGAGAACTCCATCCATCTTTCCATCCGTCCACCCACTCGTCCAATCGCTTATTCCTTAGCTATAGATAGCGCGCAGGGAAAGGCTTAGTTCCGCCTGGTTCTGAGAACCAGACACCACCCCGCACGGAAATAGAAGCGCCGTTAGGTCTCTCTATGAGTTCATGAACGTCGCTATTGACTACCCTCTAGGGTGATACATGCTGTGATAAGAGACCGGCCTTTCTGGGCACGTCAAGGTTAATTCTGGCGTAAATATGCTACCTTTATTGTAAGGAGGCGTCCAGTCAAGGGGTCGAGCCGCGGTCTCCTCAGATCAACCAAAGCCGGCTATAAAGACCAGTTTCATGCCGATAGAATGTTGGCTCAAGTCGTGCACGGGGTTGTCTTGGTCATGAGGGGCAGAGGGCGGATGGAGTCCCGGGATGCCAAAAGGCAGGTGAAACAAATGCAGAACCGATGTATTATTGTCGTGTGTTAAAGGGTTCAGACGTCACTTAAAACCTTGCTGAGATTCAAGAAGGGTGTTGATTACCGCTATATACCGGTAATTACATCTGGCAGCATGGAGCATCCACGCCCACCATCAGGTTTTCGGCAGATCCTACCGTGCACATTTATTGCGCGTATATTTTAAAACTCCATGCATTCATTCATCGCTGGCTAGCCCAGGGACGGGGGGGATCTGCCTGGTTCATAGAAGCAAATACGCTATTAATAGATACAATACGAGGCCGTTTTTTTGGGGCGCATCAACGCCTCGTTTGGCATTTCATATATATGCGACTTCGAGTGTAACATGCGATCAGTCTAGCGGTCAAACCGCTGCCTCCTTGGGTATGCCAAGGCCTCTATTGGCATTAACATACTACAGTAGTTTGGTAGTTTTATACTGTAAGGGGGCGGTCAAAAAGTGGGTCAAAACCCCGGCCACCTACACCTTGCTGAGATCAAGGGCGATCGACGGCGTGTATACATGTGCTTTTTTAGTTTCCTACCCTCGCAATGTAGACATTCGCGCGAGAGGCATGGGGTGGTATATGCAGCAGCTCGAGCCATTCGCTACGTTAGGAAAACTAGTCTAAACAAAAGTAAAAAACTCAGACCCTTCGTGCCGACAGAGCAGGAGTGAGCGCCCGACGCGCGATGGCAGAGCCTCAGCTCTCAAGCCGCAGAACGCGCCGGGGTGGGAGCCATCCCGTGCGCTTTTTCCACCTGCTATTTAGGCTTTAGCTTGGTTGGACGTTGGGATGCTGCTGGTCTTGGTTCTGTGCTGTGCTGTGTGTGTGTGTTTTATTTTTTTCTGTGTTGTGTGTGCTTGCTCGTTGCGGACTCGCTGTGCACTCGATCCTCAAAATAATTGAGGGGCGAGTACTTTTATCGTTCGTAGATGAACCCCCCTAAGCCACACGACGAGCAGGATACCTCTCACCAAAGTCAACGTGAACGTCGCTGAGGTTGTTGTTGTACACTTAGTAAGTTGGTTGGTTTCGGTTCGTGCTATACCAAGCGGCTAGCTGTATGTAGCTGGGCTAGGCGTTGCAATAGTGACGCTGTGTGCTGCGTTTCCTCGTTCGCATACCATCTGAATCCCTGTTTGTTTGCCGGAAATTACCCGGAGACTTGCTTCAAATATATATACCTGGTAGGCACTAAAACAGAAAGTACTCAGGTGCATAGTTTGGGATGATCCGCTTTTCACGTCGTCTGCCGAGGTAGGAAATACGCACGAGAAGGCGGGGTGAACGGGGAGGGAGACTAGGCTGTGGAAGAGTCTGGTGCATCACAATACCACACATAATTACCGTGTTTTCCGTGTAGCAAGAAAGAGCAGAAGAGGTCGAGGGAGCATGTACGATACTACTACGTTTCACCAAACACACGTACTACAGGACGTCAAGACCTCCTGCGGCATTTGCATTACCTATCAAAAGGAGGCCGTGTACCATACTTGACTCCCCAGTGTCTCGTGCACCCCGCCCCTCACGTACGTGTGAACTACTGCACTCACAACCAACAAACTTTCGAATTCTCTGTCTTGTGAACCCCCGCCCTCGCGCGCGAGCTGCTGTTTTTCAGTGCACGAGATGGTATTGGGCCGGAATCAAGTGGAATTCGAGCGTAGAAGTATTATCTGTCGTCTCGTCGACCCTGGTAGCATCCAGAGGAGTCACCGCCCAGTAGTCAATCGCGGGGGAAATAACGAGAAGCCCGCGAACGGTTATCACCCAGTTTGGAAAGATGGATATCGACCGATCGGTCGCAATGAACTCACAGCTGGCGTGCCTTTTTTTTTAATATATTCCAACACACTAAGCAGAAATGTATGTAGGATGTTGAATGCCCTTCCCGAGCAACGACGAATGTCCCATATCCCTTCCCAGTACGACCGCGAGTTGTAACGATAGCTATAGCACGCAGGCACTCAGTATGAGCCGAGCCCCGCCTGCTGGGGTGCCGTCTGTGCCGGTGCCGACTGGCCTCTCGCGTCACTCTCACCCACTCCAACTGCGACTGCACAAAACAAAAAGAGAAGCAAACTGAGAACAGCGCTCGAACGCATGTGCATCTCATCGAGGGCAATGCCGATACAATCAATTGCCGTACCGATCATCCCTTACCTTGGACGGTACGAGTGACCTGAAAATGTGCGGCAATATCTTGGTGCCCCCTCTGAAAAATGGATTGTGCGTCGGTATACCAGGCACGAGCTTGCTTTTGTCGGTATCAATTTTGTTTTCTGTTCGGGTGGAAAGGGGAATCGCACATGAGCATCGATCGGCATCCGGGATCACTGGAGCATTCGCCTATGAGACAAACGGAGCCATGTCGCCTGGGGCTGCTGGATATGGGGTCATCGAGGTCATCGTCACCTGGGATCGCTAGAGCACAATCGGTTCGTGGCGCCTGAGTGTAATCGCTTGGGATCGTCGGAGCATCTTCGCTTGGAACCGTCGGAGCATCGCCATCTGGGGTCGCTCGACCATCATTGACCGAGGCCGGCGGGCCAACACCTACCTTTTCCTCTTCGCAGGCTGTCTCTCCAGCCATCTCATGGGACGCGTCTGACCCGTGCCTCCACAAGAGCCAGCGCGACGAAGAGACCGACCGACAACTGAAGGGGGCCCACGCGTTCGCGATAGCGGAAGGACAACAACAACCGTGGGCCCACCCCGCAAAAGGGCCTGAGGATTCAACAAAGGACCGGTGGAAACACCTAAAAACATGTAATGTTCTGAGGCCCTCCATTTTGAGGGGCTCCCACAACGATTTCGCGGACACTTTTGAAGCTGTTGTAAACCCGATACACAACTCCCACGGTTGAGACATCTAGTATTTAATACGTAGATGGTCTTGAACCTCCATTCATCGGCTTCACAAGCTTGGACAGATCACGCTCTAGATCATGAAAAGTTCCTCGTCTTCCGCTGTGAGAGGTTTTGTGCAGGATGCACACATCAACATTAATAGTACATGTCCAACCCAGGAAACACGTGCTACGAGATCATGCGGATTATTCGCGTCCCACCGACCCTAGAGTTTGAGATGATTTCATTGCTGATCGTAGGCATGGCAATGATCTTTTGATGGTTACATATGATCATCGCTTAAGTTCAAGTATATACGGTGATGATATACCTGATTTCCGTGGAATACGCAAGCCAGACTTCCTGATTTTCTCCTATTACTTGTATTCTCTTGGAATATTGACGTATTGCCTTGAAACAGCCACGCACTGCCGCAGCCTTTGATCAAGTGATAATCGATTCATCACCGAACTTGAGACCAGCAGAAACACGATACCTGGTATACTTTGTGGGCTGCGGCGAGTGACATGCGTGAAGTCATCACCGCGAGGGCACGGCCGTGGCTTGCTTGGGTGTTAACCTTTCAAGGGTTGACTTGGAAAATTACTCCTGTAATTGATCAAGGGAAAAAAACGCGAAGTGCGATTTCTCGCCGAACTCTCCGAGCAAAACCACGCGACTTCGATGTGCGTGGAGTCACCACCGCGAGGGTGCGGCCGTGACTTGCTTGAGGGTTAATATTTCAAGGGTTGATTTGGAAAACGACTCCAGTAATTGATCAAGTGAAAAAACACGAAGACTTAGTGCGATTTCTCGCCGAAGTCACCGAGCAAAACCACACGACTTCGATGGGAAGCGGCGGGCGATACCCGTGTCGAGCCACCGCCGCGAGCGCGCGTTGCCGTGGCTTTGCTTTTAGCGTGGATGTTTTAACGACGCTCCAATAATCACGACAACAACAACAAAAACAAAAAAGAAACGCGGTGAATAAAATATGAGAGTTTTTTTTTTAGAGGAAGCAGAAACTAACTGCAGAAAAATCCTAACGGGATAGCTGAGAGCAGCAGCAGTAGTGGCCAACCTAGCCGCTGCTTGAGAACACAGAGTGACTTAGTGCACGTATGGTAGCTCACAGACACAGCAGCAGAGCAGAATAGTCTGGTGTGCGTACAGCTGTCTGTGTGTGTGTGGCAGCAGCAGAGCGTACATAGCGTGACGTGTGAGGGGAGCTGTGGGTAGCAGCAGATAATGTGCTATGTACTCCAAAACGATCGCAGCAGCCTCAGGGCAGAGAGCAGATAGCTTGCTGCGTGACACACAGCGCCGTACTTTTCAGGTTATCTCGTAGCCTCAGGGCAGCTAACACCAAAGCTCAAGAGGTGTGGCATAACAGCAGGTACGCAGCAGGTTATTATGCTGTACCTGGAATGTTTGGTGGTGTGGCCCTATCTCTGTAGAAAGTCGTTTGTAGTACTGGTACGTGGCTAAATTCAGGTTGCGATCTCGGGCTATCGGATCGTGTTGTTTCGCTTCAGGGTCTCTGATATCTTCACGTTACTTGTTTCATGGTAGGTGGCCTTGAGCACGGCTTCTCGCCCCCCCTCAAACACTCCACTATTATACAACCCCTCCCTTCACCGCCACCTCCCTCGACAAAGGCAACCGAAATTCTGCCTTCGAGTCACCCGCAAATAGTAGGCCTTCCGCACGCGTACCAGGTGCCAGGTATCAATTGTCATATAACATGACATCTATCTTGCAGCTTCCGTGTTTTACCTCGCGCTTCTTCTTGAAACGTTCGTTGCCAAGGTCGTACCGGTATCTTGCGGTTAAGCGAGTCCACCCACCACTGCTTCCATCAGCTAGCTGTACGCTTGTACGCTGGAACACAAGCGCTATGTGCCATCAATGCCCTAGCCTACATACAGGGGAAATACGCGGTTGTTACGGCCATCCATGTTCCCCACCTACCTCGCCAAATTGCGAATACTAGCAGTACTGCCAAAAATATCCTAAGTAATAGTCTAAAAGTAATAGAAAAAACTGAGGTATTTATGAATAGCAAGTTTATAAAATACGTTAATAAGTAAACTGTTAACAAGTAAACTGTTAATAATTTCAAGCAATAATAGCTGTGTCATTTACCACCAGCTCAAAACGCAGTTCCCATAGAAAAGGGGAAAACTCCTGGCTCGGTGGGCCAACCCAGCGACCCTCTTATCCATGCTCACGCTCTCAGCAAGAACCCCTCGCTCCCCCGCGTTCGGCGTGGGTTTGCTGGCCTCCTCGTAATATACTATCTAAGACGAATACAAAAAAATACTCCTTGTTTTCTATCCTTCCATATGCACCCTGACACAGATCCTCGACGCAGGCACGCCAAAGTATTGTTTACCAATCAACCGCGTTTTGCCTGTTATTTGCTGCACCGGGGACGAGGCCGTAACGGGGTCTACGTACCGGGGTACAAACTTACCCCCCCCCCTGTTTCCAAGTACGCACCCAAACCATGTACGGGCACTCGATATCTACTTTCTATATGGGTTGAGTGCTGCTGCCCCTGCACAACACGATTCTTAACTAAAAAGCGCTCCAAAATTGGCCGTGGCACACCGGCAGGCTAACACGTTTCTTCGAGCTAAGAACTCCAAAAATGTCCCTGCATACATACCAATTTGTCTCCGACGCGTGGGATGCGACAGCTGTGCCAGACAAAAAGCAGCAGCCCTGCGAGGCGGCGGGATTTCACGACTAACAACCTAATCGGCATGATGAGCCATTAACCAATTTGCTGACTTTCGTCGGCAAGTCGGCTGGAAAAGCCAGCTGATTACCCCTCGACCGGCCGACGTCGTAAGCCAGGCGGGCGATGAAAAACGAATGACCCATTCAACGACCCCTCCCACAACCATGGGAACGCAATACGTCGAGAGTCGGCACCTCCGGGAAGCGGCAAACTATCTTCAGTAGTCTGACCAACAGCTAAGCAGTTGGTGGCGCACGTTGCGACGAAGTCATAGCTCTACTGCTAGCAAGCAGCTAAGCAAACGACAACGAACCTGACCACCCCCTCCCCGCCAGAATCACGCCTGGTTCTGTTCAATCAACTTGCGTTTTCTTCGAAAAGAAATCGCCCCGGCCAGCCGGAGTTCCAGCCCCGACTGAGCAAGTAGCTAGCAAACCGGAAATAATTAGCTAGCTCGATGAAAACGATAAAAACTGGAAGAAAAAACAAGAAGCTAGAAACCCATCTGGGCAAAAACTCAAAAAACAATCTGACCAACAAAGGGGAACAAAGTGGACAACGAAAATGGAAAGGTCGCGCCCACTTCTTGATTCCCGCTATGGATAACAAGATTCTGCTATGTGGCAAAAAAAGACAACACATCAAAGTGGAGAAGCTGGAATAACCAGAGCAACTGAAACAAAAAAAATGAAGGGGAAAAATGATGGAAAACGAAATGGAGGCAAAAATATATAGTTTGAACATGAAGCGCACGCAGAAAACCAGATGATGCCCTTCTGGCACATCTGGACAGATAGTGCATATCAGAGCCACTTGTGCCGCTTATAGACCGTGTAGCTGGTGAATGCCAGCAGTGCCACCAGCACCCAGAACGAAGCGTACGAGTACCTGCGAGGCGAGGCAAAAGAAGGCAATGCCAAAGAAAGGGTGTACGCATTGCGAGGGTCGTTCGTCGTCACCCTCATCCTCGCTATGGTCGAAGTCATCATCATAATCATAATCATCATCATCATCATCATCATAATCATCATCATCAGCAGCAGCAAGCAGCAGCAACACCATCAGCATCACCATGAACATATTTCAGTTTTTCTTTTTATATGAATCCATCATCATCATCATCATCATCATCAGCACCATCAGCACAACCATGAGCATCGTCATCATCGACATCATCAGTTTTACACTTTGGCCAGATCGTCGATTCCCTGCTTAACCTTTTTAGCACCGCACTCCCATATGTAGGGACGAAGTACTCAAACTGTAAGTACTTTGTCCCAAAAACGGGACTGGGGTCCTAAAAGGGTTAATCATGTACCAACGGTACGGCAGATACTTTACCGAGGGCAGATAGACTCCCGATCGGTACCATACATCTCACGGCGTTGCTCATCTGAAGCACTAACCAATCTCGCCCGAACAGGGTATGCCTTTTTTTGTAAGTATGGTTCGTCACACGCCTAGGTCCATACGAGTGAGTACAATATTTACAAAACAAAACAAAAACAGCAGAAGCTGCAAGATCGAGGATATTGTCGAGACCCATCTTCGCAGGCTGTGTGTGATGCTTCGAGCGTTCTACTCGTGCGATATGGCCTCATGCAGAACAGCATGTATCAAATTACCGTTTCTGGGGGGGGCACAGAGCTTCTCGAGTGGCAAAAATCTCGGAATATTCTGTGACATGGTGCACGCCTACCTACGTTTGCACACCACACTTTGCTAAAATTACTTGTTCACACTCAGCAGTATTTGGTCATAAGTACTATATTCGTCCTCCCGTAAAATTACTGACCGCTGCCGTGTGCACATTCGCGGCGTCAGTCGCCAAGTGCCAAAGGTAACGCCAATTGAACTACAAGTACGACTGGGGCGCTGGCAGCCTCCTATCAGTGCCTGGCAGATTTCAATAGTATCCCGACTTCCGTCAGTAACTCAGTACCAGGTACCGGTATACTGGAGTGCACCAGTGTACAAGTTGTCGCGGAGGCGCACCATGAAGCACTCCCATATGTAACGATACAACTGCACTCCTCTCCCTGGGGTACAGGGTAGCGGGCTCTCGCCAGGAAAAAAAGAACAAGAAGGCCCTACTCTCTCTCTCTGCCCGCTCTCTTCTTTTCTTCCGAAAACACGTTTTATTTCAAGAGCTTGCGTCATAAAACATCGCGTGTTTTTTAGAGGTTTGCACTATCAAATACACCGACTGCATCTACTGGCACGCCTAATCAGTAGATAACTGGTGTTACTGCTACAGTATGCTACAGTACAAAAACTGTCCCAGTGCCCAGCCCAAACTACAAACGTACGTCACACATCGGCGGTATCAGGCCAGATCACCCTCCTAGGGCAAACAAATCCCTCGTCTGTACGGTCCACCGTAAAAAGCTTTCAGTTTGCACGGGGGTGCGATCGTTTTTCAGTGCTCCGAAATACACCCCAGGGACTGACTGACAGCTCAAGTAAATGCCATGATAGATATCGCCTCTACTACGGGAGACCATAGTAAATAGGGCCAAATAGTGTCGGTGAAAAGAGGGAGATATATAGGTTTTTGTGTGTACCGTAGGCCCTATTTACTGTGGCCCCCCGGGAATAGTGCTGTATTTCCGAGCCGATTACAATAAGCGGGTGCTCAATGCCTCGTGTATCCGTACAGTAGTTCATACCACTATGTACGTACCCGCGAGCACCAAGAAGCCTGAGCTCTGACGCGAAACAAAAACGAAAATGAACGAAAGTGCCCCTGGGGTAATAGGAAGGGAAGACAACCGCGACGAACCGCGGCTTGTTCAGAATGCCACGAGGGGTGAAACATCCTGCAGAATACCTGGTACACTACTTGAGCTGGGAAGCAGGGCAGAATGATGAAAAAAAGAACTACTTCAAGGTACATGCATGCATAAGATGCTGTAGCAGAGTGCACGCTGCTATCGAGTACGTATACGTACGCATATCGCGATTTGTTTCACGTACATTATTTACGGGGTACCAGTAAATAGTACCAAATATTGATAGTAAATATGGTTAAATATATAGGTTTTCGTATGTACCCTACAGTAGGCCCTATTTGCTATGGTTTCCCGCAATAGTACTATAGTATTAATAGCATAACCCTAGGTCCTATTTGCTATGGTTTCCCGAAATAGTACTGTAGTATTAATAGTATAACAGCGGTTCATAGTAAATAGGACCAAATATTATTACGGGGAACCATGTTGAATAGGATCTACGGTACACACGAAGACCTCTATATTTCGCTATTACTACTAACAATATCTGGTCCTATTTACTACTGTATGGTCCCCCGTAAATAGTAAATAGGGAAATATTGTAGGTTATTGTATGTACCGTAGGTCCTATTTACTATTACGGGGGACCATAGTTAATAGGACCAAATATTGTTAGTAGAAATGTTGAAATATATAGGTTTTTATGTATACGACAGGTCCTATTAACTATGGTCCCCCGTAATAAGGTTCCTCTATAGTGCCGGTATCCGCCAGGCAGCGATCACCGGCGATATATGCGACAGCCGTCACTGCTCCGCACGACCGGTCAAACCTCATCTCTATCGGTGAGATTTTCCCGGCAACTACATAGGGCAGCCGGCAAAATACTCAACAGGCACTACAGAGAGACCACTACTCCCTGCACTGGGATACAGCAAAGGCGCACGTACCTCCAGTTGAGCTCCGGCATGAACTTGAAATTCATCCTAAGGAGCGCGACAAAGAGGCAGGGGTAGGGGGGGGCGTTAAGGAGCGGGCGCGCGCGCGGGAGCGGATGGGGGAGGTGATACGGCTGGAGACACGTATGTTTCGGGACTTCAAACTAAATCTCCTACACGTACTCCTGTACCTGGGAACAGAGACCACTAAAACAAAAATCAAACACTCCATATTTTGATTACCTGGTGCGATGCAATGGAACAGCCACATTTCTACCCAAATCGTGCCAATTTGTCCCTGAATATAAGAACCTCTTCTATGTCCTTGAATATAAGGACCGCTTCTAGGTCCCCAAATATAAGGACCGCTCATATGCCCCTAAATATGAGGAACGTTTGTATACCTCTGAACACAGGGACTATTTGTTTATAAATATTGAATGCAGACGGTATTATCCAGGAAGAGTTTAGAGAACGTTCTTTAATGTTACCCTAACCTAGACCTAACGGAGTGAGTTATCTCGGACAAACCGCAACAAAAGTTATCCACTCCTTTGAAACTCTTTCTTGTACAGATACATCAGGGACAACAAGAGCTTTTCTTCGAGATTCTCACCCGCCCACCCGACGGAAGGTACAAGGTCCCAGCACAAGCGGAAGACAATCAAGGGTGACACGAAGAAGGTGTAGATTCGATGCAGTTCATCTATACCCGCCGAAGGAAAATATCCCCGAGTGTTAGATGTCGTACACCACTCGCAACACTCGCAGGCTTTTTCGCCCACGGGGTAGGAGCACCGACCCTGCGAGAGGTGTTTCCACCATGCTTAACCCACACTACACTAAAAGAAGACCTGGTCCGAATGTACATCCGTACTTAAATTTCGGGACAAAGTGGTACATGGGGCGGGGGTTATGCTACATATAACCGGGGAAAACATTTCAAACGCCTGCACACAAATAAAACCACCAATCGCCCACTTATCACCCCCCCCCGCCGCCGCCGCCGCCCATGCTCTCCACCCCCTCTCCTCACCCCCCTCCCCCGGCTCCAAGCCCCCTCCCACTCGGTCCTACCCCCCCCCCCTCCCCCATTCCCTCTCCCAACCACATCCCACTACTGTAGCACCGACCCAAACACCCCCCCCCCCTCCCTTTATCCCCTCACCCAAAAACGCCAGTGAGGAACTGTGCCGGCATGAAGGCTGAGGTGACCATGGTCAGGATGTACACCACTTGCTGCACGTATACAAACACATACAGAAAGGCATGAGCACATATATATCCGATGCGAGTGGAGGCAAGAAGGGACGCGGGAGGGGGTACTCAATAGCATGCATGGCCGTAGTCATTAGACCCTTGCATCCCCACAATGCCGGGACGGAGCACGTCGGGTTTTCACCGACCAGGGAGGCATTGCTTGCTTGCAGTCCGGAGAGTCGCATGAAGGGCGAGCTGCGTCTTACTAGGGACCGCTTGTGAGGTGGACTTGCACATGGGTGACAGCTCCAATGAGTTACTTCATTTCCGGTGTGGCCACTTCCAGAGACAGCAAAAGGGGTACTACTGGATGTAACGGCCTCGTTGGTGCCTTGCCCTAAGACGGAGTTGAGGCTCTCTGCCCTGCACAAATGACCCAACTCGACCGCCAGCCAAAACGAGCAATAAAACGCAAGCACAAAGCACACGAGGCTGATTTAATTTTTTCGTGGAATAAAAACAGAAGAAACCCCGAGTCGGTTGAACAAACAATACCTGGTATACCTTGAGGGAAGTGTAGAAAACACCACCATCTACAGAAAAAAAAGGCAAATCCCGACGCGGTTGAATATTTTACCCTGAACCTACTGTCGTGTAGAGCGCACAATGTTTAGCAAATATAGATAGAACAAGAATTCCCGACCCGGTTGAAATATACCGTGTATATATATATATATATGCCAGGAATATAGTAAGCATATATTACACCCTTTCTTAAATAAAAATATATATAATGGACCAGCATCCTGTTTATTTTAGTTGCTGGCACTTTGTTCAGACATTGAAGGAGAATTTTGGTGCGCTGAACACACCGAAGTGGTCATTACATCTACGATGAACCTCGCGGGCCAGGTTGGGTCGGGCCGCTTCGAGTGAAAGGGCGACCCGACCCGACTCGACCCGTGAGAGTTTGAAAAATCTTCTGGTACGATCTGATCCGATCCGACCCCACACAAGCCCACCCGTGAGGCTTCGAAGAAACTCCTGACCAGGTCCGGGGGTTAGCGTCGTGGCCGGTGAAAAATATACTAGAGGGTGTCCACCCACTGGACCTCTCACGTTCATTCGGTGCTGCTGCTCGTTTACCCAGTCCTTGTTCAGGCTCCGACTCCACGTTGACATGCGCAGCGCCTGTTCTTCCAGCATTAGAAGATGGTCCCTGGATACACGTGCAAACCAAAAACGTGACAAACGAAACAAAGCAGAAAAAAGAACCGCAAAAAGAATCAGTAAAACAGCACGTAGCCTATTTAGTAATACGAATGCAAAAATTGAAAAAAACGAAAACATTAAAATGCACACATCTGAAGCATAGTGATGAAAAAAGGCAAAAATGATGAACCATGGCATAAACCACTATTACGGGGGGGCATAGTTAACAGGACCAAATATTGTTAGTAAAAATGGTTAAATATGTACCAGGTAGGTGTTTATGTATACCATAGGTCCTGTTAACTACGGTCCCCCGTAATAGTGCACCACTACAGCAGTACGCCAGATTGTCATTGTGGGATGAGCCACCTTATTCCTTATATTGAGGGATTTAAGAAAAGAGGATAATTTGTACATCAATACTAAACCCCGAACGGGGACAGAGGCGGCAAAGAACAATTCCAAGACCAACAAAAAGTCGCTCCTTAGAGACCCAAAATTTGCGGCACCGCCTTGCAAATATACCCCGTGTGGGACACACACCACCACTCTCTGATTGGTTGAGGCTATCCACTAACGCAACCCTTCGGCCGGCCGGGGGGTGTTTTATGGGTGGGAAAAAAAAGCGGGGGGATTCACGGGTCGGGTCAAACCTCGCGGGCCGGGTCGGGTCGGACCGGGTAAGGGCGACCCGACCCGATCCGTGAGAGTTTGAAAACCTCTTGGTCCGAACCGAGACGACTCGACCCAACCCGACCCGACCTGCGTGACTTCTAAAACCTTCTGACCTGACCCGCGGGCTGGGGTCAACACCCGTGGACAGCCCAGGACAAAACGAAAGCCAAAAAAAAAACGCGTCGGAGCCACGCGACCGCCCCTGCCGACCTCGAGGCCCTAGAGGGGCGAGGGCACGGACAGGGCTACGGGGTGAGGGTCAGGGATAGGGCTACAAGGTTGGGCGTGGTAGGGCTAGGGCTGGCGTGGGGTTGGGCCTGGGCCGAACGTGCACGATATTACCGAAAAAGAGAGCCGTTGAGCTCGCACAAGGCGGCGCGATTGTTGTTCAGCGCTCGGTTTTTTCTTCTCTCAGCGACGGAAGGGGTGCCTGCCGATACTGAAAAAAGGGGCCTAACGGTCGTTGAGAGAAAACGAGAGAGCGCTGAAACACGATCGCACGTCTCCTCGTGCCGACTCAACGCTCCTTTCACCGTAAAATCGCAGAGTATCAAAGCGGCGATTTAGGCGGCTTACCGCTGATACTTCGGTATGGTCTGGTCATGATCTGATCTGATGTGATGTGATCTGATCTGATCTACTGTACGTACTGTAGCTCTCGATGTATCTGTCTTTGCGTGAAAAAAAAAGGATTCTGCCGCCATCGGATAGGGGGCGCTTCCTCTGACCTACTTTATGTAGGCGAAGCGAAAAAAAAGCGGCTGCACGAGCATATTTACAAGATGGTGTTGCATACACAGGGGGGCAAGTCGAGTCTGGACCGACGTGCAAGATAGTGCTGCACACACGAGGATTCCACGTCCATTATGATGCTGCTGCATCTAGCATCTATCGTACCTTAAGTCCTCGAGGTGTCTCCTGAGGTCGGCGTCGTTGCCGGGCAAGTCCTGCGGGAGGAGACAGAGTACGCACACACAGGGAAGGAAGGAAGTTGATCGATTGTTTGTTGCTTTTGTCGTGGTTTTTTTCTGTTTGGGGTTGGGATTGTTGTTGACGCCGTTACAGCTGTTGTTGGCCGTGATGCTGTTTATATTGTTGGTGGTATCCTTGGTGGTGGTGGCGTTGTTGTTGCTCTTAGTGTTGTCGATGGTGGTGGCGGTGGTGGTGGTGGTAGGGGGGGTGGTGGTGGTGTTAATGTTGCTGATGTTGTTGATGCCGTCTTAGTTATTGGTGTTGATGTGGTCTATGCTGCGGTCGTTGTCTGTGCGGTCGCTTCTTCGTTGCTGCTCGTGGTGGTGGTGGTGGTATTGGCAGTGGTGTTGGCATGGTGGTGAAGGTCGTGGCGGTGCGGTTGTGTGCTTGGTTGTTTTTTCACATAGGGCCTAGGTAGAAAACGACCATGTGCATGCCCTAAAATAAAATGCCTGCTTGGTGAAATCAAGTTTCTGCCAATCAGGCGCAATTCTAACACCGAAGATCACTGTTTTAGTCTATTAGGTGAACTACGCATAAATGGAGAACAGAGCTGCAGTTGGGGGGGGGAAGGGGTTCGTTTTAGACATAAGCAAATGTCCAGTCTATTCGACAAAAACGCTCAAACAATTAGAAAACACATAGTTACGAAAATAGTCTGCCACCACCCTATTTACTTGGTGTTCGAGTATCTTGACGGTTGCGGTAAGCGCCGGATCACTCGACAACACAGGAAACTAACTGGATGATTGCTGTCGACAGATGCATGCAATCAGTGGGGACAGAGTGGATGGCTCATTTTGTTATGTTTCACATATTTCTGTTCCCGTCTATCTAATTGGAAATAAGCGGGATGTCTCGACTTTTCAGGTGATATTCGAATGTTTCTCTGTAGGAACGAAGCATGTTACATGACTAGATAACTTTACGTGCCATCCCCTTCGCTAGGCCTTTGCCCACACGGCAATGCAACCCGCGCTTGAATCCGACCAGTGGGCGACAAAAACTTCGTTCCAAAAGTCGACCCTCTTTAGTCAACTTTTCATGGATGGGAGTTTCGAGAAAAAAACATCCCGAGATGGAAAGGAAAAAAATCAAAAAGGACCTCCAGTCCGACCAAACAGCCTGTCTTCATTGCATCAGGCAAACGGTGCCAGACATGAGCGCGACCTCGCGCCGAGCGATTACGACTACACCCTGCGCCATCGCCGCAGCGACGACCATCTGTGATCGGGCCTTGACGCAACTGGAAGCGAGTCGGCCCCTACTTTCAGATGCGAACGCATCATCACTGCTGTCTCACGTGAGAAAATGATCGAAACAAAATACTCCACCGTATGTACCGCTCTGTCCGGAACTATAGGAACGGTTCAAGCATATGTAGAAAAACAAGGTGTTCCTTGCATTTCCGGACAGAGTGGTACGTGCGACTACTAAACACAGCAGCATCATGCAGAATTTTATTCGCGTAGTGAATGCAGCCTCGGCCGCAAGGCCCAAGCCCAGCTGCAGGCACAGCAACAACTTGCCCGTGAGCTATTAATAGTGGTGGGGCACGCTTCCACAGAGGTCCGGGCAGCGACGTCGAAGCGCCGGTCTCCGGGAAGTTCAGCATAGCAGCACGCAGCCGATGTCGATGGCTGTGTTTGGGCATCTTCTCGTTGTTTACGCTCAAGGTCAGGAGCGCCTGCGACATGGGCTCTCCATACCAGGGGTGGCGGCATTCTCCTGTTGCCGGCCGCCGATCCCAAGGGGCCACCAGCAACGCGTGTCGCGCTCACGCTGCTGCTCTACACTCTGGGCTTGGTGCTGCTGGCAGCAGCACGATTTATGCTAGATGCAAGGCTGGCTCTTTTTTAGTGACGTGGTAAGCATCTTTGCTTTTTAGTGACATCATTTGACTGTCCCTATCGATGATTGGTTCATTTTTTTCAAAGAGTTTTGCTCTCGGGATGAAACGACCAGGGACATCTTTATGCCGATTTTCTACGTCCAAACGAATATCACTCTGCCCTCTAATATAAGTACCATTTGCATATTCCTATGTGATCCAAAAGGTCACTACATAGTGAAAGACATGGCAATATATTCCCACCCCTGACAGAGTAGCACGCAGCTTGCAAAGTTGAGTTTCAACCACTCAGTAAGTTTACGTACTCACAGCTGACCTATAAAATAAAACAAGAAACGTTTTTCTGCTGAACTACATTTTTTGTTGTTGCTGGCAGGCAGTGAGTGCCCAGAGCTTAGATCGTGCAGGGAGGCCGAGCGCACGATGTGGCAGGGACAACGGACCGCACCGCACTATTGAGATCAGACTGACTGCACGAGCATGAGGCATCTCACCGTGATGAGCTGAGTCGCCACCATCTTCATGGGACGAAGATAGAAGGTGATCATGTGCATATCGCGCGAAATCTGCTGAATAGCCCGGACGATGTCCAGCGAAGGCCCGTCGTCGACGGAGTGGAGCTGTTCCTGTAGCTGGACAAGCTGCGGGGGCAAAAAAACCAAACACACACACACAGAAAACAAAAACCGCATCGAACAAAACAAGGAAAGGGTCGCCTCGCAAATCAGCACTTTGCGAATTCTACCCAAGTACAGCATGGCATCTGAAAACACTCGCAAAACAGGGCGATGCTGGTTTTACTTTCGTGGCCAGGCTTGGAACTGTTGCATGCCCGAAATTTTCCACAAACCGTATCGCGGCATCCCAAACACTCCGCTCGTGGTATTTCAGCCCTTTACAATCCCCACCAATTACAGTATCATGATGTACTGGTATTTCTCACCCAGGCTTGGAAGTGTTGCATGATGGGAAAGACGTCGTCCACAATGCTGTCCATAAGACTGTACACCTGGCAAATATTTTTGAAGCGGGAAGACAGGTAAGACACACATGTGACAAGCTTACATTGACCAAGGCCTGGGTCATAAACCAGATATGTACAGACTCTTACCGGTCGGTGACAAGAGAAACGTCTCTCTGTGTTTGCCATCAACACCACCAATACCACCCACGCCACCCCCTCTCCCCCCCTCCGTCGCCACTACCACCACCACATACGCCAACCCCCCCCCCCAACCCCCCCCGCCCCCCCCACCGCCACGACCATAACAACAACCACCAACACGAACACAAGGATCAAGAGATAAGGCATACCCCCGCTCCTGTGCTGGCACGACACACAAGGACAACAGCAGCAGCAGCAGCACTCTCCCAAAAAACGCGCGTCATTGAGCGCCTCAGCTAGCCCCCTTGGGGCTCCGAGACGCAACCAAAACAGTAAAACGTTTAGCGACCAAATATATCAAGGCTGTTTCATCGGGTCGGGTCAAAGCTCGTGGGTCGGAACGGATGGGTTCACCCACGACCCGACCCGAAACCGACCCGACTCGGCCCGGGAGATTTCGAAGTGCCTTTCGACCCGACTGAACCCGACCCGTGAGGTTTTAAATACCTCCTGACCCGACCCGTGGGCTGGACCATGACCCGTGCACAGCCTTGAACATATGTGAAACGTTTAGTTATATCACCCGTCTCCGAGCGGCGTGGGGGGCCGGGAACTCGGGCCGGGTACTCGGGTCGGGTCACGTTGCGCTGATGGTGTGCGTGACTCCGAGTGGTGTCGCTGTCACTGAGACACTTTACTATTCAGTCACGCGGCACCCGTCTTCATCGCCAATTTCTCCCGCTCTGAAGTGACAAGAGGGTCAAACTGCAGTCCCGATTTGGGGGCAATTGGGGACACGTTGCCTTGAGCTAGAGTTAGATACACGTTTCTGGACAGTGCAGAACTAAATGCAAGGGCCAACACCTCCATCACCACCACCACCGCCACCCCCACCACCCCCACCACCACCACCACCATCACCACCACCACCATCACCACCACCACCATCACCACCACCACCACCACCATCACCACCACCACCACCACCCCCCACTACCGACCTCACCACCAACACCGCCCCTCCCACTATAGCGCGCGATACGCCCGACGATAGAACAGGTAGACGCCCCCCCCCCCCCCCCCCCCCCCCCGCCCCCTGCTCCCATGCGGGCAGGATACATCGGCTAAGCGCTCACCAAATAGCGCGCGTTGTTGAGCCTGAGCTTGCTGCCGGCGTAGTATATCCGGTTCGAGATCTGGTCGCTGACGCCCGAAGGTGTGGGCTCGATGTAGAGCACCGTGTGATCCCCCACCAGGAATATCGACACCTTAAAAAACAACAAGAGAATAAGCAAAGACAACAGGGCGTTAATAAACGACCCCCTAAAAACAAACAAAACACACACTTCCCCCCCCCCCAGAAAAACGTGGTGTTTGAAACAACGAGCAAGTTATGGTGTTGAAAGTAACTGAAGTTGACTTTTTCGGGACCTCAAGGAAGGATTATCATTATCATTTGACTCAAAAAAATATGGAGACGTGTACATAGAGCGCCGTGTGATCCCCCGCCAGTGAAATTTGACGCCTCAAAAATGCAAGAAGACTTGCATGTAGTCTATGTACCCGATTTCCTTTCGCAGGCCGTTTTTGCTATTCGTTTCTATGGCCGTGTTGAAAATGGCTGGTGGGCCTTTCGCTCATATCAGCTGTACAAACTTCCATCGGATAGCACACGCCTTGCGGCAACCCACGTTCGAATGCCTCCGAAGAGACACTTTGTACAATTATCTGAAATCGACTAGTGCGACATCAAAGGCAAAACATTAAGGGGAAACAACAAAATATAGCGGAATTTCGCGAGGATGCCACGAGGAGGGAGAACAACCGCCCTATGGTGAGGCGGTGCCACACCGGGGACAACAAAGTTCCTTCTACAGAGGGGTAGCACCAGAAGGAAGAGCAGGCAAGACCCCCCCCCCCCCCCGTCCCTCCACCCCGCTCCACCCTTCTCACCCCATGCACCGCCCTTGCGCACCTGCTCCCTCTCGAAGTTCGAAGGCCGCCCGAGCGTGGGGCTGCGGAGAGATATCCTCCCGACCAAGACGTGCAAGATGTCCTCGCCGGTCCAACCGCCCCCACCACCAACACCAACACCACCCTCCCCGCCACCACCACCTCCACAACCACCGGCAACACCACTACGACCACCGCTGCCGACAACCTCAAAGCCGCCGCCACCGCCACCCTCATCAGTACCAACACCAATATCAACTCCAAACCCGCCACGGCTACCGCCGACCCCAGCCCCACCGCTCTCCCCACCCCCACTAACTACACCCTGACCCTCACCACCGCCCCTGCCACCCCCACCTCCACCACCGTCTTCATCTCCTTCACCTTCACTAACGAAACCCCCACCCCCCCGACTACCCCCACCATTACAGACACCCCCGCCACCCCCACCGCCGAAACCACCACCCCCACTCCCATCACCACGCTCACCCCCATCTATCCCATCCCCACTAACGAAACCCCCGCCTCCCCGCCTCTCCCTACCACCCCCACCACCTCCGCTACCGCCACCACCGCCGCCACCCCCACCTCCACCACCACGACCACCACTAACGGAACTCCCACCCCCCTGGACACCCCTGCCACCACCACCATCACCCCCGCCACCGCCACCGCCACTGCCACCGCCACCACCACGCTCATGCCCACCACCCCCATCTCCACCAGCACCAACAGCGCTGCTACCGCCACCACCACCACCGCCGATCACGCGGTAGGTAGTTGCGCCCGTGACGTTGGAATCATCCCTCTCCCGGTAGGCACCTGGAGCATCCAACACGGGGACGGATCACAGCTTACTGTACTTCATGTGGGTCCTGTATTTGCCCGTACTGCGTAGTGTTCTTCTTGCGCCTTTCAGCGATCATTGGAAGCGAGTACTCGGTGTGTTGAAGTCACCTGACCCGTTCCACGATCTATGGATTACCTGCTGTAGTTGCGCCCGCGACGTTGGAAACACCCCCAGGACACAAGGACAGCGGAACATGACACACATGGGACAGACAGATCACGACAGATCAAGACAGACCACGACCTGCTGCAGATCAATCAGACCTAACGTTTTCCGCCACGCGCCCTGCAGCAGATCAATTAGACGCCAGTATTTTCCCCCGTCACACGATGTAGATCACTCAGACCTTATATTTGTCGTCATGAGGTGTTGCGCGAGGCGCAGCATCATTCGGATCTCACCCGGCAAAACACGTGCCGGACGAGCTCACACAAGGGATGACGGGGAGTTGTAGAGCAGGATCGACGCCACGAAGGGGAAGACGACAAAGAATGGGTTGATCCCCCTTACCCCTTCTGTCTCCAACCGCCCTCAACCCCCCCCCCCCCCCCCCCCCCCCCCCCCCCCGCTTCCCCACCTCAACTACTCCCGTCACCTCCACTAGCGGAACCATACCTCTTAAGCGCAAGAAATTGAGCAGCCACGACAATCCGACGGTCTATGGTCATACGGCTACGATCATGCATGATACCGAGTACCCCCCTCCCCCCCTCCCGCTTCCCATCTGTATCGACCTCCGAACCCCCGCCCCGCATGCTTCCCCCCTCACAACACAACCTCAACCATATCTCCACAGAGCAACAAATCTGGCGGCTGCCCCGATCTCTCCCCCCACCCGCTAATAACCTAATAACCTCCAGGTACCGACCCCTCCCCCCCCCCCCCCCCCCCCCCGCTCCGACCCCCTCCCCTAATACTACCAACCCGCCCCCCGCCCCTCCCCCCCTCCCCTCAGTCCCCCCCTCCTATAAAACCAAACACACACACTTCGTATAGCTCAATAGTGTGACGAACCCGGGGTCGCCCTAGTCCCCCCCCCCCCCGCCCACCCCCCCGGTCCCTCCTCCTGCTCCCCTTCGCCCCGCTCCACACAAAACAAATGCACAAACAAACGCACTCGTTCTCATTTTTTGGGAGTTCCGTCGTTTGCTATTTATTTATTTCATTAAAAAAAGTTCCAGAAAACCCTTACGATTGGGTTCGTGTATCTGATATGTATACGTGATGGAACACTCAACCGCCCGAGCTTCGGCTACCGGGCAGGGCGGGGCAATAGTGGTGAGCGACGCGCAACGGGTTTGGAGCAATCCCACAGTAATGAGGGGTGGTGCCTTGTCTTCCGAGTTTGTTTGTTTTTTCTCACACTTCAGGAGCTCAATATTTCATCCGAAACACGCCTCCGAAGAAACTTTGCCCGCTCAAAAAGCGACACAGCTTTCCAATGCGATATATACGGCCCTCAAAACAACGTACCACAGTACTACAAGGGGCGGGCACAGTTATCAGGACCCATCCGACGCACAAAAAAACGATATAGTAAAGGAGGTTTACTCGGCGTGTTTGATTCTGATTAATTACTCTGTCCCCCCGCGATATTATAACATGCTATTACCCATAACCGGTAGTACAAGCCCTTGACGTGGGACGAGTCGTTGCTGCAGTTGTCGATACCTAACCGTGTACCTGACGATGGTTCCTCGGCCACACCCCTGTAGCGCGAACCGTCCGACGGTCGTTCCAACCTCCTCCCGAAGGGGTCGAACATCGACGGCCCGCGGGGGCGGGCGGATGGGAAAAACGGCCCGTACCCTCCTGGCGGCATCGTTTTCTTCGGCGCCCACGGGGCCTCTCGTGGCGGCGGCATGGTTGGCGGGGTCGTCAGCGCCGGATTCGGCAGGTTCACGTGTTTTGTCGTCGAATCCGACGGCTGGAACTGATGCGGCGGAACCGGTGCCGTTCCATCCCCCTCTCCTCTAGCAGCAGTCGAAGAGGCGGCGTTTGCACGTGCGGCGGTTGCGCTTGTTGCCGGTTCTGCCGTTTCTGATGTTTCTGCTAATCTTGCTCCTGCTGATGCTGGCGGTCCTGCTCCTCCTCCTGCTGTTTCTGCTGTTGTCGCTGTTGCTACCGCTGCTGCTGCTGCTGTTGCTGCTGTTGCCTCTGATGATGAAGATGAGCCCCCCCTCCTAGTCTCACGAGGCGCGTGGAAATCGATTTGGGCTCGGGGACGGGCGTGAGGGTGGGAGTCGGGGTGGGGGGGGGGGAAACTCTCGCGGGGCAGTCCCGTTTCCAGATGCAAGCGGTTCGAACTCGTTGCCGCGGCTGCTGCTGCTGCTGCTGTTGCTGCTGCTGTTGCTGCTGCCGCTGCTGCTATGGCTGGTGCTGCTGTTGTTGTTGTCTTCGTTGATGTTGTTGCTACTGCTGTTGCTGGTGGCGCTGCCGTTGGCCACGTTCTTGTTGTGGCATCTGTTGGTGCTGATTGGCTCCTCGAGCACTCGGTGGCTGTGTTTGGTTTCACGGAGGCTCGAAAGGCGTCGACCTTGAGGCGCTCCTTTGGGTTTAGGCAGTCTTCGACCTTTTTTCGCGGAGGCGGAGGCGGCGGCGGAGGCGGCGGAGGCGACGGGGGGGGGGGTGTACTCGATGGGAGAGATGTACTCGATCTCATGCATGGTCGTAGTCGTATGGCCATAGACCCTTGCATCCCTATAATGACGGGACCGGGCATGTCGGGTTTTCACCGGCCAGGCAGACATTGCTTGCACCCAGCGCGAAGCGCCGTGAGGTGTCCGACGAGTCGGATGAAGGGTGAGTTACATCCTACTAAGAACCGCTTGTGAGGCGGACTTGCATATGGATGACAGCTTCAATGAGTTAATTTAATTTCCGGTGTATTTAATTCCAGAGATAGCAATGGGAGAACTATGTAACTGCCTCTTGGGTGCCTGGCCTTGAACGCTACGTGATACGATCCCACTTGTGCGGAGTAAAGGTTCTCGGCGGGGGGGGCGGGGGGTTGAAGCTGAGTGGATCTCGCGGTATTGACCCGGGCTGTGAGATGTGCTGACTGCACGTCGCCGACATACAGGTAGATGCTTGGTTAAGTATCACAGCTAGTTGCGGAGGGAAGCCTTGCGTAGTTCTGCGCGTTTGTGTCTGACGTTTTTTTGTGGCTTACCGTGTGTTTTTGTTGATGAAACAAACGTCAGTTTCGTTGGCTTGCTTCGCCACCCAACTTATGACGATTAATAGTCGTCTTACGTCGCCATCCAACTAAGAGTTAGCTGAGCCCGACGAAAGAATAGCTGGTGGGCTTCACCGCCCAACTGGTGACTTAGTTGGCGTACTTCGCCACCCAACTAACAGGTATCCGGCTTACTTCGCCACCCAACTTATGAGTTAGTTGGACCCAACAAATAGTTAGCTTGGCGTACTTTCGCCACCCAACTAACCATTCGCTGGCTTCCTTTGCCACCCAACTAATAATTTGTCGTTTTACTTTTGCCACCCAACTAATAACTGGCTGAATCCAACAAAACAAAAAGGTATACTTCGCCACCCAACTTATGAGTTAGTTGGACTCACCAAAATATGCAGTTTGGCTTGCTTTCGCCATCCAACTAAAAAACTTAGGTGGCATACTTCACCACCCTACTAATTATTAGTCGGCATATTTTTCGCCACACAGCTAAAACGTTTGTCGGCTCACTTTCGGCACCCAACTAAAAACTAGATGTGAAGTCCGGCCGAGGCATGCCTTACTCACAGACCTAGTAATCTGTGATACTGGTAATATGCGACGTTCATATGCAGTACGCGCCACATGTTCAGGCCGATTTCCGAGGGGATATTCTCCAAAACATGCCTTAATGCCTTTGGGATAAGTTGGCGGTTTTTCGGAAGGATCCCACCGATACCTTGCTCCGAGCCTCCTCGCTCGGCGTTCGTATTGAGGGTTGCTTACCACTTCTTCGAGAAAATGGTTGACACACACTGTGTACGAGACGAATCGTAACTAGCTCTAACCCTGACCCTAGGCCAGACAGACCAAATCTCGAAAAAGTGGCAAGCTCTACTGTTTGTAGCCCCCGCGTTCGTCGAGGAAAGTCATCGTGGAAAAATCGTCCGATCGAGGGATTGCGTAATATCGTACGATGGTATGTAGCCGATATACACATACACCAGACAAGCAGATATACATATGCAAGGTTCCCCTTTTTCTGGTTGTTTTGCCTTTCGGCTATTGGGCTGAATAGACTTTCGTAGGGCCTTTCGTCTTGGCTCGCGTCACCCCCACCCCACGTCCGAAAGCCTCCGAAGGTGGTCCTGGAAGTATACGTACAACTATAGTCTAGCAACATCTAAAACCAGGCCTTCTCGTTCCGGCGCAACACACAACGCAGGCGCTCTCATGGTAGGTGACATATCATGATCTAAAGTAGCGTGGCGGTTTTCAAGGAAAGTCGGATGTCGGCAAGTTATTTTTTGTTTTTCGCGGTGGGCAGATACAAATGTACCTGCATTCAGCAATACCTTGGGCCCACACATGAATATGAGACACATTATTACGGAGGGGCATAATAATCAGGATCTATCAAATACACAAAAATCTATATAGAACTGCATACTTAGATCACAACCCCTGAGCGTGCTCGGTTGGTGCATCCCTGGCCTCTCAGAGCTCCCACTTCCAAACCGCCTCCTTTCATTACTTGCCGGACCTTTCCAGCAGTTCTTTGTTTTCTCGGCCATTTCTTCCTTTTTTCTTCTTTCGTTTCGTGTGCGTGCGTGTTCTCCGAGCACGGCATCGCGGGAGGACCCGGCACCGTCGCCGGTGTCAGCGGGTGCTGGCGGGTAGAGGGGGGGTTGCAAGGAGCGCGGTCGCCGCTTTCGTGCCTAGGCGTCGCGTGTGCCTCGAGACACGAGGGATGCATGAACGGCCTTTGTCTGGCTTCGATTTATGATTGTTGATAGAGTATGTACGATTTTATAAAGGTCGTTCAGAAGGGCAAGATACTATTCAAGCGGTGCTTATGTTTGCGACCACGCTAAAGTTGAAAGAGGGAGGTGTGCAGTTTGAACAGCAACGTTATCGAGCTGGCGGACGACGGCCAGGGTGAGCACCGGGCTTCACGCGGGGCGGGCGACGGGGCTGATTGTGGCAGAGAGTGATATAAGCTTTACCCGGACCGAATCGGTAGCGAGGTGGTCGCGAGAGGGGCGGGCGGCGTACGAGGCTGAGAGAGAAGCTCTTCAGTGCGATTTTTTCTTTTCTTCTTTTCGACCGGGTGCAAGGTGCTCCAATCAGGCAGCTTTTCATTACTACTTGCCGGACCTTTCCAGCAGTTCTTGGTTTTCTCCATTTCTCTTGGCACGTCCTTTCTTCCTTTTTTCGTCTTTCGTTTCGTGTGCGTGCGTGTACTCTGAGTACGGCACGGCGGGAGAGCCCGGCGCCGTCGCGGGTGTCAGCGGGTGCTGGCGGGTAGAGGGGGGGTTGCAAGGAGCGCGGTCGCCGCTTTCGTGCCTAGGCGTCGCGTGTGCCTCGAGACACGAGGGATGCATGAACGGCCTTTGTCTGGGTTCGATTTATGATTGTTGATAGAGTATGTACGATTTTATAAAGGTCGTTCAGGAGGGCAAGATACTATTCAAGCGGTGCTTATTTTTGCGACCACGCTGAAGTTGAAAGAAGGAGGTGTGCAGTTTGAACAGCAACGTTATCGAGCTGGCGAACGACGGCCACGGTGAGCACCGGGCTTCACGCGAGGCGGGCGACGGGGCTGATTGTGGCAGAGAGTGATAAGAGCTTTACCCGGACCGAATCGGTAGCGAGGTGGTCGCGAGAGGGGCAGACGGCGTACGAGGCTGAGAGAGAAGCTCTTCTGTGCGGTTTTTTCTTTTCTTCTTTTCGACCGGGTGCAAGGTGTTCCAATCAGGCAGAAAATTATTACACGAGAGGGGACGGGGATTTTTTCCCTTTCCGAGTTTTCGGTTTCATTTTCAATTTTTTTGCTGCTGTGCCGTGCTGTGCTTTCGCCTTCTTCCTACATACGAGTACAGACATAAGAGTATATCGAAAGAAGAAAATAAGTACAGACAGCAGTATCCTACCCGGGGTATGTACGTACGTACGACATCCGCGACGCGAAGCGCATATGTGGCATTCGAGCTGGCGTCGGAGCTGTTTGTTCCTGAAGCATGGCGGCGGGACTCTTGGCATTATCAAGTCGCCGGTTTGCAATTACGACCTGAACTTAATCGTGGATCTCTGTCACTTCGCATAATTTGATGTACTTTTTTCCTTCCAGAGCGAGCGTAGCGGGCGGCGTAAGCCGCCCGCGGAGCGAAGCGCCGTGTATATATTATCAGATACATATTTTTTGCATATTCACGTATTTTTACTATAATAGGCACATTCGGTCCTGATTACTGCTGTGTTCCCTCGTAAAAGTACAACGTATATACCAGGGAACGCATGACGACAGTAGTTACAAAATATCCTGACGACTGACGACGGTTTTCGTGCGAATATCCTGGCGACAGTTCTCCGTACGAATATCCTGATGACAGTTTCAAATATCCTGGCAACAGTTTCAAATATCCTCATGACAGATTGTTGCAAATATCCTGACGACAGTTATAAATATCTTGACGACAGTTACTAATATCCTGCTGTGCTAGTTCCTGGCAAGAAAACGGGCCCAAAACATCAAGGCGAGCTCCGGTGTTATACATGATACTATAACATAAAAACAAGAAACCGAAAAAAGACACACCTGCAGCGGGTGTATCCCGTATCGGTTGGCCATGTGGATGACCAGGGACGGATCGGACCCTGTAACCGAAATCCAGCGAACGTTACGCTGTTGTACCGCACAGCGGGAGGTGGGCGGGGGGGGGGGGGGGGGGCTGAGGGGGGTGTACTCGATATCGTGCATGGCCGTAGTCGATTGCCATAGACCCTCGCATCCCTCCAACGCCGGGACGGAGTAAACGTCGGGATCTGGACCGACCAGGCAGATATTGTTTGCACCAAGCGCGAAGCGCCGTGAGGTGAGACATAAAGACAGCGAGTCGCATGAAGAAGAAGGAGGTGACACATAAAGACAGCATAGCTATCGCTAGGAACCCGCGCGGAAGAACATTTGACTTGTGTGCGTTCGTGAACCGCGGTCGGTGGGTAGGTGGGTCTCCATTTTTCAGCGCCTCAAAACCTAGAGCAGGTTTAGTTTATGTGTGTTCGCTCGTTCAGGCATTGTTCTGAACACCCGAGCGGTTCCTACGTTCTCGGACATGAGGGAAAGCTCACCTCTTCCTCGTCCCTCGTCTCTGACATCAGGCCCCGCAGCGAGACAGAAGGGGATGGGGGGGTTGGGTCCCCGGTTTTAACCCTGCGCGGCGTTCCGTTTGAACGAACGCGGCCGTCAGCGAGAGAAGGGAGGGGGAGAGGAAAGGGGGGGAGTGGGGGTGGTGGTCCTTGTTCTTGTTGTTGTTGTTGTTGTTGTTGTTCTTGTTTCTGCCGGAGTTGTTGCTGTTGTTGGTGGTGGTGCTGATGCTGTTGCCGTCAGCTTCGCCGCCATTGATAATATTGGTGCTGCGCCTGCCGCTGTTGCTGTCCCCGTCGTTGCTGTTGCTGCGGCTTCTTGAAAGCCAAACAAGGGCTTTGAGATACCTGGTACGATTTAGCTTGCCAACATGGGCTTTGACTACTCGCACATGGCGTATATGTATTCGCACACACTCTATTAAAAAAACCGTGCCGTGCCCGCCTGATCGATCTTCGTAAGCCACACTCTAGGCCGCGCCGCGCGATAAAATACAACTTATATTCTTAATAGTAAAGCTGAGCATGAACCATCACCCAGGTACGTCGTGAGTCAAATGCACCAACGCCTTACTATATACTGGTAGGGAATGCCGAACTAGCACCCCCTACGTATCTCTTGATGCTTGCAGACTTGTTTTTTTTTTGTATCAGGCACTGCTTCAATCGGTCGAACTCACTACCGACACACTTTCAAACAAAAACACAAAACACACGTCAGTTGTGACTTCAACCGATCGGTCGATACTCGGCTTTGCAAAGTACGTGATGACCGTTCGCGTGCTTTCCGCTCTTTCCTCGCGATCAACTACCGGCCGGTAGCTCTTCTGGACGCTGCCAGGGTCGACAAGACGAAAATACTTGTAGGCACGACTTCTGATATATTTCGGCCAATACCATATCGTGCACTGAAGCAGCAGTTCACACGCGAAGGCCTGTAATAAGTGAGAAAACACAAACCAAACCGCGCCTGCCTGCAGAGTCCGCATCAACTATCGCTGTCGCGCCGCGTTCTAAAACCGCGCCGAGCCACGCGCATCGTTTTAGACCGCGTCTTACCCCGCATGATCGACCGTTGTTCCGGCATCTCGCCATCGGAAGGCGGCGTCCTTCGGGGAGCAGTCGTAGCAGAATAGCTAACTTGAGCATGTGTCATACCCGGATAGGATGGGTATGCACCCGGTTTAGTCATTCCGGGGTAGATACTCGAGTTCATCCAAAGTATACACTGGTGCCCACCAAACAAACAGCGTCTCTCAACATCGGAAGACCGCGTCCTCTGGGAGGTGTTCGTAACAGCATACCGAACCTGGTTACGGTGGTAATACCGGGGTAAGTACCCGGGCTTTTGTTTTTTTTTACTGTACGTGATCACATCCATTCTATTTGCCCTTCGTTTCTCTCTCCCCCTCTTACAGCAGCCGTGACTCAACTCCGGGGGGTCACACACTTTTTTCTTCTTAATCATCACTTTTACTTTCCAGCTTAACTCGTACCTGGTAGGAGGTTTTACCCTCAACGAGCTTCTGGACAAGCCGTGGTCACAGGTGTCTACCCTTCTCCCCCCCCGGTACGTGCCTTTACTGTTTGTCGCGGATAGGGTCCAGCATTCCCCCTGCTCGTCGATTCTCATCGAAAGTAGCTAACTCGCGCTCTTGCGCTTTCCGCCAATCATTTTGTTTAACGCAAGAAAAAGCCCCTACGAGCATGCACTCGGTGAGACTTGAACCCACGAATTTGATCTTGATAGGCACGCTATGGTTCGTGCCTTCCATGTTTGTCGCGAGCAGAGATCAGCCCCGTCTTCCTTCGTCGACTCGCGCGGGATTGCGCCTACCCACGCTACTACGGGGGACCATAGTTAATAGGGTTAAATATCGTTAGTAAAAATGGTTAAATATATACCTGGTAGGTTTTTATGTATACCATAGGTCCTATTAACTATGGTCCCCCGTGATAGGCGCAGTCCATCTCACCACCGTGGGATTCGAGCCCCAGGATCAACGCTAATACGGGGGACCATAGTAAATAGGACCAATTATTGTTTGTAAAAATAGGTAAATATAAAGTTTTTTGTGTGCATCATAGGTCCTATTTACAATGCCCTCCCGTAATATTAATAGCAGCATTCAAGGGGGGGCACTAGACTACCAGAGTTGGCACGATTCACACACCCAAGGCACATCATGTACAGATCATACATATCATGATCTAGATAATCTAGTTCCTCGCCTGCCGGCGCTGAGAGGTTGCACCTGTAGCACAGACCCTGCCCAGGAAACTTGTGTCACGTGGTGAAGGTTGGCAAGGGCCCAGCCAGGCAGTAACATCGGGAATAGATGGTTTTATCTGCCTTGAACGATCTAGATCATGGTACAGTATGTAGATGATCAGTGTGATATGTAGGATGATCTGTCGGAGATGTGGTGGTATTATATCCGGGTGTATAGCCTACCGGAAAAAAAACGCGTCTCTCACCAGCGGAAGGCCACGTCCTCCGGAGAGTAGTCGTAGCAGAAGCAGCTCACGGGCACCTCTTGCTGCGCCACGCACATCCTTCGTTCACGACAGGGGCACGTAGGTGTGGCATGAGGGTAGCGCAAACGCGGTAAGGGGTACGGTTGGACAAGCGGAGGAATGGCCCCCGTGAAGATACAAACGTTGTAGCATTCACAAAGGACAAGTGCGGTATGAACGTAGAAATCTCGTGGCACAAGGCGCAGAAAGCACGGGCGAAGCACACAGCGGAGCACGAAGCGGAGCACGAAGCGAAGCACACAGCGAGGCACGAAGAGAAGCACGAAGCGAAACGGCTGACATTTTGCCTCGCCACGCACATTATCGCAACAGGCGTATAACGCACTACAAGACAGAAAACTCCCACCACGACCACCACCATCACCAACAACATCGATAAACAACAACAGCAGCAGCAACAACAGGAACAACAACCAAACAACGGCAGCAACAGCAACAGGAATAGCAACATCAACATCAGCAACAACAACACAACCCCCACCAACAACGACAACAAGAGCAGCACCAACAACAACCACAACAACGACATACGACAACACGTTTCCGCCCACCATACGCCTGCTCACTTCTCGGCGTAGTCCCTGACGATCTGGATAAAATCGTCGAGCGATATTTCTTTCGTCTTGTCCATCTCCACCTGAAACAAACAAACCAACGAATAGCACAACAATGTTACGTCTAAGAACATTAGTTACGCAAGAAAATTCTAGGAATATTCTAGGAAACATATGTACGCCCCCTGCGCATGAGGTGCAGTAGTTGAACATCTAAAGTGGACAGATTTTGAAAAGTTCTAGCTAAAATTGTACGCGCACGCTGCGCATAGGTAGTTGAAGAGTGCGAACAAAAGGCACAGGAAAATCCTAAGAACATTATATTAATAGGAAACACACGAAAGGTTCACCCTGCGCATGAGGTAGTTGAGGTCGCTGTAGGTGCCCAAATTGGCCAAGCCCATCCTCATGGCTTCGTAAGTGATCGTACCGCTCCCGTTCTTGTCGAGGGAGTTGAACTGGCAACGCAGAGGGCGCGGGGGTAGGGGACAGGGGGGGGGGGAGGGCGCGACGAACGGGTCACGGGAGGGTTCTCATGTTGTGTATGGCCGTAGTCGTATGGGGGGTGGGGGGTGGGGGGGGGTGGGGGATTGTACTCGATGTAGTGCATGGCCGAGGTGGTATGGCCATAGACCCTCGCATCCCACCATAGACCCTCGCATCCCTACAATCAATGCCGGGACGGAGCATGATTGGTTTTCATCGACCAGTATGGTGAGGTGGGCGGGGGGGGGGGGGGGGGGAGGGCGTTAACAAGGCAAAGTTTTGAGCAGCGTGGTCTCGTTCACCTCGTTTAGAAATTGACCCCGCTGTGGTTGTTTCGGCGAACAAATTGCTTGGAACTGGTGCCAGGTAGCGAGCGGCTAACCCCTTTAGGACCGCAGTCCCGTTTTGGGGGCAAACTACTTGGAATTTGACTGGTTTGTCCCCAAAACGGGACTGCGGTTCTAAAAGGGCTAAGGGTAGAGTAATCACATCGCTTGGGGAAAAATACCCATGGAGTTGAGCTGATAATGAGGGGAGCACAAAGCCAAAGAGGGAAGGGGGGAGGGCGGGGGCGGGGTCGACCCATTACCATGCGTGGCCGTAGTCGTATGACCATAGACCCTCGCATCCCTAGAATGCCGGGGTGGCGCCTCGAGGTATTCGACGAGCCGCACGAAGGGTGAGCTGCACCGTACTAAGGACCGCTCGTGAGGCGGACTGGCATATGGACGACAGCTTCAATGAGGTAAATCACTTTCCGGTCTGTCAGCGGAGGGGGAGGGGGGGGGTCCAAAACATAAAGGCTCTGAGCAGCTTTCGTCTCGTTAAACCTGTCAAAACAATGGCACCCACCACGAGCACTTGGGATTAAACTAATTGAAATGAGTGTGGCATACGTTTTGGGCTGGCAGCTGTTCAAGGATAAACGATCGTACCGCTTGGACACTATCCAAACAATGTAGCTGATAATCAGGGGGGGGGAGGGTGGTGCACTCATGTTAAGGCATGGCCGTGGTGCCTACAACGCCGGGACGGAGCACGTCGGATTTTCACCGACGAGGCATAGAGCGGGGGGGGGGGGGGCGGGGGGGGGGTCAAACAGGGCCAAGCCTTAAGCGGCTTCCGTTTCGCTAACTCTCTCGGCACTACACCGCGCTCTTGGAAACAACCGATTTACACTACTACTAAGGACCATAGTTAATAGGACCCATGTATACCTAAAAACCCATTTAACCATTTTTACTAGCAATATTTGGTCCTATGTAACTATGGTCCCCCGTAATAGGCTTTGTGATGTGTTTTTCGTGAGCTGGAAGATGCGACAGTACCAAGGTACCAGGGCATAGGCTCCCGTTCTTATCCAGGGGTTTGAAGTGGTAATACGGCGGTGCGGACGTGGGGGAAGGGGGAAGGGGGAGGGGGTCTAGCAGGGACCACGGGGAGGTATATCTTCGTGCATGGTTGTGCCGCTCCCATGATCTCGTTCAGGGACTTTCACAGGTAGTGAGGGAGGCGATAAGGAGGCAGGGGAGGGGGGGGTAGGGGGGAGTAGATACCAATGACCACGACACAAGCCACATAATTGACAACAACAACAACAACAACCACAACTACGACCACGATCACACGAATTACATACCTATACATACAGCCACCCTGAGCGTAGATATGCATGAATAAACTCTCCCTCTATTTTCGCTCAGAGCAGTGCCACTCTGCCCCACGATACAGAGGCTCTAGGGTTTATCCCATGTACTGTATAGGGACAATTTCTTGATCTGCTCAATACCGCGCAGATTATTTCCGGATTTGTTTTTTTTTTGTTCTTTCATGTGAGTAGAACATCCTTTCAAGGAAGTGCAGGGAAACCAGCTATGAAACACACCGGGTATTTTTCATGTTTTCCGTTCCCTTCCGATCTTCGAACTTTGAAAAAAAAAAAAAAAAAAGGGATCGCAATCGACAAAAGAGAAGGTGCGTTGACCGCGCTCTGAAGCTTTACTGGGCTGCCTGGAACTCGCTTTACGGAAGGAAAACTAGAAAACACTATCAAAAGACCGGCGCTCGTCGCATTTCTCAACTACATTTTTTTATTGGCGGTTAGGATTGGGGAAAAAGTTCGAAATCAGTGAATTAAACAAGTATCCTTTCAAGGGAGCAAGCGTGAAGCTACTGTAGCTCCGAGAGTCCTTGCTTAGTGAGACCACACCAAGTGGTTTTGTTGTCCTTCAAGAAGTTTTTTGCGCCGCTCTCGAGCGCTGCAATCATCGCAAACACGCCTTCGAAACGAAATTTCGAAACAAAACCCTCCCCCGATTGATCCGGTTTTCGGCCAAGAGACGAAAATGAATGTCCCGGCGGCCTCTATAGAATGAGTGGGATAGAGGCATACAGCAGATGAAAAAAACAAAACTCACCAGCTTGACGAGGTGTTGCCTCGAAGTGCCATTGTCGGGATCGAAAAACGCCACTCGAAGCAAATCCGGGATTTTCCCGGGCGCCGTTCCCACAACGCCGCCGCCGCCGCCTCCACCGCCGCCACCACTAGCGTCGAAAGTTTGCCCCGAAGAATGACCGCTGCTGCTCCACCCCACCTGGACGTTTTTCAGGAGAGGGGGGCGGGGGAGGCGGGAGGGGTGAAGGGGAAGGACAAGGGAAGAGAGGAGAGGAGTTGGGGGGGGGGGGGGGGGGCGGAGGTGTTCATTTTTTGTTTTTTTTAACTTTATTGGCCGATATCTGATTGCTAGCAGAGGTTTCACACTAAGATGTGTGATTGGTCAATACTTTATTTGCCTGGAATTTGATTGGCAAGACATTTGGTTGTTGTCCGGCAGTTGATTACTTGGCTGACCGAAAATCTGATGGGGCAAGCACGAGATCGCCCGATGTTTGTTTGGCCAAGGCCACGTCAAAGCGGGACAAGCGGGAAGGGGCAAGCGGGAAGGGGGGCGGGGAGGCTTAAAATTTGCTCACCGCACACTAGGGGCATGAAAAACAAAAAACATGATGCATGAAAGTATGAGCACGTACGTATTAGTTTAAGTTTGATGCCCATGTTTTCTCACATCCGA
This sequence comes from Nereocystis luetkeana, assembly GCA_031213475.1. NCBI lineage: Eukaryota > Phaeophyceae > Laminariales > Laminariaceae > Nereocystis > Nereocystis luetkeana. Next base: position 10,378,540 of record JARUPZ010000009.1, on the reverse strand, counting down.
AGCGCGCCGGCCGCTGTCCAACGACCGCGTGCCTCCCCACCGAAGGTTCTTCCACAGGGGGCGTCTTCGAAGCGTCCCCTCCCTGCCCGTAACGCCGCCGCCGAATATACCTAGAGCGTTCGTGCGGAAAAGCGACACATACGCGAGGGGAAGGTCGTTTCCGTTCAAGCCAACCCCCTAGCATGTTCGTTCGTTGGGGCGGCATTTCTCGGCTTGCGACGGCTTCTACCACGGGGAAAAAAAATACACCCGGTATCGCTTATCCTCCAAACCGCTCATGGACGGCGCGACTGCGATCGCCACCGCCCACCAACACCAACACCACCACCGCCACCGTCACCGCCACCCACCACCATCAACACCAACAGCGACAGTGACACCACCAAGGCCACCCACACATCAATCACCACCAACGCAACTCCCCAGCAAATTCATCCATACCGCCTCCCCACCCCTACCCTCATACAGCTACCTTCGGCACCACCAGCACCGTCCCCGCCAACAGCAAGCATCACCGCCACAATCGCAAGCACAACTGCTACCATTGACACCGCTTCACCGCCCACCTTCCCCCCCCCCCCCCCCCCCCCCCCCCCGTTTTGAAAGGGATGCGTGGGCAGTGGTCGAATGAATAAGGCAAGCAACAAATTACGGTACTACGCCCCCCCCCTTCCAGCAGCCACCACCGTCGCACCCCCAACCTACCACCACCACCACCACCACCACCACCACCACCACCACCACTACCACCACCACCACTACCACCACCACTACCACCAACACCACTGTCACCACCACCACTGTCACCACTACCGCCGCCACCGTCTCGACCCCCCAACCCTCCCCCCCTTCCCCAGCCCGGACTCACCTCCCCCTCCTCCTCCTCCTCCACCACCACCACCACCACCACCACCAGTGCCACCGTTATGGGCAGTAGCAGTAGACGACGAAGAAGAGGACCAATGGCGGCCTTCAGAAAAACCGGTGTCCTCGCTGAAAAATCGGGGACGAAATCGAGCCGTCGGAGTTGCTCGCCAGAAGCTGCTGATGCTATTAATACCCGTTGGCGTTGTTGCTGTTGCTCCTCCTGTTTCGCCATACATGGCGGGCGGTAGGCGGGGCGGGATATGGGGGGCAAGGGGGGGGAGAAAGGGAGTGTCTGTCTATCTGCCTGTCTGCCTGCTCTCCTGACTGTACTCTCCCTGCCTGTCTGCCTGCTCTCCTGACTGTGCTCCCCCTGCCTGTCTGCCTGCTCTTCTGACTGTACTCTGCCTGCCTACCTGCCTTTCTGCCTGCTTGCCTGTCTGCCTGTATGTCTGCCTGTCTGCCTGCCCACTTTTTCCAGCTATCTCCGCCACTATCTGTTGCCTCTCTCCCGCTCCCTCTCTCTACATATGTAATACAGTGTATTTTCTGGCTCAGCTACGCTCCACCTCATCTCTTCTTTCCCTCGCAGCTTACCAGTAGAGCTCCCGCGCCTCGGTTCCCCCCCCCCGCGCCCTTCCCCCCCACCCCCACCAGCAGGAGCAAAAGCGCTATTTATGGAGTAAGCACCACAACCACCACCTCCACTACCACCACCGGAAGGGTTGGTGCTACCGTAAGCAGCGCGATTGGAGCTGGGAACTCGCGGCTGCTGCTGCCGCTGCTGCTGCTGCTGCTGCTGCTGCTGCCGCGGGTGGTGCTGCCGCTGACCTCCATCCGCGCGATGGTTGGCGGTACGATGGCTGATGTCACGATTGATGACGTCACGGTGGATGACGTCGCTGGGGAGACCCACGGGCCCCAAGAGATGCGCTGCCCCGAGTCGGAATTGGTAAACAGAGTAGGGTAGCATGTTCATGTGTAGGGAGGGAGGGAGGGAGGAAGGGAGAGGGAGGGGGGGAGGGAGGGAAGAGTATTTCAGCGCTGTGAATTGCGTGCGTGCGTGCAACCACGTGACGCACCCTACAGCAGCGCTGTCATACCCATCCCTGACCATGACGCGCATGCGGCTCTGCGGCGTGCACGTATGGCAGAGACTTTCTGGTATCGTAGGAGCTGCTGCACGTGCACGTGACACATCTGCTAAAATCGTCAAGCGTTTCTCCGTGGTGCGACGGTGTTAAACGGCGGGTACAGCGAACAGCAGAGGCCGTGGGCGAACACACGGCGCAACCCGGCTGCTGCTGGGCTGGGGGAACGATGAGAAATCAACCCTCTTCAGACTTGGAGAGGGGGAAAACGGGCCTCGTGGGTAGGGGCAAATACACGGACGGTCACTGCGTGGTTGGGGGGATGATGCAAATTGGTGTCCGAGCTACATACCCCTCTGTCCCTACACACAAGGCCCGTGTTGATCAACTGCTGGTGAACAAAATGCCCTTACATTTTTTAGTAACGGAGTGGGACGATGCAACGAGTCGAGGACTCGTGCCGCACGGGCGAGGCGTTGACCTCGCCCGTGGCGCTCACGCGCTGTTCGTAGGCCGTTGGACGTAGTACATCGTCGCGAGGAAACGCATCTTCCACAGCGCTCACCCCGCCCCTGGACTCAACAGGAACACCCGGCAATTAATAGGTGGGTGGACCGAGTTCGATAACCAAAGGAGAGAGGCGGAGTTTTATTGTATGCGTCACAGTCGATGACGTTCCCAAGGTCTCTTCGGCGGTTGCATCTGCTGCTTGCCTTAGTCAACAGACCATTTGACCACGCACCCCTTTTGAGACGGAGCACCGTTCGTACTCCGAATGGAGACACCTCCCAACATTTGGGCTCTCATTGCGTTGTTTCCACGTTTTGCATAGAAACGTTTAACAAATCTTATCCACTTCCTGTTTCGCCACCTGTGGCCACCGTCTATTTCCTATCACGGGGGACCATAGTAAATAGGACCTACGGTACACACAAAAGCCTGTATATTTACCTATTTTTACAAACCATATTTGGTCCTATTTACTATGGTCCCCCGTATTAGAACAGCGAACGTTTTCTCGCTGCTATCTAGTGTAGCACAATGTATCCCCTTCCTGTTTGGCCGCCTGTGGCAACCGTCTATCTCCTAGGATAGCGATCGTTATCTCGCTGCTATCTAGTGCGTCAAACTCCTCCATGTCACATTCGTCTATTTCCCTCATCTCCTCTTCTAGCACATCCCGTTCCTCCTTGTATATTTCACACTCTCCTACTATGTGAGTTCTACTCTCTATTGCTTTGGCACACGGGCACATCTGTGCATCTGCTTCCTCCTCCTCCCGGCTACTGTTATACCTCTTTCTGCTTTCTGGCAGGTCCAGGTCACCTACACGAAATGGCGATTGCAGCGTTTTCGTGAAATCCACTGGGCCGTGCAAATAGGTTTTCACTGCTATCCCTTCGCTTCATCCCCCGCATATCTCCTCCAATTGTTTCTCCGATTTCCCCTGGTACGGGGGACCATAGTAAATAGGACCAAATATTGTTAGTAAAAAATAACGAAATATAGAGTTTTTTGTCTGTACCGTAGGCCCTATTTAATATGGTCCCCCGTGATAGTTCCTGAGCGCTAGCCTTTCCCTTTCTTCTACTTCTGCCTTGTACCTCCGAAAACATGTCTGGCGGACATCATATGTTCTTGGTTTCCTCTTACATCCTTCCATACTTTCTCAACCGCGCTCTACCCACTCCCAACTGAACTGTACTGGGTTCACCTTGTCTTCGTTAAAAACAAGTACTGCTGCCCACTTCTTGACGTTCGCCGTCGCCCTCCATTTCCTAGTGTGTTTTAGCGTCTTCTTTTACTTGCTTCTTCGATCCTTCGGGTGCTGGGTTCACCTTGTCTTCGTTACAAACAAGTACTGCTGCCCACTTCTTGACGTTCGCCGTCGCCCTCCATTTCCTAGGGTGTTTTAGCGTCTTCTTTTATTTGCTTCTTCGATCCTTCGGGTGTTTCTAATATGCCCCACGAAGTCATCCGCCAACATCAATTCCAACACCGTATCTTCCCCCACCGTGACTCCCTGCTTTGCTGTTTCGACTGCTGCTATCAGGTCCAGAATATATATCTTGAATAGATTGGGTCATAACGCACACCCCTGTGCAACTCTCCTTGTAAAATATCACTACTACTTCGATATTTTTCCCGTCCAGCAATATCAACATCTTTCGACATTTCCACGTCCAGCATCGCAGCACTTGTCGCACACTCCGTCATCTTTTTCATCATATCTCCACATCTTTCCTCTGATCCCTATTTCCCACTTCTTTTCCCACAAGCCACGTCTCCATGCTGTGTCGTAGGCCTTCTGTACATCTAGAAATAAACAGTGCGCTGTAAGCCCCGCGTCTTTCCTACCCTGGAATAGCTTACCTATGGTGTACACATGGTCTACGCAGCTACGGTTTGGTCCGAACCCTGCTTGCCCTTCGCTTGTTTTGTCTTCCTTCTCTCCAATCATTGTTCCCATTCTGAAGTTCACATTCTTACAAGTTGTTTTGCCTACTGTGCTTACTAGCGTTGTACCTTCATAGCCCCCCCAGTCAGCCTTATCTCCTTTCTTGGAGAAGTTTACTACTACTCCTTCTCTCCACCTTCTAGGTGCGTACTCGTTTTTCCACATCCAGTTATACAACATAACCACCATTCCAAGCGTCCCTTCTACCCCGTACTTCATGAAACCACCCAAGAGGGAGAGGGGGGGGGTGTACTCGACAGGAGAGATGTACTCGATCTCATGCATGACCGTAGTCGTATGACCATAGACCCTCGCATCCCTACAACGCCGGGACGGAGCATGTCGGGTTTTCATCGACCAGGCAGACACTGCTTGCCCCAAGAGCGAATGGGCCGTGAATTGTCCGGCGAGTCGCGCGAAGGGTGAGCTGCATCCTACCAAGAACCGTCTGCGAGGCGGACTTGCAAGTGGATGACAGCTTCAATGAGTAGATTTGATTTCCGGAGTAGCCACTTCCAGAGACAGCAGTGGGAGTACTATGTAACTGCCTCTTGGGTGCCTTACCTTGAACACTACGGGATACGATCGTTCCCAATTGTGCGGAGGAAAGGTTCTTCTACCTCGCACAAGTGATCTAACTCGACAACCAGCTGTGGGCGACCACCAAAATAAAAGAAAAAGAAACGGTACCCTGATCGTTTATTAATAGCTCAAGTAGTGAGCGGCAAGTTTTACAGTGTCGTTGCCAACCGACGCCAACCCAACCTATATAAATATATATATATATATATATATATATATGTGGAGGATAGGATACGTAGACACCGTCAACCTCTGACCACAAATGCCAACCATGAAGATACGTTAACCAACGTCCGGTCTACGAGACCTGCCATCATGGATGGTCTTCGTAATGGTTGACGTTCGGGAGGACAAACCCCGAACGCTTCCTGAGAGCAAATGGTCCTCCAAAATGGAGGCCCGCTCTCACTCTATCCTATAGGATCTCTTCTTGCGAGACGCGAGGGAGGTCTTGTAGAGGCACCTCCTTGCCACATACCAACGAAGAAAAGTGCACGTCAAGGCCTCGGCCAAACCTGTCCAAGACCCCGACATCATCAGCGGAGGCGACCTTCTACATTGGCGTCGACGACTATCTGAACTCGAAGAAAAACAATTTTTAGCGACTCAGACAATCATGGGGAAGAAAAAGCACGGAAAGACGTACGCCACGGCAGCGGCTGGGGCTACCCGCCCCACCGCACCTGTCGCGGCGCCTTCCGTAGCTCCTTCCGACCCGGGAGCCCCGCCCACCTCTGCTCCACCTAGCACGCCCCCCCCTGCTCAGAAACAGAGCAGGGGGACACCGGCTACCCGCACCACGGCGACGCGGCCGGACCCCTCGAAAGCCAAGAACAACTTCGACGCGATCGCCGAGGATGACGAACCCTCCGGGGAGAGCGGAGAATCAGAGGCCGGGGAGGGCGAGGACGACAAGGAGGATGGTCGTTACGACGAGGAAGAGGAGGCGGAGGAAGGAGAAGTCCAAACGACAACCCCGACCCCCGCCCCGAACCCCGTGAACACCAACCCCACCGGACCGGAAGGAGCTTGGCTGTGGCGCCACCTGCTGCAACACGCAGAGGCGGGCACAACTCCCCAGAAATGGGTGCTCAACCTCGCGATGGGTCAGTTTGGAGGGATTCCCGCGGACTACACCCAGGTGAACCCGCGATCGTTACTCTCAGACTTGACTTTGGAACAACAGCTGTCACCAGAATCACGCGAGAACTGTAACACCCCTAGTGATGCTAACCCCGCTCTGTCCGCAAGCAACCTGACTACTACGAGTAGCCCAACCGCTGCGACCCAAGGTACTACGAGTAGCACCATAACTGTGACCGAGGCTGCAACGAACGGCTCAAATGCGACGCAGGCTATTACGAATAGCTCAACTGCGACTGTGACGAACCCGGCCTTTACTACGAGTAATCCGATTTTGTCACGCATGGCTGAAGGAAAATTCTCGATGAAAGCATCCGATATCCCAGCCTCTCTCCAACTCACTGGCGCCCCTAGCGAAGATGTACCAGAGATAATGCAAAACTTTCGATCGCGAGTACGCTTGCACTCCCTAGACGGATCATCGGAAGAGGTAATTGACCGACGAGCAATCAAGTACCTTCCTCTCTTAGTGCACAAAACCGCAGCAGGCAGCCTGCAACACCTACTTTCAGAGACGTTAGAGTGGAGAACGGAGGGACAACTCGCAACCCTCAGGTCACAGAATGCTGACACAAAAATTCGATCACCCATCTCATGGGGCGAATGGGTAAACGCATTCACTAATCTTTTTTCACCGGCAAACCGCATCTCACTCCTAGCGCGTACGATCGCTTCTCTACAGTGGGTTGCGGGCGAGTCTGTTGATGCATACGGCCTGCGTGTAACACAAGCGTACGCGCGCATGCTCGCCGAATCTCAACGCACAGCGCCGGAAAACACGACAGCTCATGAGCACGCATGGAACAAATCCATGATTGCATCATTTGAAAACGGTCTGCCCCCTCACATCCGCATCGAAATGATCCGCGAGGACGCAGCGCCATCTTTTCAAGCATCTCGAACACGCGCGAAAAAACACGAAAGCAACGCAATACACGGCACCGCGACTCAACACCAGTCCACTACATCTGCTGTACACGGCCGCCGCCCGAACCAAAACCCCCAGCTGCAGGCCACTTTGGCAGACACTGTATCGGAGGTCGAGGCTCTGAAGAAAACCGTCTCATCCCTACAGCACTCTCGTGGCCGGGCGGGAAACAGCAGCGGTGACAGGGCGACTGGTCGCGATGGCGCCGAGAAATCCGCTCGTCGCGACCGCTCGCTCGGCCGTGGGAACAGGAATGGTCAGAAGCGCAAGGCGCAGCCGACCTCTACCACCCCCCCTGCCCCTGCTCGCCGCGACGGTGACAGCCCGTGCGATTACGCGGGTTGCCACCACCCCTCATCGCACTCCCGCCCCAATTGCCGTTATGAAGAGGCGAACCTTAAGAAAGGGGTGAAGGTTGTTAAGACCGATGGATGACGGGGCCCATTCCGGGTCCCCTCTCCTGGTAGTGGTCGTCAACCAAAGGGTACTGTAACGGAACTCGTAGAACCATCGGCAGACAATGTTGATGGGTCTATTGCCGTAGCTAGACAGATAGCCCGAACTGGTAAGAGGGAAAAACGGGGTCGCATGGCGACCAACGAACCGCTGGCGATGAGGAAGTATATGAAAGCAGAAATTCAGACACAGACTGTAACAGCTCGAGGAGTGCCAGACATAGGTTCCAACGTAAGAGGATCAGACATAGGTACCCAGGTAGCTCGGCAGACAGTCACTGCAGTACCAGCGTTGAGACACCAGTGCGTAGCTCAGGAAAGTCCGAAGCATAACAAATGCACGGTGTCGTCAAGAATAGGAAGCAAGTGCGTAGCTCAGGAAAAGAAGAAACCTCAGAAATGCACGTTTTCCCCTATAGCGCCACAGGCCCTGCATATATCCATGGTGTCAGGAAGTAATATAAAAGACCGGTCGACAAATACGACCACGGCTCAACTTGAGAGCCAGTTTTCTGCTTTCCAGGCGTCGTCTTTAAGTGGGTATCCCAGATACCCCTCTGCTCTGAACGCCTCATCAAAACGTGTACGCGTGCCGGCCAGAGTAAATCAGCAGCCAGTCGACGACATTACAGTTGACACGGCTAGCGATATTCCATGCATTGCTGTTAACTTCGTGCGTGCTCACCCAACTTTGGACGAATCTAAAATTAGACAGGTTCCCCCAGGCGCTATAAATTTGAACAGCGCCGACGGATCTCCTCTTAAGATAGTAGGATACATCCGCTTCCACCTCACGCTAGGAGACATTACCTTGCCCGTAGAGGCGCTGGTATTGCCTTCCTTGGGCCCTGATAAAATGTTGCTTGACAATAGCATCATGGGAGCCTTTGGTGCTGTGCTTGATTGGCACACAGAGGAGATGTCCTTTAAATCGTCTCAGGTTAAAATAAAAGCAAAGCATCGCTATTTTCGACCCTCTCAAGAAGACACTGACGCAGCACAATGCTCTGTGGTAAGACTGACTGGAGATGTTATTCCGATGCCTGTTTTCCTGAAGAAGAAATGCTGTATAAAACCACAACACGAAATGGTAGTTGAGGTAGAAACAGCAAGCGCTCCGGATAAAAATACTGCCGCGCTTATTGAACCGCTCATCGTGACATGCGAGGACGCGCAATCAACTGACGTACCCGACGCTTTCCACAGGATTATAGTAGCGCGCACGGTGACCCACTGGTCAGCCGGCACTAAAATTGCCATGGTCCAAATTGCGAACCCGTCCGGTAGACACGTCCACCTGAAACAAAAAATGCTTTTAGGTTACATTTCGCCAGTAAAATCTGTATTGACCCAGAATATCAGTACCATACACACTGATAGCTCGAAAACAGACACCACTCGCGAAGAACTTCGCACCGCATTAAAGGACTCTTTCAATAACACCACCTTCTCCGCTGACCAATGTGCACAACTACTCGATTTGTGTACGAAATATCGGTCGGTGTTTTCGCTGTCGCCAAAAGAACTAGGTAGGTGTAAAATTGCGGAAGCAGAGTTCCCCTTACAACCAGGAACACAACCTGTAGATCGATCAGCTTATCGCACAAACCCACGTGTACAACAAGTGATCGACAAATGTGTCAAACAGATGGAAACAGATGGGATAATCGAACAACGCCCGAGCCCATGGGGGTCAGCCGTAACTATTGTTGCGAAAGCTGACGGAACCCCCAGGTTTTGTGTCGACTATCGGTCAACCATCAACAAAAATCTTGTTCGAAAATCTTGGCCAATGCCCGACATGAATGCTCATATAGACACGGTAGCAGGAGCGAAATTCATCACTGTCTGCGATGTGCAAAATGCTTACCATCAAATACCGGTAGCTGAGTGTGACCAGGATAAAACCGCCTTCGTGACGCAGAATGGTAAATGGGTCTTCAAAAGACTCCCTTTTGGCATTGCCAATGCACCTTTTCTCTTCGCACGAATGATGTCGTTAGCATTTGCACACTTTGGTCCCAAGAGTGGTCTGCTTGTCTATATGGACGATTGCATTTGTTGTTCAGCCACTTGGGAAAGCCACCTGATACTTCTAGAAGACATGTTCAAAGCTCTGCAAACAGCAGGCCTCACCCTCAAACCGTCTAAAATGCAGTTTGGACCGAAACAAGTGAAATACTTGGGCCACGTTCTATCTGCTGACGGAATCCGAGAAGGTGACGACCGTATAAAAGCTATAGTAGATCTCCCAACGCCAAAAAATATCAAAGAGTTACGATCAGTACTTGGCATGGTTAACTTTGTGAGGAAATTCATACCAAATCTGGCTGCAGTAATAGCACCCTTGGTTGACCTCACTAAAAAAGACGCAGCAAAAGAAATTGCGAGACGTTGGAAGCCCGAGCACGACAGAGCTTTTGCACGAGTGAAACAACTACTCACCGAAGCCCCTGTCCTGCACTTCCCGGACTTTTCCAAAGAGTTCATAATTCATGTCGATGCTAGTGAAGCCGGAGCAGGAGCATTCTTAGCCCAGCAAAACGGTGACGACCTCTCAATTATCGCATATTTCAGCCAGCGTTTCAACCATAGCCAACGACACTACTCGGCCACGCAAAAAGAGTGCTATGCAGTGGTACTGGCAATACAGCACTGGCGGCCATATTTATGGGGAAAGCACTTTGTGTGTGTGACTGATCACGCTGCGTTACGATATCTCTACAGTATGCAGGACACCAGTAACATGTTGTGTCGGTGGGCAATAGCCCTACAGTCATTCGATTTTACAGTGAAACATAAACCTGGGAGGCTACACGTCGTACCAGACACCCTGTCGCGGTTATTTGCTTTTGAACACCACCACGAGATGGCAGAATTCAAATTAGCACCCATCTGTAGAAATATTCCAGATGACCCCGCACTACAAACAGCAGTACCGCCCAGGCCATACCAAGTATCAACAGATAAACTTGACGACGTTCAACCGGTCCGTAGCGATCGCGAACTATTTCACGTAAAGTCGGTGTACATTAGCGCTACTAACGTGTTCGAATCGGTAGACCACGAAAAATTACGTGAAAAACAAACCGCTGAATACGGCCCATATATCAAGTATATAGTGGAAAACAACGCACCTCTTCCGATACAGGAAACAAAAACAACCATGTCATACTACAGTGTACAAGACGGGTTGTTATTCAAGTCGTACTTGCCTGGCCACCTCAGGAAACGAAGCACATTTCTGGATCAGCTAGTGCTACCTAAAGCTTTAACAGGGCTGGTTATGCACGCATATCACGACCATGCTTTATCAGGGGGTCACCTTGCATGCCGACCGACGTACGAAAAAATTCGCCAGAAATACTGGTGGCCGACAATGAATCGGGACGTACGTGACTGGTGCCAAAAATGCCAAGCATGCCAACGACGCAAAACGGCACACAACCGACCAAAGCTACCCACGGGACACGTACCCGTGCAACGGCCATTTCAAACAATTTCCGTCGACTTAGTCGAATATAAGGCAGAATCAGTTTCAGCCGCAGGTGTCAAATGCAAGTATGTCCTCACAATGATGGACCACCTAACAAGGTTTGCAGTTCTAACACCAATACCTAGTAAGTCTGCTCGCGTAGTCGCACAAGCAATCATTGATCGCATCATAGGTATCTTCGGCCCGCCCGAGACCCTACATTCAGATCAAGGTCCCGAATTCGAAAATAAAGTGATTCACCAGTTGCAGAGCATACTCGGATACAAGAAAACCCGCACAACGCCGTATCGACCGCAGGGAAATTCCGTTTCAGAACGTGTACATTCAACAATGCACGCTATGCTCAGCATGCACAGCTCGATCGATCGCGACAACTGGGCATCACTCTTACCGCTAGTACAATTGGCCCACAATTCGTCATTTAGTACAACGGTACAGGAAACACCATTTTTCCTAATGTTCGGTAGACCAGCACGATTACCGGTAGACGTGATACTCGGTATTCCTTACGAAGGAAGCACAGCAGATACCGAGGAATTAACACAACAAACACGAGACAACTTACAAATTGCCTTCGAACTAGCACGCCGAAATCTGTCGGAACGTGCAGCGAAACAGACGGCGAGAAACAATTTATTGCCGCCGTACCCTATGTTTCATCCTGAACAACAAGTTCTAGTATATAGACCATATCAGGATTCGGATGGACCCAACCCCAAACTGCTGTTACCGTGGAGAGGACCATACGTAATTTGCTCACAGCTGTCACCAGTGGTTTACAGAGTAAAACGTATGAACGAAACACGAGAAATATCCGTGCACCTCGCCCACCTAAAACCCTACCATCCGCGGGAAACACCACCAGCACCTCAATTTGAAAAGCTGGCTGAGTTTTTTTTGGGAAAACAAATTCCCTTACCCGCGTTGGACCATCCAGACGAAACTCAACCAAAAATTGAGTCATACGTCGTTGACAGCGTGGTCGGTCACAAGCTTGGACCGGGCAGGAAAAGTCTGCACAATTATAAATACCGCATGCGCCTGAGGGGATACGGCCCCGAATCAGATCTCGAATATCGCGCAGACGAGGTACCACAGTGTCACGCTTTAATAGCCGCCTACAGAACCCAAAAAGGTTTAGACATCGCGTCTCCCGAAAACACCACGTCCCGCGGCGCCAAAAAGCGGAAACGAGAAAACGGTGGGGATTGAGTATACAACAGCATACAGAGCTCCATCACAAAATAATAAGTGATAAATATGTTGTGCTGCGGCAAACTTAGCTCGAACGAGAAGGTAACAGAGGGTATCACCTATGGTAGGAAACAAATAAATAGGGATACCAACGGTGACGAGAGTAGCAACGATAGATTGCACTCTATCAGCATTTGTTTGGGCACTTGCTGACAAGGAGGATGTCTCGCAATTGAAGTCTCTGTCTCAGGAATCCGAGAATAAGGAAACGACAGCTTCCAGGAAACCGCAAAATATGAGCAGTAGGACAACAACCACGAGTTTAACACCGTTATACCGGTCGCCCCGGTGGTTCAAGTGGTTAACCTCGAATTCTACTTGTTTGAGTCCTGGGTTCGAGCCCCAGGAGGGTCGGACTTTGACTTTATTTGCAAAAATAAAAAAAGGGATTCAATTGTTGAGAGCGCCTTGCAGCGTGGGTAGGCACAATTCGATGCGAGTCGACGAGGGAAGAAAAGGCTGAAATCTTCTCGCGATAAAAATGAAGGCACGTACCGTAGCGGGAAGGGGGGAGAAGAGCCTGCTACGTGTCCCCGGATCTCAGTTACGAGTCGGAAGGAGAGAGAGAAGAAGAAGATGTGCGAAGATAATGAATGGGATGAGAAAAAAAAAAAAAAAAAAAAAAAATACCAAAATTACAGTTCGAAAGGACCCGGTTCGACATAAGAAATCTCAACGAGACTATGTTGCAAATACGAGGTCAATTCCCAAGCGGTCCGGTCTCGCGAACTTAACCCGCACGATGTCTAGACAAAATATTGTCAAACAAAGACATCCACCCAATCCTTGCTCCATAACAAGGCAACACCAGTCCGAGCAAGTAGAAAACGGATATCCGGAATATGCTTCATAACAAGGCAACACCAGTCCGAGCATAAACATATCGGAAACATTCGCCCGTGTCGTAAAAACATGCAGCCGTCACGAGGAACGCCGTCTTAGTGTGGCCACACGACAGATAGCGCTGAGTAAAAAACAAAAAATGGTATGTACAACCATTGAAACTCCGAAAATTTGCTGCCGGCATGCAAACAAACTGTACGGAATCCCAACACTTACCAACCGTGTTTACTCAACACGTAGTGTGCTGTCCCTGACAGTCGGAGGGGGTTTCTGGAAGATACAGAATGTTGCAGTGAAAGAGGTGACTAGACTACGTCCCCTGTCAAGACTCCACCTACCGAGCGTACCCCTCTTGAAATGATCGCCCCAAAGTCACATACATCCCTAGCAAAGATGGACTTGAGGCGCATGAAGGAGGGGGCGATGTGGAGGATAGGATACGTAGACACCGTCAACCTCTGACCACAAATGCCAACCATGAAGATACGTTAACCAACGTCCGGTCTACGAGACCTGCCATCATGGATGGTCTTCGTAATGGTTGACGTTCGGGAGGACAAACCCCGAACGCTTCCTGAGAGCAAATGGTCCTCCAAAATGGAGGCCCGCTCTCACTCTATCCTATAGGATCTCTTCTTGCGAGACGCGAGGGAGGTCTTGTAGAGGCACCTCCTTGCCACATACCAACGAAGAAAAGTGCACGTCAAGGCCTCGGCCAAACCTGTCCAAGACCCCGACATCATCAGCGGAGGCGACCTTCTACATATATATATATATATAATAGGGGAAGGGGGAGAAAGAATAAACACTCTTGGCGCGCCGGCTGTCGTGAAAAAAAAAACGAGGCTTGGTGGCCCTCCGCAGGTCCGAGTGGAGCCCGTGGTGCCTACACACTAACAAGAACAACGAACTTCCGATTTTGGAGGCTGCAAGCTCCCAAAAAAGTTCACAAAATGCTCAGGCTGTTTCCTCCAAGGTCATGATTTTGAGCTTCAGATTTTGGCCCGATCGCACTTTCAGATGCGAACTTCGAAGGTCGAAAGAGTCTTCCTACGCGGAAAAATCGGATTTATTGTGCGTGGGGAGGTTCGGGCGAACGCCGAGACCACAGCTGCTGTAGTTGTGGTCTGGCGCCGCGAAGAGACGCGCTGGGTGCGCTGCACCGCCTTTGGTCTGGCGGCGAAGAGACGTGCCGAGTGCGCTTGAGTCAACCTGTCTTAGTATTTTGTATTTCAGAATGTGCCTGACTGCTGCTGCTGCTGCTGCTGCTGCTGTAGTACATGAGTATGCATCCACTGAGACGGGCGCACCGAGCGCACTTCTCTTGGTCTTTAGGTCCGAGCCGCGCCATCCGACTGTAGTCTGGCCAGGGAGAGACGCGCCGCCTGCCGACCGCGCGTCGGGCGCGAAGCAACGTCGCTATACAGCTGTGTGACCATCCGACTCATCGATCGTTTTGCTGCTGCTTGCTGTCGTGGACAACATCTTGAATTGAGAGGCCCTGCCATCTTCCGACATGAAAATCTGATGACCCGAGTCGTCGGATTTTGGGCCAAAATCGGATGAACGATTTTGGCAATCGGATACTCGAATGGATGTTTTCTCCGGTCAGATATTGCATATTCGGACCGCATAATAGTGATGCTTTCATTGCGAGGATTGCAGCATACTATTAATAATCTGTACCAGGTAGCTCGAAATCGAACCGCACACCAGGTAGGAAACAGCTTCAGGCGCAAAACAACAAGTTTTCTCATGGATGGCCAAAAGCAAAGGTCGGGGCGTGTATTTTTCACTTCGTTTCAATATCAAGCTGTTCTCGGCTTAAAAATGGAGCAGGTGTACCTGTTTTTGTCTCTTGCCCTTTTTAATCTACGAGTACTATTGCGGGGGGGCACAGTAAATAGGACCTACGGTAAAGACTAAATCCCATACATTTACCCATTTTTACTAACAATATTTGGTCCTATTTACTACCAGGTACCTGGTACGAGGTATGGGCCCCGTAGTAGATAATATAAAAATGGTTAAATTTATAGGTGTTTATGTATACTATAGGTCCTGTTAACTATGGTCCCCCGTAATAATCC
This sequence comes from Nereocystis luetkeana, assembly GCA_031213475.1. Taxonomy (NCBI): domain Eukaryota; class Phaeophyceae; order Laminariales; family Laminariaceae; genus Nereocystis; species Nereocystis luetkeana. The sequence goes on along the minus strand of JARUPZ010000009.1, from coordinate 10,363,336 downwards.
TTCCGCTGTCCTCGGAATAAAAAGCACCCGCAACAACGGTTGGTGTGATGTTGAATGTACTTCTAAAAAGGTAACCAAAAATGCGGCCAAACCTACGTACTCGTACAGCAGAGAAGTCCGCACAACAACTGATACGAAATACTTGGGGGAAGGTAGGTGTGGGCGCTGGGGCAATTGCAGCCCCTGTGAGACGCTGCGCCGTCGCCCATCGATGCGGCACACAAGCGTCACGACAGCGCACCCTGTAGCCCATACTCGTACATGCGGAGGGAGAGCTTACGACGGAACAACACCAGGATTCCGATACTCGTATTATACTCTCTCTGGTATTGGTGCTATAAATAGCCCTGCCTGTTGCGATGTCTGATTATGCCAGTAACAACGAACGATGCTCGTACTGCAACTTCGATCCTGCTGTACTCTGTAAGCGTACACCCACCTCTCTCTGGTCTCCCCGACGAGGGCGGCCGCCAGCTGCTGTTCTCCAGTTCCCCTGCCTGGTCGGAGATGGAGTCGTAGCCGCAGTGGTCCCATCCCAGCCACATGCTCGTTCGCCCTTCTTTGTTGCTTCTTGTCGAACGTAAGGCAGAATCTGCTCTGTGCCGCCAGAGCAACCAGTATACCTGCTGGCAGTCGTTTACCTCGACCAAAAAAAGCTTGCTGGGTCGTAGCCAACACGTGGCCGACGGACCCTGGAGAGCGAGAACGGGGCGAGAAACAATGGAAGCGGCTGCGATAAAGACTCCCACAAGTATGTCTGCACTGAGTGAGTAAGGATTTGCCGCTCAACGCAGACAGTAGTGGAGTCAGCAGCAGCAGAAGCAGCAGCCAGCAGCCAGCAGCAGCATTTAGAAAAATGGGAAATGGGAAGATCCGCGTAAGGTTTCTATAGACTTTGAAGGGTATGTCGGTGAGGGGGTGTTTTGAGTTTGGGTAGTCTCGAACCAAGCCTCTGTACTCCGTGTGCTCCACCTACACTGCTGTTGTCCGCTGCTGACTCAACACGAGAGCTGGACGAGAGTAACTCCGTTCGATTCAACCAGGTGAACGCCCTTTGGTCTCTTCCGATGTACCTTCGGAGAACGTATCGGAAGCGAAAAGCTTTTTTTGTTTGCGGTGCGTTTGGTTTGGTTTGGTTTGATTCTATAGTGGCTGAGCGGACACCCGTCAAGTCATTTTGGACCACCTTGCGCGTGTGACAGCTTGCTGAGCAGCGGTAGTGGTGGCATTACGCATATCCTGTTTCTGCGCACACACCCCTCGCGACGCGGAAAAACCCAACGCGATTTGGCCGAACAAACTCCACGCCCCACGCGGACTCAAAGCCGCGCGTTTCATCCCGCTGCAAAGCAGACCCGACTCTAATTTCAAGTAGTTTGTACGTATTACCAGGTATACCGTACCACACAACCAAGACACACAAACACGGTATTCGCGGTACCAGCATACCTGGTACCTGGGACCTGGTAACCAGTACCAGCCATCATACTGCCAGGTACTCTGACAGCAGTTTTGGCACTACTACTGATGTACGAGGCATTTAACGTCAACTCATCCGTGGGACTAAGCAGCGATGCGAGAAGGATATCAGAGGCCTGGTGCACTGCACGTGCTCACGATGATGCTACCACTTTAAAAGTGCCACTACTGCTGTACTTGGTACCAGGTACCCGGTACCGGCATACCCCGGTTCGATGTGTTGCATGTTCATCGTGTTACCTGGTGTGTATCTATTGGTATAAGTTTGCGAGAGCGCTCTGTTCTAGACGGTTGCTGTGTGCATGGTTCTGTTGTTCTGTTCACACGTGCACACACACTCCAGCACATCCAGTGTCCCTCGTACTGATTCTTACCTATCTCGTGGATACTCGCATTAATAGGGACTTTTTTTTCTTGTACCTGGTACGTACAAAGATTGGCTATGTATTAATAGTACTATTACGGGGGACCATAATTAATAGGACCAAATATTGTTGGTAGAAATGGTTAAATATACCAGGTATAGTTTTTCATGGATACCGCAGGTCCTATTAACTATGGTCCCCCGTAAATAGTTGAATGCGCGAGAGCGTGAGTTATGTAGCAACTACAGAACACAACATTCGATGAAAATCGACGAGCAGTGGGAATGCTGAACCCTATGCGCGACAAAAAATAAAGGCACGTACCGGGGGGGAGAAGCGACGACACCTGTGACCGCGGCTTGTCCCGAAGATCGCAGAGGGTGAAAACCCCTACCTGGTACGATTTAGGAGAGCTGGAGATTAAAAATGACGATGAACCAAAAAAAGAGAGGGTCGCCGTGGAGGCAGAAGAGGCCCTGTTCGTTGTTTTGTCGTTGTGGTGGCTCTCTGCTCTACTCTGCTGCTATCTGCACCTACTACGCCCATTTGTCGGTCCTGCAAGGTGGTAGCTCGGTGATGTATTTCGGACGTTCGAATGCGATGCCAGATCCAATCCGGCCCGCAACATGAACCCCGTTGGATGTGTACACCAGACAACAAACGGTGTGACTATATTGCCGGCCACGGTCGTACGAAGCGTAATGCCAGTACGTGCCAGTACCATACTGGTGTGCTTCAATAGCCTACTGCTGCCGCAACAATGCTAGCAGACCGGGCCCACGGCAGCAACGGCCCTCTAACAAGAAACTGGGGTACTCAACCGAGGCTAGGTTTCTTGTTGGAGATAGGGCGTGTTCCCCACTAACTTCAGCATAACCGCTCCCGAATTTCTCATTTCCCCCTGGAATATCAGGCTGAGGTTCTTATGGGGGCTCTGTCTTGAAGGCATCCCTTATCACGAGAGGACCGGTTGTGTACTCATGTGCGCAACGAACATGTGGTATCATACCGACGTTTGTATAGAGCTAGTATCATACTGGTATCATGTGATATTAGTCACGTTAGTTATTTTTTCCGTCTTTTTTCGGACTTATTTCGTCGTGCTCGTCGAGCACTTTTCGGCGAAACACTTGTCTCTGGGCGATATCTGCCCCTGAAACTCCCTCCCCCCCGCCCCCCCTGGTGCAATCCCGCCGACAAATACTCTTGTCGAAACCCCCCGTAGGTGTTGAACATTGGGGGCTAGCCCCAGGACTCAAGGACTCTCACCGCGGGACTGATTACTCCTGGTGCCCGGCCTTGTTCGGCACGCTTTTACCAACGCTGAGTACGGCAAACGCACGCCAGCGTTCTGCTGCGCGGGGGGGGGGGGGGGGGGGCGGGTGAGGTAGGGTTGGGAGGGGAGGACGCGTAGGGTAAAGGAGGGGAGTAGTGGTGTGGGGGAGGGGGGCGGGGTGGTATAGGGAGGGGAGAGGAAGGCATAAAAACGGCGGTAAGAAGGCACAGAGGGAGAAGGGGGGGGAGGGGAAGAGAGACACAGGGGGGAAGGTTGAGGACATACCTGTGTTGAGGAAAAGAGGCGGTGGAGTTGGAGAGTGTAGGAGGGGGAAGAACGGGGGAGGGGACGTAGTCTTTACCGTCTGAAGGCGAACGCGCAGAGGGACAAGGGGAGGACGGGCTTGCGTAGAAAGGGGAAGGAAAGAGGAGGAGAATACAGCATGTCCGCCAGAGAGGGCGACGTCCCGATACCGCCCCCGCCCGCCGCCCTGCCGGGAGAGAGCGATAACGCCTCTTCGGTATTTTCGCGGAGAATCGCCCCCCCCATGATGCAGGGGCAGAGGGACGTTCATGTGACGGGGGGGAGCCACTGCGGGAGTTGCAGGGGGGCTAGCATCGGCATTGGTATTACCAACAGTGACGGTGCTGTCGGTAGTGGTGGTGGTGGTGGTGGCGGTAGTGGTGGTGGTGGCGGTGGTGATGAGGGGGGTGGCGGTAGTGGTGGTGATGATGGTGGTGGTGGCGACGGAGGAGGCGGTGGTGGTTTTCGCGGCGGCAACCCAGGCGGCCGAAGCCCACACTTGCCCGAGGCGGAGTCATTATCGCCCTTTCGTGCACGCCCCCTTAAGAAGCCAAGGGTGGGAGAGGAGGGGGAGGAGGGGGGGGAGGAGGAAGAAGAGGAGGGGATGGCTGAGTTTGATTTCAAGGAAGGGGTGGGAGGGGAGGCGGTAGTGGAAGTGGCGGGGGGGGTCGAAGAAGAGGGGCGGGAAGGGGCGAGGGGGGTAGTGGTGGAGGGGGAGGAGGAGGAGGAGGAGGAGGAGGAGGAGGAGGAGGAGGAGGACGTGGGGGTGCAGAAGGAAGGGAAAAAGCAGGAGGAGCAGCAGGAGGTGGAGGTGGAGGGAGGGGGCGATACACGGTGGGGGCATGCCGACCATCTTGTGGCGTGTGCCAACGGGCTTCTTACCGGTTCGGAGGCGGAGGTGGCGACGCCGGAGGAGGCAGCGATCGCTACAAACACGACGATCACGAAGCCAACGGTAATATTCATGTCAACGCCAACCTCGACGCCAACCGCAATGGCAGCGGCAGCGGCAACGGAAGCGACGCGCTTGACAGGCGGCTCGGGCTTCTCTAACAGCACTGCGGAGGAGGAGGAGGGGGAGCATCAGGAGCAGGAGCAGGAGAAGGAGATAGCCACAGCCCGGGTGGGGAGCTGTTCAGACCTTCCGGAGATTGACCTTGCGGAGATCACGGGGAATGCGGAGATCGAGGAGAGCAAGAACAGCAACCGCCTCACGGAAAGCACGGAGAACGCGAATTTCACGACGGGTTTATCGAATTTTGAGAATACCACGGACTTTTCGGAGATCGCGAATGCCTCGGAGACTGCGGAGATCGCGAATAGAGAGGGGACGGCCGGGGTCGCGAACACCGCGGCTTTGTCGGAGATCGCGAATCCCTCGGAGCTCACGAAGATCGCGATTCATACCACGCAGGTGACGGAGATCGTGCGTGTTACCACGCAGGCGACGGAGATCGCGCGTGTTGCCATGCAGGCGACGGAGATCACGCATGCCTCGGGGGCAATTTCGGAGGTCGCACGTTCCACGAATTTAACGGAGATCACGAAAGCCTCGGAGATGTCGGAGATCGCATACGCCACGGCAGTGACGGGGACCGCGGATGACAAGGGTGTATTGAATAGGGCGGAGATGCCGGTGGCGACGGTGGCTGCGGCGGGCGCCGGGGCGGCGTGGCCGATGCGGGTGGAACCGAGCGCAGTGCCTTACCAGGACGCCCGGCTATCACACCTGCGACCCTCCGGTGGTTCCGTCGGTACCGGTGAAGGTAGCAGTGGCGGTAGCTGTGGCGGTAGCGGTGGTTCCGTCGGTGACGATGTCGGGAACGGTAACGGAAGCGGTGGTGGTGGCGGCAACGGTAACGGTAACGAGAGCGGTAGCGCTAACGCTAACGCCATTGCTGAGGCCAACGCTAGCCCTTACGGCGGCGGTAGCGCCGGCGGTGTCATACGTTACGGTGGTGGAGCTGCGGAGCCGCGGTCGGCGTTTCATGCTCCGGAGAGCGCCCGGCTTTGCGCCATTGGTGGCGGTGTTGGTGGTGTTGGTGTTGGTGGGGGTGGCTACGGCCGTAACAGCCTCGGTGGCGGCTGCGCTGGTGCCGGCATTGATGTTGGTCGAGGCGGTGATGTTTGCGGTGGTGATGGTGTTGGGGGTGGTGGTAGCGGTGGAGGCGGCGGTGGTGGTGGAGGTGGAGTTGGTGGCGCCCAGGGTGGCGTTGATAGCGCGGGGAGCAGCGACCGCGCTAGAGGGGTGCGCGGCTACGGCGTCGACGGTGTCGGAGGGTGCATCAGCGGCGGCGGTGGCGGTGTCCCGAGCGGCAGTGGCGGTGCCGGTGTCGGCGGCGGCAGCGGCAGCGGCAGCGGCGGGAGCGAAGGTGGGGGCAATCGCGCAGACGGAATTGGGGATCGCGGAGGAGGAAGCGGAGGAGGAGGAGGAGGAGGAGGAGGTGAAGGCGGCGGCGGCGGAGGAGGAGGAGGAAGCGGAGGAGGAGCAGGAGGTAGAGGAGGAGGAGCAGGAGGAAGCAGAGGAGGAGAAGGAGGTGCAGGAGGGAGCGGAGAAGGAGGAGAAAAGGGAGGAGGAAGAGGAGGAGACGATGGAGGAGGAGGAGGAGGAGACGGCGGAGAAGGAGGAAGCGGAGGCGGGGGCGGAGGGGAAGGGGGCGGGGACGGGGACGGGGCGGGAAGCGACACCGACGAGGATGCTCCCGAGTGTCGGGTCTGCAGGGGGGATGACGAGGGGGGTACGCGTCCCCTGGCCCACCCTTGCCGATGCCGCGGGAGCATCAAGTACGTCCACCAGGTGAGAGACCACGCGAGGGCAGCTGCATTTTTATTTTTATTTTTTCACGGGCGTAAGTGTGTGTGTGTGTTTTTTTTTTGTCCTGCGGCTGATGGTCGTATCCCCTTATTAATAGTACGGGTTGAATGAGGAACACAATACTTCGTAAATTGAAGAAATGAATACTTCAAGTACTAGACGAATTCTCGTACTGTGGTTTCGTGAAGCAGTCGGCTCTGCGTCGTATCGACCAAATGGCGTACTGCGTTCTAAATTCCGGATAAAGGCACAAAGGTTGAGGAAAAGCCCTTGGCAACGCACGACGCGAGAGACGGCACGTGCCCTCCACGGAGCGGGGGCGGCAGTTTTTTTTTTCTGCCGTCACCGGCTAAGGGGAGGCTATCTCTTGTAGCTCTTGGCATCTCATCTCTCGGGTGGGCTGGCGCAGCCCCGAAGGCCCCACGCTGGCGGCAGCGACCGGGTCACGGCGGCACGTGCGCCCATCGGAGCTAGGAGGGAGGGAGGTCGCGATGTAGTGGCTTCCTCGCAGCGTGGCCTTTTTAGTTCTTGCTGAAATTAAATGACACCCCGACGCCTTCTGGTAGCGCTTTTTGGCCGAAAGAAATAGGATGGAGGGGGCCTCTCAACGGAGGAGATTCTGAGCCTTGATCGCACTATTTCTTTTATTTCTTTCCCCGAAATTTCCGAATCCCCAAATTTCTCGAGTGTCAATTTTTCCGAATTTCTAGCTTTTCTTTAGTACGTAGATTCCCCCCCCCCCCTTTTTTACCAGAACAACCCTTGGCGGTAAGATTGGAAAATTGTAAATTATGGAAGAAAAACAAATACGGTGCCAACAGGGCTTTCTTTCGACACTGCTGTCTTTTCAATCTACTGTACGAGGCCGTGGGGTTTGCTTGTGGAGGGAAGGCTGCGTTTTTCCTTTTTTTCGTACAGCCAAGTTTTTGGGTGACACGTCAAGAAAGCCCCCTCAAACGAGTAAGGAGACTTATTACGGGGGACCATAGTTAACAGGACCTATGGTGCACATAAAAACCTACCCTGGTATATGTTTAACCATTTTTACTAACAATATTTGGTCCTGTTAACTATGCCCCCCCCGTAATACTAGAAGATTGTATCATAGGTGAGGTGCTTTAAACATGTACCGTGTACAGCGTGCGTCCCCCCGCTTGGCGGTTGTTTGTTCGTTTCGATCATTTTCAGGAGTTTTGGTGGCGCTTCCTGTTTTTTTTTTTTGGTTATTTTTTTTTCCGTCGGACTCCCCTCTCTGGTAAATAACGCGTCTATGATATTCTCTTATAGAACACCCAGGCTTGGTCGATTTTTTCCTGTTCCCCCCCCGTCCCCGTGGACGTCTTGCAGACTATGGCAGGAAACGTCGGTCAACTTAGCGGACACCAACCGGCCTGGGCGTGAATGTAAATACCGTTATATGTTGAATATTACACCGCAGCGACCGTTATATTTTCGTCCAGAGCGGTGGTTGGTACCAGGTATCATTTACCAGGTATGACCTAACAACGTCACGACGTACGTACGTGTTGGATACTTGTACTCGAAGTATGTATCTACTGCTGTATATTCCCAGTGGCCTTAAGGTGCGCTCGACAACAAGAGAAAGCAACCTGCAGTACACTCCTTCCCAGCGTCAATATGAAAAAACAAACCAGTGCGGCGGAATTTATTTATGAACGAAAAAGTCCCAAAAGGCGTTTTTTTTCAGATTTGTATTTTACTCGGTTTTAGCATACCCCCCCCCCCCCCCTCCCTCCCTCCTGTCTGGGCCTTGAAAGTGGGTATTTGAGTGGGATGTCGCGATTTTTTTGCTTCGCGCACCTATGAGTGACCCATTTATGCATACGTTGGTAGGTGGCTTCGCGAAACATGAAATGTACGGGATGTCACTCGTCAGACAGATGATCGATCCACGCTTCACAGGCGGTACCGGTAGTCGTAAAGGAGGCCGCGTCCCCAGAAGAGGTCGGGATGTCGGAGGCCGGGGAAGGACGACAAGGCGTGCCGACGTCGAGAACTTGGACGCGGGCTATGAGGGACCCTGTATTTCATGCAGGAAATTATTTAGCCATCGAAAAAGAGAGAAGGAAAGGGAGAGAAAAAATACAACAATCTGCGTCAGGGCTTGCGGGGCAGTACTGCATGGTCTACAGGAGTACGCAGTAGCTCGTGTTGTCTGGTGCGAGGCGTAGAGTCATCCGCATGGTCTGCTGTTTGAAGCATGTACGTTTTCCTGGGTTGGATGTTGACCGTTTATTTTACGGATGCTGCACAGCGTGGCATCGTACACCATAAATCAAGCTTAGGCCGGATCTTATGCAATTTTTTTCGAGGTGATTATATGACTGTTTACGGAGGCTTCGGGGTATCTGGTCCCATATCTGATCAAATGTTATCAAAATCACGTCTTATGGGGCCTGTTTGGTGGAAAAAATGTTCCTCCGAGATTTTATCACTCCTGAAATTCCATGAAATGATTTTTTTTGGCAGCCTTTTCTGATCAACTCTGAAAGTGATAAAATTTGGCTTTGCACTAGACCTCGGTGGCATTATACAATTTTGTCTAGGTTATAGACTGGGTTCATGACGGGTCACGACGCTACATGCTTGGTTACGCTTGTACACAGCTGGGCTCCAACACTTGTGCATCGGCCACCACGGAGAGGGAGGGCATCAGTACCTTGGCCACCATCGCGTCCCTTGCGGCTGCCCAACTGCAGCTGCTCTAGGCGAAACAACTTTGGCAACGAATAGGACGAGACTACAGCAGCAGTATCAAAACAATCAAACGGTATTTTTCTGACTACGACCGCCGCAAGCAGCTCATGCTCCGCGAAGGCGAGAGCTCCTTGCTGGTCCAGCGACTGGCAAACCCCTTACGCAGCTCCCCAGGGGCTTCCACATTCCGCTGCTTCCTTCGAGGAGCTGGTGGTGAAGGTTGATCGCCCAACCCGGCGTGAGCGACTCTCGTTCGTGTCGTGGTCCACGTGGAGTTCAAAATGTCGGTTGTGTTCTGTTTTTTTAGTTCTCCCATGAAATAAAACCAAAATTACGATAAGACGGCACATGGCGCACCGATCTGGTGTGGCTTTTTGCCGGTGGAAAATCCGACTTCCTGCCTTTTTTAATCACTCAAAAAAAATTGCATAAGACCCAGCCTTATTAATAGTATCTACAAGAAGTAGTAGACGATGCTATTAATAGATGATCTGTGACGGAGGGACGTAGTTATCAAGACCAAACATGCTTGGTAAAAATGCTGGAACATGTAGGATTTTGTGTGTGTGATGGGTGCTGATTACCATGCCCCCCCCCCGTAAAGTAAATGATCTACTAATACCCGGTATTTTTTTCTCCCTTGGAGAAGTTCGAAAGACCAACAGCAGAGACACCAACCGACATTCAACATACCCTCCTTAACCCGACGACCAACTTGGCCTGAAGGCTTGCCTATCATTTTGTACCTCTCGACCAATCGAAATGCCTCGGTGTGAACCTAACAACAACAACAACAAACAACAACAACAACAACGAAAACGCCTCCTTATCATTTCAGGACTGCCTCATCGAGTGGCTCCGCTCTCGCCAATACGGAGGCGGAGGCGGTGGTGGTGGTGGCGGTGGCGACGGCGGCGGGGGGGTGGGGTTGGGTGGGGTTGCGATGGGAGGGGAAGTAGCCGCGGGAGGAAGAGGGGTTGGGAGGGCTAGCGCTGTGCTGCAGTACCAGCGGTGCGAGCTCTGCCGGGAGAAGCTCGTATTCCGGGCGAGGTATCGGGCCGACGCGCCGAAGCTCCTGGCCTTCTCGGAGGTGAACGATACCACAAACCTGTCAATTACGGGGGCGTGTGTTGGGTATCGTAGCTGTAATTCGCCGACCAGGTATTTACGCCTGTTACTATTGATATCAAACAAGAGTGTTCACTGTATGTACTGTAGGTAGTCCTAAATGTCTTGACTTTCCTGGGTTTACCTCCCCTTTTAAGTTTTTTGTTTGTTTTTTCTTTCTCGATTTTCCCCGTTTTGCCGGGCTTTGTTTTTATTCAATGAGAAAATCTAAGCTTTCCTGGTTGTTTTTGGCCTCTCTTCCGTATATTTCTTGATTTTTCGGACTTGCTTTATCTTTTTCGTGTTCTTCCTGCTTTTCTTTCTTTTTTTGCTTTTGTTTCTCTTAAGAACAGGAAACAGGGGGCCAAAAATCTTCGGTAATAAGAATAGTATGTGTTGGTCCATAGTTGCCAGCTATCATATACTTCGGTACAACCGTTTGGTGCGTGCGGTGTGCCTGCTCGTGTCTAACCTGCGCTTCCCCCCCCGCCCCCCCGTGCAAGCAATGTATGCCTGGTCGGAGACGTTCTACGATAGAGGTTCACCCTGAAATTTCTGAGGCTCCTTTCCTCACTTAAGGAGCTCCATACCTCACTCGAAAACTGACTTCAGCAAAAATCAAATTGCATCGCGGCGAATAATCCCATGGCCCGAGTCTAGAAAACGTTTTGTTTCGAAATCAAGATTAGCGTTCCGACGATTTGGACTAGAGGAACCCCGTCTTTCAGAAACAAAATAGCGGAAATGTGCTACCTCTATCGTAGAAAGGATCGTCGGTGAAAACCCAACGTGCTCCGTCCCGGCGCTGCAGGGATGCGAGGCTCTATGGTTACACGAGTATGGTCATGCATGATCATGAGTGCACCCCCTTCTGTGTAGAAAGGGATGCGTGGTCAATGGTCGAATGACTAAGGCAAGCAACAAATGAGTACGCCTCCCCACCCCCCCCCCCTCCCCTCCCCTGGTTCTGTATCACCGTGGCTTTTTGCGGTGCCGTCGTCCCTTGTTTTCGTCGTGTGGCAGTTTGCGCGGGGTGCTATGCGGAGAGCCACACCCCGTCTCATGGACGCCTTAAGGTATGCTGGGAAAACCGTTCCAGTAAATCATGAGCTAGATGTTTCAGCGCAGATTGACCCATGATCTGTATGATCGGAACGACCTGTATGTTTTGCATGATGTAGCATATTGCTGGGTGGGAGCGGTATAACCTAGCCTGGTCTAGAAGGTACTTACCGGGCTGGATCTGTACTGTACAGATAGATCCTGCTAGAGGCAGGTTACAATATATTTTTTTCCTGGTATCTATCGGTATAGATGATCGAGATGACATATCCGTAGATGATCTAGATGATATTAATGTACATGATCTAGATATTATATCTGTAGATCCGCAGATGATCTAAATGGTATATCTGTAGATGATCTAAATGATATATCTGGAGATGATATAAATGATGTATCTGTAGATGATATAGATGATATATCTGATCTGTCTGTAGGTGGTCTATTTGATCATTCTGTAGATGATCTAGATGATATATTTGTAGATGATCCAGACGATATATCTGATCTCTCTGTAGATGGTCTACCTGATCTACCTGCAGATGATCTCGATGATATACCTGTAGAGGATTTAGATGATGATTCTGTAGATGATCTACCTGATCTGCCTGTAAATGGTGTATGTGATCTGTAGATGATCTAGATGATACTAAGTATATCTGTAAGACTTAGATTATCTGCCTGAAGATGATCCACCTGATCTGTTCGTAGATGATCTAGATGATATTGCGGTAGATGATATATCTGATTGCTTTGTAAATGATCTAGAGGATCCACCTGTAGATGATCTAGATGATATATCTGTATGTGATCTAGATGATCTACCTGATCTATCTGTAGATGATCTAGATGATATTATCAGTAGATAATGTATATGATTCATCTGTAGGTGATCTATCTGTAGGTGATATGTCTGACATGCAAATCGTTCTTGCCTACCTTGCGCGTTTGCAGTTTAGAGGCGGCGTTGGTGTGGGTGTTGGTGTGAGTGTTAGCGTTAGTGTGGGTGTTGGCGTTGGTGTTGGTGGTGGTTTGGTGTTGGTGGTGTTGATGTTGGTGGTGGTGTTGGTGTCGGTGGTGGTGATGGTGTTGGTGTTGGCTCTGGTGTTCGTGCAGGTGGCAGCGGTGGTGGTCATGGTTGTTCAGGTGTCGGTATTGTGGTCGTCGTTTTGTCGTTGATTTCGATTGCGTCGGCGTAGGGGTTGGCGGTTATGGTGTTGTTGTCGGCGATGGCACATGTGATAGCTGTGGCACTTGCAGTGGTGTTGATGTCGTACGGCTTGTTTTATGGTTCACGTTTTTTTTTTGTTCTTTAAGAGGTGACCTATGTACTGCCTCCCTGTTCCCCGCTTCCCGACAAATGTGACATGCACGGGTTTAGTACGCTAGAAAATAGCGAAAACACGATCACTATATATATATGGTTTCCAAACAAGGCGAAACAGAAAGGAGATACACATGATAACTTAATATTTGTTTGTTGAAGTAGTGATCGAAAATTCGTAAAAGAGCGCCCAAATGCTTGCTATTAGGACTAGGAACGGTGCTAGGAACGGTGCTCCGTCTCGAAAGGGATGCGTGGGCAACGGTCAAATGACTGAGGCAACCAACAAATGAGTACGTAACCCCCCCCCCCCCTCCCCCCCGATATCTAACGGCCTTCATCCACCCCCACCCCGTCGCTCCGTGCTCCTTCCCCCCACCCCCCCGCCCCGCCCCCCGCCCACCTCTCCTCTATTACAATACTTTACGTCTGTGTTTTTCTTGACCTCGCTCTTTCCCAGGGCTGGGCTGAACATGCTCATGTGGGGGGTAGCCGTGCCCATCGTCATCTGCGCCCTGTTTCGTCTCGGATTGGGGCTCAGCCTCCTCTTTGCTCAAGAATTTTCGGCGTTTTTTGGCGGGGATGTGCTTATGGGATCCCCGGGGCCAGCGGCGGTGGCGGTGGCGCTGGCGGAGGGGATGGCTGAGGGGGCGGCGGGGGGTGGGGGGGGGGGGTGCGATGCTTCCTGGACTACAGAGAATATGCTGGGGAGGCTGGGTGGATCTACTGGGGGACTGGTGCGGAGGTGTCAGCCTCATGATTGGTGGGTATTTTTTCTTTTTTTTTGTTCCGGCCGTCGTTGTCTATGCTGGTGTTTTTTTTATTGGCCGACGATCCAGTGATCGTTATTATTGGTGGTTCATGATCGGGTGGTCGTTGTGGTGGGGCGTTTTTTGTTCTGGTTGGTTTGTGTTGATGGGTGGACGTTGTTTGTAATTTGCTCAAAGGGGGGGCTGAGTCGACCTGCTGCTTGTGTGCGGGGGGGGGGGCACTGGTGCAAAGGAGTGTGGTCTCATCGTTGGTGGTTCATTAGTCAAGGGCGTAAGGGCGTAACAACGTCAAAACTTCAAAGTAAAAAAAATCAAAATTCGAATTCAAAGTCAAGATCAAATCCAACCTATGAACGGGGGACCATAGTTAATAGGACCCATGGTACCCATAAAAGCCTACCTGGTATATATTTAACCTTCTCTACTAACAATTTTTCGGTCCTACTAGTTAACCATTTTTGCTGACAGGATTTGGTCCTATGAACCATGGTCCCCCGTAAATAGTGTAGATAAGCTGAAGAGGCGAGATTCAAGCGATAATCCAAAGGCAGACGCAATTTTCAACGAGATACGCTGCCAGCGTTGTGTTGGTATGCGTTGCATGAACACTTCGGGTTTCAATTCTATTAATAATCAGTCGTGTCTATTTTCGCACGGCGTACTTCCCTCGCTCGGCACGCTCTCGCCCCTGTTCGTTGGGACTTCTCAGGCGTAATGTGCCTCGGCCCCCCCTCCGTGGAGCTCGCCCTGGAGTTGGTCGCGGTTTTGAAGGCGTTGCCTGTCTGGCTCGAACGGTGGTGGACAGGGGGGCAACACGCGACGGGTGACATGACGCTCCGTTTTGTTCCGCAGCCTCTTTTTATGTACAAGGCGTTTCATATTCGTGCGTACAGTAGTCCACAAGAACACATTTTTTGTGTTTTTGTTTTTGTTTTTCTTTACTTTTTTTTCGAATGCATCTATGTCGTTGGCAGTACATATATTTTTTCGTTTTCGTAGTCTGCCGCACCTGGTACCATCCTTGCTTTTTTTTTTGCGCACTTTGTTTTTTTGTACGGTATGTCCGTACGTAAGCAAGCCTAATTTTCGTTTTTGTCTACCGCACCTGGTACCATGCTTGCTTTTTTTTTTGCGCACTTTGTTTTTTTTGTACGGTATGTACGTACGTACGTACGTAAGCAAGCCTGATTTTCGTGTTTATTTTCACGCTTTCTGTTTTAGATGTGCTCCCTTTGTTTGGGTTGCGTTTGGACGGGTGCAACGCTTAGCCAACCCCTCCCCTCCCCTCTCTCCCTCCCTCCCTCCCTCCCTCCCTCCCTCCCTCCTTCCCTCCCTCCCTCCCTGCTCGGGGGATAACTTCACTTGCAGCACCGCGACGGAGCAACAACGCTGCTGCGATCCCCCCTGCGCGCGCTGCAGTAATCCCTCCAGCGGAACACCCGGCAAACCAGAACCAGAACCAAAACCAAAACCCAAACCAAAATGGAAATCAAGATGGAAACCCCTTCGGCGGCGGTGGAGGAGGAGGCGTGCCCGAACCAGGGGGCGGAAACCAAGCAGCCCCTCCCCTCCCTCACCATCGCGATGGCCTCCCGGGAGGAGGGAGAGGGGAGGAAGCAGAAGCCGGGGGGGGGGTGGTTCCGGCTATGGCCCGGGAGGACGATGATCGATTTCCTGCTGTGGTAGGGGGGGGTGGGGAAGGGGCAGGGGCGGCGGCGGCGGCGGGAGGAGGAGGTGGGGGTGGGGAGGCGGGAAGGGGGAGGGGGGGTGTGCTGGGGATGCTTGACAGCGTGGAGTGGTTCCTGGCGGGTGTGTTGGAGCAGCTGGCGGCGCCCCCAAGAGAGGAGGACGCGGATGGAGAGGTGTTTTCATTTTTTTTGTGTTGAATCGTTTCACACATCTGGCAAGACACGTCAGATGGTCGAATCCCCCGATTTACATGATTCGTGAATCTCTACAGCAATCCGGAGTGGCGCATGGGTTTCAATTCGAGGCAACAGTCGTTGGAGATATGTAGAGCTGACCTACCATCGATCCCCTCCCTCCTCCCAAGCCCAGTGATCTCCAGATACCAGGGCTTGTATATGCTGGTGATGTTTTAATGCTTCGTTTTTTCTCGTGCGGTTGTGATGCCGTATGGGTTTCTGTTCGATGCGCCAGGCGATTTGATCCCCAGAGCTGACCTACTACCGAGCCCCCCCTTCCCTCCCTTCCCTGTTCCATTTCCCCCCGCAAGTCCATTAAGTAGCGATTAACAAGGTATATACCAGGTACCTGGTATGTATGCACATATAATGTTTTTTCTTGTTTCATTTTTTATTTTTTATTCTTTGCGTGTGGTTGAATTTTTGTCTGTTTTGTTGCGTGTACGTGTATGGGCCTCCGTTCTCGATGCAACAGGCGTTATTTCTGTGGGGCTGGCCTGCCGTCGGTGCCGCGGGGGGCTTTCTGGTGTTCATGGGCTTGCTGGCGTTGTTCCTGCAGACGATCCCCTATGCGGTGAGATTCGTACCCCCTGGTACATGAGTGCGGCGAGATGGTTACCCCCCTGGTACAATGCGCGGTGAGATTGGCTCCCCCCTGGCCCCTGATACATTTGTATGAGTGGAGCGTGATACCGCCGTTATACGTCATACCCCCTTATACATCAGTATGCGGTGGAATTAATGCCGGTATGCGGTGTGATTGGGACCCCCGGTCCCTGACACATGGTCATGCGGTGAGATTCGTACCCCCTGGTGCATGGGGCGAGATCGATACCCCCTGGTAGATGACTTCGTGCCGGGGTTGCTACTGTACCGGTAATTTGCAGCAACGTGATCATAACATCGATAGCCCAGACCGTAGTATACTGATGCAGCAGCAGTTAGTTCGGTGGGAGATTTGCTGGCGGTCGACGTACAGCGGTGCAATGAGTTCGCACCCGGCAGACCACAGGTCTCCCCCCCTTTCTCCTCCCCGTACCCCCCCCCCCCCCCCCCCCCCCCGCCCGCACTTCCTCCCCCGGCCCTCTCTCTCTAAAAAATGACTAACCATGGAGCTTACGGAACTGCCGTAAGATCAGCCGCTATCTATTTCGTACAATTAAGTGGAATATTGAGAACAAGCTTGCCCGACGAGCGCGTCTCTGACGTATCACGCAGCTTCCGCAGTCGAGTTCCAACCACTTGAGATCGGTCGTACTCACAAATGATGTGCATGCAACTACTTTAGAAAACCGCTCGAGGAGAGGGCGGTTTGACCCCATGACTGACCCCCCCCACACTAAGAGCAGTATAGTAAGACCAGAGTAGGCCTAGGCGTTTCTGACACTGACATCAAAAGTCCAACCGGGGGTTGTATTTCGGTCATAAGTTGTGTTCCTTGTTTTCGCCGTTTGGCCCCGCCTTCAGTGACTGCCTCCTTACACTGCAAAACTATTATACTTCTTACGGGGGACCATAGTTGATGGGACCTATGGTATACATAAAAACCTATATATTTAACCATTTTTACTAACAATATTTGGCCCGATTAACTATGGTCCCCCGTAATAGTAAACTCGTATTAATAGTACCACCTTGGCCGGAAATATAGTCCCCATTTGATAGTGACGTCAGAGTCCAACCGAGGATTGTATTTCCAATCACAAATTGTGTTTCTTGTTTCTGCCGTTCTGGCCTCGCCTTCAGTGACTGCCTCTTTACACTACAAACCTAGTACCGCCTTGGCCGGAAATATAGTCCCTGTTTGATGTTGACATCGGAGTCCAACCGAGGATTGTATTTCCGGTTAAAAATTGTGTTTATCGTTTTCGTCGTTTGGCTCTCAGTGGCTGCCTCCTTATACTACAAACCTTTCAGTGGCTGCCTCCTTATACTACAATCCTCCGTAGTGCCGCTATGGTCAGGAATAGCATTCCCTTTCGATGTTCGCATCAGAGCCCACACGGGGACTGTATGTTCGGTCAAAAGTTGTGTTCATTGTTTCCACTGCTGTTTGGCCCTTCCAGTGACTGCCTCCTTACACTACAAAACTGTTGCGGGGGACCATACGTAGTAAATACCTGGTAGGACCTACGGTACACACAAAAGCTTACCTGGCACTTCGTATTTTTACCGTTACGGGGGACCATAGTTAATAGGGGCAAATATTCTTTGTAAAAATAGTTAAATATACCTGGTATAGGTTTTTATGTACACCATAGATCCCACCAGGTATTAACTATGGTCCCCCGTAATTACAATATTTGTTCCTGTTTACTGTGGTCCCCCGTAATAGTGACACCTTGACCGGAAATATAGTTCCCATTTGATATTGACATCAGAGTCCAACCAAGGAGTGTATTTCCGGTCTAAAAATGTGTTTTTTGTTTCCGCCGCTTAGCCCCTTCGTTGAATTCCTCCTTAGGGCCGCTGTGGCCGGGAATATAGTAACCGTTTGATGTTGACATCAGAGTCCCAACCGGGGCTATATTCACGGCCAGAGTCGTACATGTCGCCTACCACTCGGGGTGGAATTATGAGGAACTTTTAGACATGAACATGAAAGACCAAGCGGTCCCTAGTACTTACCGTATCAACCCTTTTAAAACTGCAGTCTCATATTGGGGACAACCCACTCAAATTTTAAGTAGTTTGTCCCCAAATCGGGACTGCGCCTCTAAAAGGGTCAAAGGCGCAAGATAACCCCCCCCCCCCTTACGCAAGTCCGCCTCACAAGTAAGCGGCTATATTGGTCTATATTTCCAACGTGCGAAACCTTTTGCCCCCCCCCCCCCTTCCCTCTCCCTTCCCTCGGCTTTCCAATGAATGCACTCCACGACAGGTGTACCACACCGTCAGCGGAGCAACGGGCTCGTCGTCACCGTTCCTCTCTTCGCGCTGGCTCAATTCTGCCCCCCCTTTCACCCCGCCATCCCCTCCAGCTTCCTCCTCCGCGTCGGCCTCCTCCTCCTTGTTCTCTTCCCCTTTTTCCTACCTTCGTCCCCTCCACGATAAAGCCTCCTCCTCCTCCTCCTCCTCCTCCTCCCCTTCTCCCTCCTCTTCCTTGTCCACCGGGTCGGACTCGTTTTTGCTTGATTCCTACTTTATCCCCTACGCCGATTCGTTGGTCGACCCGTATTGGACGGAGGAGGGCTTGTGGTCGCCGTCATCATCGTCGTCGCGTCCTTGTTGGGCCAATTGGCTGTCCATTAGCCGCTCGTCGACCGCCGCTGCTTCCGCGTACTGTGGCGCCTCGAGAGGCAAGCCGAAGCCTCTTGCCGCCGCCAACGCCGCGGCAGCTGCTGCCGGTGGTGGTGGTGGTGGTGGTGGTGGTGGTGGTGCAGGAGGAGGAGCAGAAGGAGGAGGAAAAGGAGTTAGAGGAAGGAGGGGAGGATGGGCCCCCGGCACCCTGGCTCCGCCCGTGCGGTCATCGCCCGGAAGCTTCTTCGTCATCAGGGGTTACGGGCCCGTCGGCAGTACTGCCCCGAGGACAGACTTCGGCGCAAAAAGCGGTGGCACGGTGGGACGGCGGGACTGGCCGTATCCCTCCGCTCTGGGGGGGATCGATGGCGTGACGGTCGCCGGTGGTGGTGGTGGTGGTGGTGGTGATGATGGCTTACGAAAGGACAAGGGGAGGTGAGAGCCCTTTTTTTTCGTGTGGGGGTGTTTTGGCTTTCCTCGAAGAGAGTTTCGGCCTTTAAAACTTTCCTATCGGCAGTTTCGGTTTTCACTCTCGGTTTTCACTTTAAATTTTATCGTCGGCAAATTCGGCTTTTATTGCTTCAGTCTTTGTATTTCTCGGTTTTCACATTTATGTTTATCGTTTCACAGCGTAGGAGCGTGCGCGCCGTGTTTCTTTTCCGGCCGCTTTTCTGCTTTCTCCGCTGTTTTATTTTCTCCACCTCCATGTGATTTTGTTTTTTTTGGGTTCTCTTGTCTTGTCGTCTGGTAGGTTCACAAACCCTTTTCACCCTTTCCACCAAAGCAATAGAGAGAAGGACTCAATTAGTAGGAGAATGTGAAATGTGCAAGGAGGAACGGGATGTGTTAGACGAGAAGATGAGGGAAATAGACGAATGTGACATCGAGGAGTTTGACACACTAGATAGCAGCGAGAAAACGATCGCTCTCCTAGGAGATAGATGGTGGCGTGAGGCGGCCAAACAGGAAGGGGATAAGATTAACAAAAAGTTTCTACGTAATATATGGAAAAAACGTAATGAGCGCCCAATTGTTGGAGGTGTCTCTTTTAGGAGTAGGAACGGTGCTCCGTCTCGAAAGGGATGCGTGGTCAATGGTCAAATGACTATAGTAAGGCAAGCAAAAAATGAGTACGCCCCCCCCCCCCCCACACACACACCCTTTCGATGCCTGCTTTCTTGCAGTAGGTGGCGATCGCTGGAGACTCAGCTGTCGAAGTCTACTGCTGTCCGAAAGGCGGCTACCTTCAGTCTGGCCACTCTGCAGCAGCAGAAGCTCCGACAGCAGGATCCGAAGCCAGGTCGGACGTACGAGCGTCACCCGAAGCGGCAGGAGGATTTCCTGCGGTGGCTTCAGCTGCAGCCGTCGCCCCCGGGCCGGCGAGTCATCCCCACGGGGCCTCTGGTGGACAAGAAGCGAGGTGAGGGTGGCCGTGGGGATGGCAGGTACGGTAGCGGTTGCGGTTATGGGAACGGTTACGGTTACGGTTATGTGAACGGTTACGGTAACGGTTACGGCTATGTGAACGGTTACGGTTATGTGAACGGTTACGGTATCGGTTACGGTTATGTGAACGGTTACGATAACGGTTACAGTTATGTGAACGGTAACGGTAACGGTTACGGTGATGTGAACGGTCACGGTAGCGGTTACGGTTATGTGAACGGTTACGGTAACGGTTACGGTTACGATTGCGGTTATGTGAACGGTTACGGTAACGGTTGCGGTTATGTGAACGGTTACGGTAACGGTTACGGTTCTGTGAACGGTTACGGTAACGGTTGTTATGTGAACGGTTACGGTAACGGTTACGGTTATGTGAACGGTTACGGTACCGGTTGCGGTTATGTGAACGGTTACGGTACCGGTTGCGGTTATGTGAACGGTTACGGTAACGGTTGCGGTTATGTGAACGGTTACGGTAACGGTTGCGGTTATGTGAACGGTCACGGTAACGGTTACGGTTGTGGATATGGCTGCGGTAGTGGTTGCGGTAATGTGGATACGGTCACGCTTTCGGTTGAGGTTTTCGGTTTTTGGTTACGGTTGCGGCTGCTGGTATTATCATGGTTGCTGTTACGGTTACGGTTGCGGTAATTTTTACCGGTATGTTGGCGGTTACAGTCACGGTTGCGGATGCGGTTGCTGTGATGTGGGTGCGGTTACGCTTGCGGTTGAGGTTTCGGTTTTGGTCACGGGCGGTCACCGTTATGGTTACGGTTACGGGTATGGTTATGTGAACGGTTACGGTCGAGGTTGCGGTTACGGTTGCGGATACGGCTGCGGTAACAGTTGCGGTAGTGTGGGTGCGGTTGCGCTTGCGGGTTTCGGTTTTGGTTGCTGTTACAGCTATGATTATGGTTGCGGTTACAGTTACGGTTTCGGTTGCCGTAGTGGGTGCGGTAATGGTTGCGGTAATATGGGTGCGGTTACGGTTGTGGTTGAGGTTTCGGTTCTGGTTTACGGGTGCGGTTACGGATATGATCATGGTCACGGCTACGGTTGGGGTAATCTTTACGGGCATGTCTATGGTTGCAGTTACGGTCACTGATGCGGTTGCGATAGTGGGTGCGGTTGCGCTTGCGGTTGAGGTTGCGGTCTTGGTTACGGTTACCGTTACGGTTACGGTTGAGGTAATTTTTACCGGCGTGTTTTTTTACGGTTACGGTTTGGGTTGCGGTAGTGGGTGCGGTTACGGTTATGATTGCGGCTTCGTTTATGGTTACGGCTGCGGTTACGGTCACGGTTACGGTTACGGTCGCGGGTATGGCTGCGGTGGTGGTGACGGTAATGTGGGTGCGGTTACGGTTGTCGTTGGCGTTTCGGTTTCGGTTACGGCTACGGGTGCGGCTGCGGGTACGGCTGCGGTTATTTTTACGGGTATGTTTACGGTTACGGTTACATTCGGTTGCAGTGATGTGGGTGCGGTTTCGGTTTTTGTTACGGTTAGGGTTGCGGCTGCGGATTCGGATTCGGATACGGTTCTGGTTGCGGTCGCGGTTGCGGTTGTGGTGACTCCTATGGCCATACCTCTCGTGCAGCGGTGTCACGCCGGGGAAAATACGGCCCATTAAGCGCAGTTGCCGCCGAAGCGATATCTGCACTACGTCCCCGGCCGCTAGATTGATTCGGGCGGGGTTTTATTTTTGCGTTATCTGCGATCGCGGCGCTTGTACGCAAGAGCGCGGTGGCCTCCGTGGTTCTATTCGTTTTAGCGGGGGGAAAGTCTCGCTGACAGCTGCCTGGGCTCGTGCCTTCCCCCCCCCGTCGCCGCTGCCTGGGCTCGTGCTTTCCTACCCCCGTCGCCGCTACCTGGGATCGTGCTTTCCTCCCCCCGTCGGCGTACCGTTACGGGGGACCATAGTGAATTAGGACCTACGGTACGTACAAAAAACCTACATATTTCCCTATTTTTACTAACAATATTTGGTCCTATTAATTATTATAGTCCCACGTAATATGTTGCAGTCTTGTCGCGCCTTGGACCCGCCTATACCCTCCATCTCCCGTCCCCGTCTCGCCCCCTCTCATCTCAGGCAGCCATCTCTTGTTGTGACACACCCTGAAAAAATCACCTTCTGACTTTTTTTTTTTTTTCTTTTTTTCTTGTCCGACTCGGCCCCCATACCCCGACCTGCTGTAACTATCCATCTTCCTCCCCTCCCCTCACCCCCCCCCCCCCCCCCCCCCATCGTCCCCTACCACCTCCCTTAGAGATAGCAAAACGGGGACGACAGCGCAGACGGCGCGGAAAAGGAGAGAGCAGAGACGATGACACCGCAGCAGCGGAGGAAAACGGTTCCGAGAACGGTCCTGAGAACGGTTCTCGCGAGAACGGTCCCGAGATCGGTCCCGAGAAAGACTCCGAGATTTCTCCCGGAATTTTCTCCGAGAACAGCCCCGAGACTGACTCGGCTGACAGCGTCGCGACCGGCGCTGGGAACGGTCCTGGAAACGGCGTCGAGAACGGTCCTAGCAACGGTGAACAGGAGCGACAGCAGGAGCGGGAACAAGGCAAGGGGCAGGCGCGGGGGCGGGGGCGGGGACAAGCACGGGGCGGGCGTGGTGGCGGTGCCAGACGTGCTCAACGTCGGGAGGCCACGGCGGTAGAAGATGTGGGGGGCGGGGCGGGGGCGGGCGGGGACAGGCCGGAGTGGTGGAAGTCCACGCTGTCTTCCCTCCGCGGACCTGTGATTCCAGGAACCACCGGGCTGCGCGTGGGCGTGGTAAGAGGCTGCCACTGGTATATACCTGGTGCTTGGTACTATTTGACACCTGCTACTTTTCGTTTCGTGATGCCGCCTATTTTTTTCAGGATTTTGTGGACCGACGATAACGGGGGGCCGTAGTAAATAGGACCAATTGATGTTAGTAAAAATACAGTGAGTAGGCAAGTATGTAGTTTTTTGTGTGTACCGTAGGTCCTCTTTACTATGGTGCCCCGTTTTTACAAAATCAACTCATTGAAGATGTCATCCATAGGCAAGTCCGCCTCACAAGCGGTTTTTAGTAGGATGCAGCTCACCCTCCATGCGACTCGTCGGACACCTCACGGCGCTTCGCGCGTGGTGCAAGCAATGCCTGCCTGGTCGGTGAAAACCCGACGTGCTCCGTCCCGGCATTGTAGGGATGCGAGGGTCTATGGGCATACGACTACGGCCATGCATGAGGTCGAGTACATATCTCCTGTCGAGTACACCCCCCCTAGGTCCTATTTACCATGGTCCACCGTTTGAAAAAAAACACGCCCCCCCCTCCCTCCTGCGCTAATCACACGCGCGATCAAAGGTTATATATCAGCTTGCAAATACGTACGAGTTCAAAGGAAACTTTCGAGCTCACAGCTCCTCCCGAGTTTTTTTTTTGTCTTTTTCCTTCTTGTTTTTTCTTGAAGGTATGTACCACTGCTGCGTCCGGAAATGCGTAACGCTGACCGGTGTTGTGCTCACATTAAAACACCCAAAAAAGCCGTACCAGTCACCGCGAAGAGGCTCAGCGCTCGTTTTTTCAGAACGTGAAGGTTGCCAGGGCAATACCGAACAAAGGAGGCGTTTTCGTAAAGATTTTGTTTTGAGAGAGAGGGAGGGAGAGAGAGAGAGAGCCTCCCGAAAATTTAGCCGACGTCCTTGGTGGCTAGGTAGATGGTCCGCGTGTCTACTAGTATCGATGTCGTGGGTTCGAGTCTCACCGAGTGCGTGCTATACTCGTACGGACTTTTTCCTTGCATAAAAATCGTCGAGCGGAAAGCGCGAGAACGTGAGTTACTGTAAGAAACATTCGACGAAACTCGGCGAGCAGTGGGAGTGCTGAATGAACCCTGTATAGTGCGCGATAAGATTGCAGGCTCGTGCCGGAGGGGGGGGGAGAAGGGACGACACCTGTGGCCACGGCTTTTAGCCCAGAAGATCGCTGAGGGTATAAAACCTCCCACGAGTTAACGAAACTTGAAAATAAAAGTGACTACCTGGTATTACATTAACGAGGACAACAGCAACTATTACGGGGGACCATAGTTTATAGCACCAAAACTGTTAGTAAAAATGGTTAACTGTATAATTTTTTACGTATACCATAGGTTTCATTAACTATGGTCCCCCGTAATATTAATAAAATAAAGTGCTCGACTTCTGGCCACCTGCCCTCTTTCTTACCGATACCGAAAAAGACGTCAGCGTTGAAAAGCAGCGGCACTTCCTGTCCAAAGTCAACGCTGTTCACGGTAGCGCCCACACGGCCCTCACCCCGGAGGCGTTCTACGGTAGAGGTTCACCCTGAAATTTCTGAGGCTCCTCACTTGAAGAGCTCCATACCTCACCCGAAAAATGACTTCGGGAAGACGCAAATTGCATCCAGATGAAAATTTCCATGGCCCAAGTATTGGCATTCCGACGATCTTGGTTTATCAACCTGTTTAAGACTGCGGTCCCGTTTTGGGGACAAACCACACTAATTCCAAGTAATTTTCCCCCTAAACGACCGAAAAGAGACTACTTCTACAAAGGTTAAGGGTTAAGGAGCCCCGTCATTCAGATTTTTTTTTCTTTCCGGACGTTTGCTACCTCTATCGGGGTGGACACATTTATTGAGTTTGGCCCTTCCCCTTCCTTCCTTTTCCCTGTCCCCCGTGTCGAAACGCCACCGAAAAGGTGTTTTGCGAAACTCTCCAGGGGCACTGCCTGCTGGCCGTGGGCCTTATCCTGCTCTGCCTGGTCTACTCTGGGGTCCGACTACGACTTATCTCAAAAGAACGCCAAGCCGAGACTTCCGCTCACACCCTGCCAATAAATCCAGAAGGCACAGATGCGGCTGGTGGTGGTGGTGGTGGTGGTGGTGGTGTTGGTGGTGTTGGTGTTGGTGGTGGCGGTGGACCTTTGGATGGGGGTGGCGGGGGTGTTGCTATTGACGGGGACCATGGCGGTGACCACGGCGTGGGAGAGGGGGATGTTTGGGGCAGGGGACAGGATGGTGGTGCCCCCGGGGTCGGTGCTGTGGCGGCGGAGGTGGGGGGCGGGGGAGGCGAAAGAGGAGGAGGAGGAGGAGGAGGGTTGTGGATTGGGGGGCTTGGGGGGGAGGGAGGGGGCGGGGGGATGGGCGGAGGCATGTTGGAGCGAGACGGACAGATGGGCCTGGACCTTAAGGTGACATTGCCGGCCGAAGCGATTGGTCGTCGTTAGTTGAACGGTTACATCTGAGTTGCTTCTTCTATAACATTTTTTTCCACGTAGTTGTAATACTTACAGTAGTATATATATACCCTGGTGTACTTACGTAATGTAACGCAATCTCGCAAAACTGAGAATCGACTGATCGGTGGGTCGGACTTACAGCTGACGCCTGTGTACAGGCATGGACGCGCGCTCGTACGGCAGGAGTATACGCGGTCAATGGTCTAAGGACTTTGGCTAGCAGCAAGTGAAAACGTCCCTCCTATCGGCCTGGTACCGTATTCCAACCCCCAGGATGTTTGGACCCTCTCATGCGCGTAGCAGAAACAGAAGGCGACGTAGCCGATCGTGGGGGAGTTGGTAGGCTCGTTGCCTACATTTCTCGGGGGATGGTGGAAATGCCGAATAGGCGCAATAGAGTCGGATCAAGGTTTTGAGCTGTGTTTCTTTGCCCAATTTTCCTATTTTTCGGGCCGATACTATTAATATTTTAGCCTATTTTTCATATCACAGTGTTTTCTTCAACATAGTGTTTTATTTATACGGTTCAGGACAGGACACCTTCGTGGAAATATCACAGCAAAAGACAAAAGGCAGGAGGAGGCAGGCAGGAGGACGGACGATTTCTTTTTTTTTCAAAGAAGGAAAATATTATATTCGGTGGAGTCTTTATTCACACTGAAGCGCGTGTAAAACGCGCCCATTCTCAAAAGAAGAAACCCAGCCCGGACAGCCAACATTTTTTTTTTTTTTTTTAATGTTTTTCCTATTTCCGCATACCACTGTGGCCGGGAACGTAAGCGCTGTTTGGACTCTGATGTGAGTAGCTAGCGGTGGTTATATTCGCGGCCGGAGGATCCCACAACCTCGGATGGACTTCGAAGCTGTTCTTTCCTCTCAACAGCGCAGCAGGTGCAAGCGCCGAGCGATGCATGCGTTTACATGGGCATAACCCTAAGTATATGTCGCCGATTTTTTTCCCAAACTTGAAGGCCACCATTTTTGTTGTTTACTCCCCCCCCCCCCCCCCCCTCGGGTTTTGAGAGACTCGGCTCTGAAAGACTTTCCTCCCAGGGGGTGTATTATCTGATCGCCCGTGTGATGTACTGCTCGTCTGGAGGGGGGGGGGTGGGGGGGTGGAGTTTCATAGGGGCTTGCTTTGGTGGTGTAACGTGTTGTAGGTCTACCGGTAGCCCAATGAACAAAAAAAATACCTTTGCCTGATTATTGATTGCCGGTGTTTCTTGTTTGTTTGCCCCCCCCCCCCCTCCGTCCCGGCATTGTAGGGATGCGAGGGTCTATATGACTACGGCGATGCATGAGATCGAGTACATCTCTCCTATCGAGTACCCCCCCCCCCCCCCCCCCCCGAGGGCCTATGGTCATACGACTACGGCCATGTTAAGATCGAGTACATCTCTCCTATCAAGTACCTCCCCCCCCCCCCCCCCCCCCCGCTCCGTCTCGAAAGAGATGCGTGGTCAAGTGACAAAGGCAAGCAACAAATGACCCCCCCACCCTGTTCCCCCCCTTCCCCCCGCCCCCCCCCCCCCCCCCCCCCCCCCTCCCGTTGCATGCAGGTGCTTACAGTCGGCGTGCTGGAACTGTTCGTCCTTCCCTTCTGGGTGGGCCTGGCCGTCGACCTCTTGTCGCTGCCCCTTCTCGCCTCCACCATTGAGGCCCGCGCCGTCTGGGCCGCCGCCAACCCGTTTTCCTCGGTTGCCGTTCACTGGTGAGTCGTCCGGTTCAATTCCGTTCAAAACGTGTTCAATTGTGTCCACATCCGTTGGGGTCCGTTCAAGCCGCGTCTTTGGGAATTCCGTTCAAACTGTGTTCAAAATTCAAGACCGTTCAAGTCCATATTCAAGTCCGTTCAAGCCGCGCCGTTTCAATCCCGTTCAAATTGTGGTTCAAACTCGTTCGAATCCGATCAAGTCCGTTCAGCCCGTTTCATAAAATACCCGTTCCCCATGCGTCCAAATCCGTTCACCTCCGGCCAAGCCCGCTCCAGTCTTTCTTTCAGTTAGAGGACCACAATGAAGAAAATCCGTTTGGTTCAAGGCTGTCGCTAGAAGCATTTTTCTTCCGTTGCCTTCAACCGACCAGTCGTCCCTTCAACTTAGTTCAAAATTTGTTCAAGTCCGTTCAAATGAGTTCAACTCCGTTCAACTTTTACTTTCACGAATTTACCGGGAAACGTGACGTACCGTGTGGTTCCTGTTCCGGCACCATCCCTTTTCTCCCGTTGCCCTTCACCGGTGAGGCGTCCGTTCACCTTCCTTTCTTTTTTTCCGTTCATTTTTCCCGTCCTTTGTTCCCGTTCAAGTGTGTTCGAGCACCCCTCACACCCGCGCTCAATTCCGTTCGATCCTGTCCAATCCCGTTCAAGTAAAAAACAAATTACGATGGCATGAATATGGTTGCTGGTTTCCTTACATTTTTTTCCGTTCATTATCCCGCTCATTTTTCCCATCCTTCGTTTCCGTTCAAGTCCCTTCAAGCACCCTTCACGCGCGTTTTCAATTCCGTTCAAGCCTGTTCAACCCTGCTCAGGCGAAACGAAAGGCGATGGCACGAACACGGTTGCTGGCTTTGGACGAGTGGGGCCACCCTCGACCTTTCTCCTCTCTCTAGGCCATGGATTCGCGTCTGGCAGATCTGACAGCCCACCCCCCCACACTTCCACTCCCCTTGGAGACAATTTTTTCGCACATGGAACACTCGACCGTTCCCCAATTCTTGGCTCTAGGTTATTTCAGGAGGAGGGTAGAGTAGAGTCCTTGCCCGATATTATCTACTCGTACGTAGCTCATGTTCCCGGGCGGGAGCAGTATAGCATGATCTGCCTGATCCACGATTTTTTTGTCGTGCTGGGCTTGGATCTCTATTTCGAATACTACATACGAGATAAAGAGAAAACAACCGTTGTGATCACATGATAGAAAACCTTTTTTTTAATCATTTATTTCTTCATTTTTTTCTCTTGGTTCTATTACCCCCCCCCCCCCCCCCCCCACGCCCCCTCTTTTATGTAGGTTGGGTTGGCGTCGGTTGGCAACGACAATGTAAAACATGCCGCTCACTACGTGCGCTAGACAACCAGGGTACCCTTTTTTTTTTTTTTTTTTGGCGGTCGCCCCCACCTGGTTGTCGAGTTAGATCATTTGTGCGA
Organism: Nereocystis luetkeana; assembly: GCA_031213475.1. NCBI lineage: Eukaryota > Phaeophyceae > Laminariales > Laminariaceae > Nereocystis > Nereocystis luetkeana. The sequence continues at coordinate 10,335,115 of JARUPZ010000009.1, read as the reverse complement.
GGCAAAGAACCTTTACTTCGCACAATTGGGAATGTTCGCTTCACGTAGTATTCGAGGTAAGGCACCCAAAAGGCAGTTACATAGTGCTCCCATTGTTGTCTCTGGAAATGCCTACACCGGAAATTAAATCAACTCATTGAAGCTGTCGTCCATATGCAAGTCCGCCTCAAAAGCGGTTCTTAGTAGGATGCAGCTCACCCTCCATGCGACTCGCCAGACACCTCAAGGCGCTTCGCGCTTGGTGCAAGCAATGTCTGCCTGGTCGGTGAAAACCCGACATGCTCCGTCCCGGCATTGTAGGGATGCGAGGGTCTATGGCCATACGACTACGACCATGCATGAGATCGAGTACATATCTCCTATCGAGTACACCCCCGCCTCCCGTCTAGCGAAAACAAATTCTGTGATGGTTCACTTTTTTGTTTTCTGTCTTTCCGGGCGCCCTTGTAGAACAGGTTAGGGGCTCTATCGCAGTTGGTTTCGTCCGGAGTGTGCAATATTATTTTATGGCACTATCCCCGGTGGCTTAGTAGGTGGTCCGCGTGCCTACTAAGATCGATTCCGTGGGTTCGAGTCTCGCCGAGTGCGTGCTCGTAGGTAGACACTTTTTCTTGCATAGAAATTGATTATAACAGCGGAAAGCGCGAAGAGCGTGAGTTAGCTAACATGCGTTCGATGAAAATCGACGAGCAGGGGGAGTGCTGAACCCCATGCGCGACAAACAAATAAAGGCACGCACCGGGGGGGAGAAGGGACGACACCTGTGACCACGGCTTGTCTAGAAGAAGACCGCTCAGGGTAAAACTTCCTACGAGCTAGTCTGGAAAGGGAAAGTGATGATTGAACAACATATATATAAAAATGACAGCCTCCTCCCCCCCCTCCCCCTCCCCCCCGTTCCCCCCCCGCGCCCCTCCACGGTCTTTTTTGTCTACGTTATTTTTTGGTGCGTTTGATTGAAGGGGAGCGGGGTCGATGGCTCTGAGCGTTGTGAGTTGCCTCGGCGCGGAGATCGCGCGGGCGCTGCGACCTGGCCTGCTTCCGGCGTGGGCACATCGGAGGGCGGAGCAAGGTCTTGAAGATGTACGTTGCTTCGCTCGCTGAGTGGAAGTTTGACGACGTGCGGCTTATTATCTTCATCTCTGTATATATATGTTGTGGCTTTTCTCGCTCTCTCATCTGCGGCATGATTTCTCTTGCTCTTCCTTCCTTGCTTCCTTCCTTCCTTCCTTCCTTCCTTCCTTCCTTCCTTCCTTCCTTCCTTGCTTCCTTCCTTCCCTCCCTTCCTTCCTTCCTTCCTTCCTTCCTTCCTTCCTTCCTTCCTCCCTTCCTTCCTTCCTTCCTTCCTTCCTTCCTTCCCTCCTTTCTTCCTCCCTTCTCTCATATGTTCCGAGGAGAATCGTACACTACATGTATGCCTGGTACAAAGCAGTACAAAGCGGTACTATTAATAGTATAAAGCAATGCCACCAGTGTACTACACGATCTCACCAGTATCCTGCGCCTCGTCCAAACAAATGGGACCCATGTATATGCTTGTGCGTCTACCAACCGTACGTCTTTTGCGCTGCCGTTTCTCTGCTTTTTTGTTTCGGCCAGATGTTGGTGCGCATGACCCACGAGCCCTTCCTCGCTCAGATCAGGGGCTTCTTCATCTCCGCGATCGCGTGCCCGCTCGCGCTGAGCCTCATGGTGAGTAGACGCGTAAAACATATTTTCCCCGCTGCAAGGATTTTCGGATTTTTCAAATCTAATTCCATGTATCTTCACAAAACGAGGAGGCATACCCCGGATGGATTTATAGATACATGATGGATATAGTGGTTCGGATATGCTGTGCGGGGCGTGTAGGTTGTACAGGTCTCTTGACCCGGGAAAAAAAAGAAACATGCCCTACTGGAGATCGACCAGGTTTTGTGTGTATGGTTCGGTCGTGTGCTCGTTCTGGCGTTGGGAGGAAGGAAGGAAGGTGTTGCTGTTGTTGTTGTTGTTGTTGTTGTTGTTGTTGTTGTTGTTGTTGTTGTTGTTGTTACGTTCGTTGTTGTTGCGATTTGTTGTTACGTTCGTTGTTGTTGTTGTTACGTTCGTTGTTGTTGCGATTTGTTGTTGGTGCTGTTGGTGCTGTCGTCGTTGTTGTTGTAGTGGTTGCTTTCGGTTGCTCTATCCCGTCACCTTGACCATGTCCTTGTTGCTGCTGCTGTTGTTGTTGCGCTACCTGCGAAGGTAATAGTGCCGACCCACTGCCAAGCTGTTCTGGCTTCGCTTTGGCCGTCGTGGCTGGCGGGCAAGGGCTTCCAAGGGTTCGAGCCGGTAGTTCTTGGGATCGGGGAGCCCACCCAGGGTGACAGGGTGAGAGTCATTTTTTGTTTTTGTTTTGGGTTTGGTTTGGCTTTGGTCTGGTTTGTTTTATGTCTTCTCGTCGTCTTCGTCGTGCTTTGTTTTGTTGTTTTGTTGTTTTTGTTTTTGCACTGTCCCTTTTGTTTTCTTTGGTTTTTGTTTTTTGTTCTGGTTTGTATTGGGTCCTTCAACGACAACGACAGCGGCAGCAGCGGCGGCAGCAGCAGCAGCAGCAGGAGCAGCTGGAGCAGCAGCAGCAGCAGCAGCAGCAGCAGTAGGAGCAGCAGGAGCAGCAGCAGCCGCAGGAGCAGCAGCAGCAGCAGCAGCAGCAACATCACCGACAACAGCCGCGACAATGACGACTCCGACAACAGAAACAACCAACAACACCATCATCATCATCATCATCATCATCATCATCACCGCCAACAACAACACCGACAACAACGAAACGAACAAAATCTTCCTGTCACTGCCAAATCGAGCACACGACCCAACCGTACGCACATATCCACATTCTACCAGACGCCCCGTTATTCTATTGCACCCCCCCCCCCTCCTCCCTCCCTATATATTCTACGGTATATAGGTTGGGTTGGCGTCGGTTGGCAACGGCACTGTACAGTGTAAACCATGCCACTCAGGGCTTCCTTTGTTTTCGTTCTTTTTTTTTGGCGGTCGGTCACAGCTGGCGATCGAGTTATAGTTCATTCGTGCGGGGTGGAGAAGCTTAACTCCGCACAAGGGGGATGATCGCATCACGTAGTGTGTTTATGGTAAGGCACCCAAGAGGCAGTTACATAGTACTCCCATTGCTGTCTCTGGAGGTGGCTACCCCGGAAATTAATTCAACTCGTTGAAGCTGTCGTCCATATGCAAGTCCGCCTCACTAGCGGTTCTTGGTAGAACGCAGCTCGCCCTTCATGCGACTCGCCGGACACCTCACGTTTCGCTTCGCGCTTGGTGCAAGCAATGTCTGCCTGGTCGGTGAAAACCCGACGCGCTCCGTCCCGGCAGTGTAAGAGATGCGAGGGTCTATGGTCATACGACTACGGCCGTGCATGATATCGGTTACACCCCCCTTCCCCCCCCCCCCCCCCCCCCCGCCGCACCCCCTCCGCTGATCAAATCCCTTAAATGTCAGCTCTATCCTCCATCCGCCTATTCCGACTCCGTTCCCCCCCCCCCCCCCCCCCCCTTTTCCACCCCTCACCCCCTTCGTTTTTTTCACAGCTGGGCATGGATCTGGTCCTGTTTCACTTCATTCTGCCGGTTGTGCTTGAGCACCTGAAGATCAGAGACCCTGTAAGACGCGCGGCTTGCTGGGTGTTGACGACGGCTTGCGGATTGACGGGCACTCGGGAGAGGCTTCTGCACCCGGCCTTGGTGGCTGGTGAGACGATACTTGGGCTGTTTGATTACGATGCTTCGTACGATATGATGTGATACTATTGCGGGGGGCCATAGTTAGCAGGACCAAATATTGTTAGTAAAAATGGTTCAACATATAGGTTTTTATCTATACCATAGGTCCTGTTAACTATGGTCCCCCGTAGTATACGATGTTATATTATTTGATACGATGCGATATGATGTGATCGTGTATGTTATGATGTAGTATGGCATGATGTCCTCCAGGGTATGTTGTGCTATGTACGGTGAATGCTTGGAAGTTCGATATTCATCGATAAGATGTTCCACACACCCCGTGGAATCGGGGGACCGAATTGTCACACCGAGCTTAAAGCTAGCAACAAAAAATGAGTTTTGAGTGGTAATTCTATCTCACCCCTTCGGTTTCTACTTTCATTTTTTACTGTGTTGTATGATATTGTCTGATCCCAGTGCGATATTGTATAATATTGTCTGGTCCCTGTGCGATATTGTATGCTGTTGTCTGATCCCAGTGCGATATTGTATGATATTGTCTGATCCCAGTGCGATATTGTATGATATTGTCTGATCCCAGTGTGATATTGTATGATATTGTCTGACCCCAGCGATATTTCACCCTTCCTTTGGGGGCTAGGGAGATGATACTGCTTTTTACGCGACCATTTCGCCGCGTGGTGTTTTTAGGACACTGCTGTATGGTATTACGATGCGATAATTCGGAGGATAATCCGAAGGAGGCTCCGAATCGTCATATCATACGATACGATGTAATATCTCAACCTATCATATCACACCATATCATACCGTGTATCATACGTGGCATGATTCTGAGTATCGTGTTTGACGTGCTGCTGTAGAGTCGCCGCACGGTGGTACGGCTGTATGATCTGGTACGATAGTTCGACTTCGCTTGATATCGCTTGCGGGTTGGCTTCGTGGGGCGTGGGGGGGGAAGGGGGGGGGGGGGGGGTGTACTCGATAGGAGAGATGTACTCGATCTCATGCATGGCCGTAGTCGTATGACCATAGACCCTCGCATCCCTACAACGCCGGGACGGAGCATGTCGGGTTTTCACCGACCAGGCAGACATTGCTTGCACCAAGCGCGAAGCGCCGTGAGGTGTCTGGCGAGTCGCATGAAGGGTGAGCTGCATCCTACTAAGAACCGCTTGTGAGGCGGACTTGCATATGGACGACAGCTTCAATGAGTTGATTTAATTTCCGGTGTAGGCATTTCCAGAGACAGCCATGGGAGTACTATGTAACTGCCTCTTGGGTGCCTTACCTTGAACACTACGTGATACGATATTTTCCCACTTGTGCGGAGTAAAGGTCATTTACCTCACACAAGTGATAAGATTTTTCCCACTTTGTGCGGAGTAAAGGTTATTTACCTCACACAAGTGATCTAACTCGACAACCAGCTGTGGGCGACCAACCCAACCTATATAAAATAGGGTGGGGGGGGGTTAGAGGCACGCGGGGAGTCAGACACAGATATGAGGGGTAAGGGCTGACTTACAGCGCACACGCCCTCCCCCTCACATATTATCATGGCATTCGGGAATGGTATCGTCACCACTACCACCAACACCAATACTATTAATAACACCAACACCAACACCAACACCAATACTACCACGACGACCACCACCACCACTGCCACCATCCCTATCACCATCACTACCACCATCAGTTTTTATATCCCCCCCTCCCCCCCCCCCGGAAGCTGTTGGAGGTGTCTCTATTAGGAGTAGGAACGGTGCTCCGTCTCGAAAGGGATGCGTGGTCAATGGTCAAATGACTAAGGCAGGCAACAAATGAGTACGCCCCCCCCCCCCCCCCCCCCCCCCCGGAAGCTGTCATCCGTTGCAATGCCGCCTCACAAAAGGGATGCTTGGTAGGATGCAGCAGCTCACCCTTCATGCGACTCGCCGAACATCCTCCCGGCATCACAGGGATGCGAGGGTCGACGGTCGTACGACTACGACCATGGATGATAATGAGTACGACCCTGGAGGCTTCGTCTCGAAACGGATGCGTGGTCGATAGGCAGCTGATAAGGCAAGCAAACAAAATGAGTTACCACCCCCCCCACCCACCCCCCCCACCCCCTCCCAATCTACTCGACCACCAGGCCGGGGGACAGGTCCAAACGACCCCGAAGACCTCGACGATTTACCACCACCACCACCACCACCACAGCAGCAGCAGCAGCAGCAGGGAGCTGAAGTGGTGGGTGGAATAGGGGAAGATGCGGGAGGGGAGGGGGGAGGAGGGGGGGGAGGGCGCGAGGGTGACGTGGACGGGGCGGAGGCGGTGGATGGGGGGGGTGCGGGGGCGGCAGGGGGGGGTGCGGGGGCGGTGGAGGCTATTCAGGCGTCGTTGGCGAGCCTGCTGGTGTGCTTGGCGCTGGCCATCGTTCCGGCGGCCACCGTGCTTCTTCCCTTGCTTACTGGTGGGTGGCCACACACGTGAAACACTCCGGCAGAAATTCAAAGACCGTTTCATCCAATATTTTATCACCTATAGCTTTCCAGAGTGGCAATGATCAGGAGATACCGGGTCCCCTTCCCCTATAGGTGGTGCCGCCTGATTTTCCGCTGCTGCAAGGTTGCACCCGAAGGTCTCGCCACTCCGTTCTCGCGTTACCGACCGAACTCGGTGCGTACTTCAGACCACAACCAACGTGAGAGAGAAGCCTGCCTGGGGCATCCGCTAAATGTTCAAATTTTCTACCAGGCATTAAAAACTGTATTACGGAAGCAACGAACGAGACGCCCTCCCCGCTCCGTCTCGAAAGGGATGCGTGGTCAATTATCAACTGGCTAAGGTAAGCAACAAAGGAGACCCCCCCCCCCCGACGCCGCCCCCCGCGCGCCCCGCCCCGTCTCCCCGTCCCCCCGTCCCACACTCACCTCCGCATGTGGTGTGGTACCTCGTGCTGCCATACAGGCCGCGCAATGTTCGGAGCCATGGGGTTGCCCCTCGACGACGACCTGCCTCCTCTAGTGGCCGGTGCCATCTCGTGTTCCACGTTCGCTTCAGGTGGGGTGCGGTGTGACATTTCCCCTCTCTTTTTTTTTTTTTTTTTTTTTCCTTCCTTATTTATTTATTTTTTATTTATTTATTTATTTTTATTCTTTTTTTCTATTAATTTTTTCCTATATTTGTTCTTCTTTTTTGTTGTTCTTCTTTTTGTTCTTTTTTCCACTTTTTTTTTCTCTTTTCACAACCCCCCTCTCCCCCCCCCCCCCCGGAAATCTGGGGGTGCTATTGTTGTCTGGCGGTCGGTGGGAAAAAAACGGAACCTTTAAGTTGGATGACTTGACATCGTCGTCGTCCTCGTCGTTTACAGTATATGCTTGTTTTTATTAATATAATTTTATAAAAAAAACGTGTCTGTTTTTCGGTGCTTTTCACCAGCGCGCCGTTTTTTTTTTTTCTCTTTTTTTTTTCCCCCACCGAGGTCTACTCTTCCTTAAGTCAGCCGATTTTCTGGACGCTGCGAGTCGGGAGGATTTCGTGACTACTCTTAGTAGCTGCCAGATATTTAGTTGGCACGGCGTAGGTGCTGGGGGCAGCCAGCTGCGTATGAAGAACTCACTTTAAGTCGGCAAAAAGGCGGCCGACTTGCCGACTTGGATCGGGTGGGCCAAATCAGTCCCCTCCACGCCCAAAGAGGGGGCAGCGGGGGGGGATGGGGGTAGTCTATAGGAGAGATGTACTCGATCTCATGCATGGCCGTAGTCGTATGACCATGGACCCTCGCATCCCTACAACGCCGGGACGGAGGGGGGGGGGGGGGGCGGGGACGGAGGGGTGCACAAAAATGAATGATGCATCCTACATGTATGGGAACCCAGCCAACCGGGGAGTCGGGCACCTTCGGGAAACGACTACGTGGTATTAATATAACGATTACATAGGTCGGCTGCTACAGTAGTAGTAACTACAGTACATTAGTTGTTTACTCCAGTCGTGCCGGCTCATATTATAGCTCCTGCAATTTTCAGCCCTTTAATCGCGTTACTGTCTTGTCTGCCGATCGTCGGTCTGCGCCGGCAGCTCTGTCGGCCCTTCTGAGGCTTCGCGTCGCCGCGGGTCAACACCGCCGCTTCTTGTGGAACGCCTTGATACTTTCAGGTCAGACACACTTGACGGATGATTTTTGGCGTTGCCTGGTTTTGTGGTATGCTTTTCGTTTTTCGAGAAGAAGTTATTAACCAGACAAGTGAAACCAACAAATACACTAAAGCCGGTATGATAGTGCCTGACCCGGGAAATTTGCTAAATGATTTCTCGTGCCTTACTCACAGATACGAACTGCGGGTTTTTTCGTATTCAGTATCGCCATTTTTCTCTGTAAGGTCATGTTGTTCCGGCTTCTGCTGCATGTCTGGTATCATACAAGGTTCCACACCTCGGACACTTAATCTACAGATCATCTACAGATCATCAGATAATTTACAGTCCATCTACAATTCATCTACAGCTCATCTACAGACCATGTACAGTTAATTTCCAGATAATCTACAGTCATCTACAGATCATCTACAGTCATCTACAGATCATCTACAGATCATCTGCAGATCATATATAGTTCTTGACCTACTGTGGGTATTTCAGGGTTCATCTACAGATCATCTACAGATAATCTGCAGATCATATAGAGTTCATGACCTACTGTAGGTATTTCAGGGAAGGTGTATTCCTGATCTGTGCTGGTATGATGTAGCTACTACGACTACTACTACTACTACTACTACTACTACTACTACTACTACTACTACTACTACTACTACTACTACTACTACTACTACTACTACTACTACTACTACTACTACTACTACTACTACTACTACTACTACTACTACTACTACTAATACTAAGGCTAGTAGTACGGGGGACCACAGTTAATTGGACTTATGGTAGACATAAAAACCTACGTGTATATATTTAACCATTTTTACTAACAATATTTGGTCCTAATAACTATGCCCCCCCGTAAATAGTACTCCCGCAATCACCCCCCCCCCCGTTGAGTTAGATCATTTGTGCGAGGTAAATAACCTTTACGCCGTACAAGGGAGTTTATCGTACCACGTAGCGTTCAAGGTAAGGCACCCAAGAGGAAGTTACATAGTACTCTCATTGCCGTCTCTGGAAATGCCTACACCGGAAATTAAATCAACTCATGAAAGCTCTCATCCATATGCAAGTCCGCCTCACAAGCGGTTCCTAGTAGGATGCAGCTCGCCCTTCATGCAACTCGCCGGACACCTCACGGCCCTTCGGTCTTGGTGCAAGCAATGTCTGCCTGGTCGGGGGAAACCCGACACGCTCCGTCCTGGCATTGTAGGGATGCGAGGGTCTACGGCTATACGACTACGGCCATGCATGAGATCGAGTACATCTCACCTTTCGAATGAACCCCCTTTTGCCCCCCCCGCCTCCGCCACCGCTCCCCCCCGCCCCCCCCCCCATATACGCCTTCCGTCGCTGCCCCAACTAACACGCCCATAAATTGCTACACAGGAAAGTGGTTCATCATCGGCACCGTCCTGGTGGGGGCACTGCCGGGCCTAACGGGGCTACTTGTGCACGACGCCCTCAGAGGACCTCTCCCGCCGGCCGAAGAAACCGCCGCGTTGACCTGGGGCAAGATTTGGGCGCTGGGGCTGGTGTGCGTTAAGCTTTGGGCGAGGTCAGTCTCAAAAACGTCTCATACAGCTACACGGTGCAGCGCAGCGTTCGCTCATTAAAGTGTGTGTGTGTGTGGGGGGGGAGGGGCGTACGCGGTTCGGATGTCCACCGTGGGGTGTGATGTCCGAGGCGTGTTGTGATTAGGGGGGTTACTCAACCGAGGCGTTTTTAACGGGAGGTATTTCGACATACACCCACTAGTATGTAGTTGGCCATGACAGTTTTCATCAGGTGGCACTTGCAATTCTCAAGATCCGGCGATATGGGCGGGGTAAAAAAATCGTCAAAGTTAGGGGCGGCTTTAGCGAAATGCTTACCTGATACGTGCTACAAGGTTCCCTTCCGCAAGAGGAGACGGTTTTTTTTGGGCCCGTGAAAGTCAGTCTTGATCGTAATATACTAGTTTTAGTATAGGGGGCGGTCAGTCACGGGGACAAGTATGGCAGGGGACGGGTCTTCTAGGGCGCGTCAATACCGATTGTGGCCGCAATGTACTAGTTTTAGTGTAGGGAGGCGGTCAGTCATGCCGTCAAACCGCCGTCTGTTGGGCGACGGCAGTCGAAGGTGCGCTCTAGGAGACCGGTCTAATTTTTGGACGCGTCGAAACCTCTTTTGCCTTTTCTATATACTAGTTGTGTATTGGGACGGTCGGCCAAGCGGTCAAACCGCGGTCTAGGCTGCTGTGCCGTGAAGCGTTTAGCGACGTCAGTCAGAGGTTGCTACTGATATACCAAGGTATGAGAGTCGATTTTTGGCGTTACTACACTAGTTTAGTGTATATGGACGGTCAGTCAAGCGGTCAAAACGCGGTCTAGGCTGCTGTGCCGTCAAGGGTTGGGCGAGGTAAGTCAGACTTTGCCGCTGGTAGACCAAGGTATGGGAGACGGGCATTTTGGGACGCGTCACGAGACCTCTTTTGGCCTTATTTCTAGTTCGAGAGGGGTCAAACGGCGGGCTAGGCTGACATGCGTCTAACGCTGGACGGGATCAGTACCATGTGCTATTACGGGGGACCATAGTTAATAGGACCCGTGGTTTACATAAAAAACTATATATTTAACCATTTCTACTAACACTGTTTGGTCCTATTAACTATGGTCCCCCGTAATAGCGGCGTAGGTTATTAGGACGCGCCATCCAAAGAGGAGGATGATACATTACGTTCGATACGGTAGTTGCTACCACACTAACTTCAAGATATTTTTTTTTGGCCTTTGCTTCACTACAAACAAACATCCGTAGAAAAAAAAAACGTTTTTTTTTTTCAAAATAAAGTCGAAGAGCAGCCAAAAGAAGAAAGCCGCCCCCACACCAACGCACAGCAGCAGCAGCGACCTCTTCCAAGCTTAATATAGTGCTTTTAGTGCTGGGGGCGGGCATTTAAGGAGTCAAACCGCGGTTGTCTAGGTTGGTGTGCGTCAATGTTGGGTTGAGGTCAGTCGAGTCGAACGAGGTTTTTAACCCGAGAGGTTGGGGGGGGGTGTAACCGATCTCATGCACGGCCGTAGTCGTATGACCATAGACCCTCGCACCCCTACATTGCCGGGATGGAGCGCGTCGAGTTTTCACCGACCAGGCAGACATTGCTCGCACCAAGCGCGAAACGCCGTGAGGTGTTCGGCGGGTCGCATGAAGGGTGAGCTGCATCCTACTATTGATATGAACCGCTTGTGGGACGGACTTGCATACGTGCGACAGCTTCGATGAGTTTTTTTTTTTTTTTTTTTTTTTTTCCCGGTGTGGCCACTCTTCCAGAGACACAGCCTCATGGGTTCCTTACCATGTACCAGGTACCTGGTATACACTTAAGTCATGCGATCATCCCCCCCGCGCAAATGATCTATAACTCGACCACCAGCGGTGACCTGCTGCCAAAAGAATAATAATATTTTTTTGTTTACCCTGGTCATTGCCAACCGACGCCAACCCAGCCTATAGGGGGGGGGAACAGAGGGAGGGGGGGGAGAACAGTAATGGTGGTGATGGCGGGGGTGTTGTCGTTGCCGTTATTGCTGGTGGGTGGTTGGGGTGGGGGTGGTGGTGTTGATGTCTTTGGTGGTGGTGGTTGGTGATGGTCCTGGTCAGTATGTTTCTGTGTCGGTGCTGGTGGCGGTCTTGGAGTTGGTGGTGACGGTGGTTGTAGCGTTGGGGGTGGCGTTTTTTTCGTGCCCCTCGCCTCTCCTCGTTTCCCTCCTCGCAGCCTGTTCGTGACCGCCCTCCATCGCCACGCTCTCTTTTTCGTTTTGTTCCGTGTGGGACGTTGTACACGTCGGAGAGATTATCGATTCCCAGTTCATGATCTAGATCATTCATTGAAGGTAGATGCCTGACCTGTAGATCTGTATGCTCTGTTGATCTGTATGATCTGTATGATATGTATGATCTGTATGGTTTGTGTGGTCCGTATGGTCCGTATGGTCTGTATGATCTGTATGGTCTGTATGGTCTGTATGATCTGTATGATCTGTATGATCTGTATGGTCTGCATGGTCTGTATGATCTGTATGATCTACATGATCTGTATGATCTGCATGATCTGTGTTTCGATCTAGCTCGTGTTGCCTGGTCGGGGCCGTATCAATGTGCGTGATCTGCAGCAGCTGCCGATGTCCGAGCTGCCCTCACCCATACACCGACGGCAGGTCAGGATATGACGATTCAGACCATGATCGAGCCCGTGTTTCCCGAGTTGACGATGCCCTCAAAACACAGATGCCTCACGGCATCTCATGGCGGCAGATCATGATCTACAGTACAGCAGTTGATCTATCAGATGATCTAGAGCGCGATCCATCACGGAAGATGGAGGCCGAGAATAAGCCCGAACCCCCCGCTTCGGTGTGTTTTGTCTCAAGCACTACTGCGCCAATCGAAAACGTCCTCTGTGCCAAAGCAAGCTGTTGGTGATAAGGCTTTCCATCGACGCTGTTCACGGGGGACCATAGTAAATAGGACCAAATATTGCTGGTATAAATAGGTAAACACATAGTTTTTTGTGTCTACCGTTGGTCTTACTTACTATGACCCCCCGTAATATATTTTACGTTTTACGTTGCGTTTTTTCGGTAATACACTGGGAAGCCTCTCTCCCCCCACTTTGGGCCTACGTATGTTAGGGGCCAACGTCATAGATCATCTACAGATCATACAGATCATGATCTAGATCATCTACTGTCGATAATATGATTTGCTCGACCCGTGAAACAATTAATACTACCCCTCGATTCGCTGGTCGCTGAAGGTGTGTCCTGGCCGGGGCGATGCCGGGGGAGGCTTGGCAAGGGCGGCTTCGACGGTTTAGGGCCAACGGCGTCCGGGGCGTCGACTTCAAGTTCACCATGCTTGAGGTTAGATTGGGAGAGGGCGGTGGGGGGGGGGGGAGGGAGAGGGAGGGGGTAGGAATCGGTGGGGGGGGAAATAGGGGGGAGATGGGGGTGAGGAAGGGGTTGGGAGGGGAGTTTGACGTGTCTCGCTGCGTTTTCTCGCCCAAGCACGCGTTTGGTGCATCGAGGAGCGGATAATATATACCAGGTACTTCGAGGTATATGTACCAGGTACCAGGTATTGTGTAGGGTTATACGCATCTTAGATGCCTGTATGGCACTGGTATGGCACGAGACGGGCACGACTAGACAGTACGAAGCTATCAATAACTCAAGTGTGCATGTAGATACTACACTGGTACCATGATGTTTCACACCTCCATCTATTGCGGGGGACCATAGTTAATAGGACCTATGGTATACATAAAAACCTATATATTTAACCATTTTCACCAACAATATTTGGTCCTATTAACTATGGTCCCCCGTAATAGTAGCGAGCGGTGGCACAGCTCAACGCACATCACTAGCAGGGAGGGAGGGAGGGAGGCCAGGACCGGCGGGGGTGTACTCGATAGGAGATATGTACTCGATCTCATGCATGGCCGTAGTCGTATGACCGTAGATCCTCGCATCCCTACAATGCCGGCACGGAGCTTGTCGGGGTTTCACCGACCAGGCAGACATTGCTTGCACCAAGCGCGAAGCGCCGTGAGGTGTCCGGCGGGGGGGGGGGGGGGGGGGGGGGGGGTGTACTCGATAGGAGAGATGTACTCGATCTCATGCATGGCCGTAGTCGTATGACCATAGACCGTCGCAACCGGTATCCCCGGCGACGACTTGCAGTAAACCTCATCATGCTTAAGGTTGGAGTGGGAGGGGGGCGGTGGGGGAGGTGACGGCAGGGGACCGGGGGGCGAGGGGGACGACAGGGGTAAGGAAAGAAAAGTGGGGTGGGAAGTGACGAGGGGAGGGGTGTTCTCTCATGTCATGCATAGCCGCAGCCGTACGCGCGACCGTATACCCTCGCAGCCGTACTAATGCCGGGACGGAGCGCGTGGGGTTTTTCGCCGACCAGGCTTGGCAGTGCTTGTTGCGCCAACCGCGCAAGCGGAACGGGGTGGGGGTGGTGATGTTGCACGTTTTGTCTTGAGCTTCCAATTTTGAAAGTGGTTAACTGTATTTATATACTACAGGTGTACCTCGTACCACCGTCCCAAAGTATAATCACCGTTTGCTCTACCAATTCGTTTCAAACAGGTGCTTATACTACGGGACATAGTTATTTTTTATTTTATTGTTTTTCAAGTACGTGTACGTGTATTTATATACTACAGGTGTACCTCGTACCACCGTCCCAAAGTACAATCACCGTTTGCTCTACCAATTCGTTTCAAAAAGGTGCTTATATTTACGGGACATCCAGTTAGTTATTTTTTTTTTAATATTTTTTTTAAGTTCGTGTACGTACACCTTTTTTTTTTCTTGATCGTGGCAGGTCTGCTTTCCGCTGCTGGACCGCGTGGGGGAGTACTACTTCTGGCCGTACCTCCTCAATCGATTCGCGCTCCCGCTGGCCGTCACGGGCCAACGAGAGCTTCGCTTCCTGCAGAAGACGACTCCCCTTGTGAGCAGTGGTCCCACCAAAGTGTTGTCGTTCTGGTATTACGTTGGTCGAAAACCTCGGATGTAAACGATCGATGATGTGGTTTCGTTCTCACGTTTATTCTTCTTGTTTTTTTGTTCCCTTTAATTAGTGCGTGGTATAATCTTACACATAATAAAACAGCAGTACGTACGTTCCGGTATACATGATTGCTGCGATTATGATCACGGTGATGAGTGTTTTGGTGGTGGTTGTTAACCCCTTTAGCACCGCACTCCCATATGTGGGGACAAATCACTCTAATTATAAGTAGTTTGCCCCCAAAACGGGACTGGGGTCCTAAGAGGGTTAACACGAGTGGGGGGGGGGGGGGGGGTTCTTTTTTGTAATTGTTTCATTAGTTACCTGGTGTGTTATTTTTATGACATTTTAGTTTGTTTGTCGTGTTATTTTCATGACATTTTTGTTTGTTCGTTTGTTGTTCAACATTTTTGTTGTTGTTTTAGCGTTTGCGGTGCTGCTGTTGTACATGCAGAGGCGTTCTTACGATAGAAGTATCAACATTTACGAATTTTTTTTTCATAGCCTCCATGCCGTCCTCACCGGGCGCCAGTTTACGGAGGCACAGTACCGCAGTTCCTGGGGCACCAGTTTAAAGAGACACAGTATCTAAACATTGAAGGAGTACGCCCCACACATCCCAAGCATCTGATAGTCTAGGGCGAGCCTCTACGGTTCAATTCCGTGTTTTACCTTGGGGGGACATTGGAGCCTCGGAGAATTTAGGGCGAGCCTCTACCGTAGAACGCCTCTGTAGTCGTTGTTGTTGTTGTTGTTGTTGTTGTAGATGAATGATTGGCCCACCCTTTTTTTTCGTTTTTTTTTTTTCTGTCGTTCTTCTCGCCTGCATAACCTCCAGCCTGCATACAATCACCGAACTCGTTCACCGTAATTGCACGTATCGACTCTCTTGCCAGGAAATTGAAATCAGATTTGAAGCTAACAACCATATTCCGCCGTAGCGATTCGCGGAGGGGGGGGGGGGGCGGGGGGGGGGGGCGGGCGTACTCATTTGTTGATTGCCTTTGTTATTTGGCCAATGACCACGCATCCCTTTCGAGGCGGAGCATCGTTCTTACTCATACTAGAGACACCTTCAACGTTTGGGCGCTCATTACGTCGTATCCATGTATTACGTTGAAGCTTTTTCCTAGCCTTATTCCATTCCTGTTTCGCCGCCTATGGCCACCATCTTATCTCCTAGGATAGCAATCGTTTTCTGGCTGCTATCTGGTGTGTCGAACTCCTCCGTGTCACGTTCGTCCCTTTCCCTCATCTTCGCTTCTCACACCTCCCGTTCTTCCTCGTACGTTTCACACTCTCCTACCCTTGCGAGTTCTACTCTTTATTGCTTGCCACGCCGGCACACGTGTGCATCTACCTCCTCCTCCTCCTTCGGGCGGCTTCGGGTGTACCTGGTACCTCTTTTTCTGAGGTATCGTGGTGATGTGACCGTAGATCACGCCCTCCCTCCGGTGGTGTGTAGCGAATTGGTTACGTAACTGTTCTTTTTTGTTTTTGTTTTGTGTTATTGTTGTGGTCAGGCATACCTCCTTCTGAAAGGCATGTGGGCCGGAGCGATGTTCGGCGCAAGAAAAATAAAGGCTCTTCACGACCTGGTGAGCAATCAGGAAGGAGGCCCCGTCAAACGATAAGGGTATATGGTAGCGCTTTTCGGCGGGAGTGTGATCCGGAGCCGAGTCACCCGGTTAATCGGGAGCGAAATTTTGATCGGAATGTCGGAATCGACAAGATCGGGACGACGTTTTTTTATTACCTGCATAGCATCATCGGCAAGAGATCGTCCCGACTGGCCCGGCTAAAAAGTTAGGACTTCGCCCATATTTGTGTCGCAGTACAAGGGAGTTATGACAAGGATTCACCCACACACGCCGGGTTCGCCGATGCATCGGGCGTATGGATCATCTGCCCGCCGAAAATACACAGCCGAATTTCACAATCCCTACCTTCTTGGCCGAAGTGTTCCTGCCTGACTGACTGGCTGACTGATCTGCAGGGCTCCTCGACTTTGACGGTGGCCCCCGATACACACGAGGCCGAGAACGGGGGGAGATAGGCTTCCCCATGTATTTCTGAAGAATATAAATGCAGCATCGATGGAAGGCGTATCATCAACCGCGTATTTTTTCACACACACGGCATTTTCGTTTTTTTTCGCGGTAGTTCCTGAGATAAAACACACCCAAGCGGGTGTTTTGGGCGTATTTTGGGCCTTTTCACTCCATACGTAGGCCCCCGTGACAAGCGACTGCTACTCTGTAGGCCGGAATATAATGACCATTGAGACAGTATTATCAAGACTAATCGGTCCTTCTGTTCACCACCACGTATCGTTGGCGTCCCATGTCTGACTGGTTGACATTGTCACCCGTCGTCCGTCGTACGCCTACGTTATAGCCCACGGGATTGTTGTTCTTCAGAGGGATTTTTGCTCCCTCACTTCTTTATTTTTCTCTCAACAGATCAGGTTCCAGGGATAAAGCTCGGGTTTTTTGTTTTTTGTTTTTTGACGCAACCACCCACCCACCCACCCACCCACCCCTACGTGTATACTCGTACCTGTAGCAGGCATGAAACACCATGGTTCTATCGGCTTGTTGTCTAGGGATTTTCTGTTAATGGCATGCGTCGTGTGGGGGGGGCGGCGGACATATTGTCGTTACGTCCGATTGTTGTCTAGGAATGCCCTATATGTGGTATACATTGTGTGTGGGGAGGGCGAGGGACATGCTGAACGAACATACTGCGAGGTTGTTGTAGCTTCAGGAAGAAGCGCTTTCCACGTAACAGACGGCATCGGTATCGCTCGGCGTTTGTTGTGCTCTCCCCGCTGTCAACATGAGAAGCTTAAAAAAAACGCCCGGGGGGAGTGGGTTGTCGGTGCGACGCGTGTTCTACGGTGTTTTGTGCTACCTTGTCACGCGCGTGTTCTAGCGTGCCAGATATGTATCAGCTTGTCACACGTGAGTTGCGATGCCGTCCTGTCCGATTGTATCCGTGTGCTGGGCGCTTTCCGTGCGGACGAGCCGCGTAGATACCTTGAGTTGTCGTTTCTGCGCCTGCGGCTGGTCTTAACATTTGTTTAGCGCAGAAATCCGATCGCGGGCAGTGAAGGGAAGGCTAACAGCTGTGTACGAGTACCGAGGGGCTGGGCGGGAAACCTCTAACGCATGGATTGGCTGATTGATTGAATGATCGGTCGATCGGTTGATTGATTGGTTGATTAATCGGTTGATTGGCTGATTGGTTGATTGGCTGATTGGTTGATTGATCGGTTGATTGGCTGGTTGGTCGATTGATCGGTTGATTGGTTGATTGGCTGATTGATTGATTGATTGCTTGATTGATTGATCGATTGCTTGTTTGATGGGCTGATTTGATTCATTGATTTATTGATTCATCGGTAAACAGGTGGTTGCTCGCATGCGTCCTTGACATCTTGATTGGTTTGATTAATTGCTTGACTGTTTGATGGAGGCTTGATTTTATTGGCCGACCTATTGAGTTTCGTATCCTATGTAGATTTTTCTTTCAGTTGGTTGATAAATAAATGATCGATAGACTGCTCGATAGGTCGATTGAATGACTGCTTAAAAACAAAAAACGATTGAATGATATCTCGACCTTTTTCGTTTGCCCTTTTTTGCCTGCTTATCGCCCTCCCGCCTTCCAGATACGCGACGACGAGTACCTGGAGGGCCTCCAGCTGGAGAACATGCCACCTCAGGGCCACGGGTTTTGAAACGAGACGGGGAAATAAATACCCAGCCTCATTTTCTTTTGATAACTTTGTCCAACTCTAGTATTTTACTGTAGTATATACTTGGGGCCTTAAGAGCATAAGTCCACGGCTGGAGCGCACGCCGCCACAAGGCTACGGGTTGCATACACACTCGGGATTGACTTGGCAGCGGTATCGTAGTTTATCCTTCTATCGACGTTACACGCCCTTTTTTGGGGTCTCCGCTTTTGAATTTCTTGACAAGCACGCCTTCGGGGAGAAAATTGTTGTTGCCCCGTGTCTCGTACCAGATCGGGGGTTCGGCGAAGGCGTTCCGATTTCTACGGCAGTCCACCGCGCGTCGGGCTCGGTGGTGTGGTGTCCATCGCCCATCGCCCCCGGAACAAACGCGATCTGCGGCTCCGTGTAGTTCGATTTGTTGAGTGCTCCCTGGATGCTCCCTGGATGTTAACTTAGGGGTAACGCGCCCTGTACTTGTTGAAGTCACGCGTGCACACGTAGCTCTACCTGACCCGAGTTATTTATTTATTTATTTATTTATTTATTTTCTTGTGATGCATAGATGCTGCTCGTACCGCCGTGCTTTTTCAGTAGACTTTTAAAAGCAGCCCCCGCGACGAGGTGATGTACGAGTATGTTTTTTTTTTGTTTCGCTGAAATGGACACACAAGATTTCGAGGGGGGGGGGGGGGAGGACGTGTCGTTCTCTGTTTTTTCCACCGTATTTTATGCCATTGTTTTTTTTGTGGCTGGAACGGAGGAGGGTTTCGACACGAAGACCCCGGTTTGTGATTGATACGCAGGCGCGGGCCATCGTCAGCAGAGCGTGGCGGCGTAGCAGTAATTTTCGACGCGCGCTGAGGCAGTTGTGCGGCTGCTATTTTCTGAGGCGCCTTCCTCCGTTGAGGGTACGTTTATGTCCAAACACAATCCGAAAACAACCCACGTGTTTTTCATCGGCCAACAGAGCGTCGTCAGCTCTCGGACCGCTTGTTCGGGGTCTATTATATTTCGCGGTCTGGGGCCTCAGAGTTAACCGGGCGGGTATGATCGTGTGAGCGCTTACGATACCCGCCAGTTGATCTTTTCGTTGATAATAGTAGTTGGGTCGGGCCCATTGGGATCACGGCCTGTGTGCCGGGTTGTGCTGTGCAGGGTGTGGTGGTTGTTTGTTTTGCCCGCTGTGCTCGATGTACCCTGGGAAATATTGTGGGCGATCGTTATTTCCAGGCACTGCGAGAGGCGGACAGTTGAGTCACGCGTGCTGGATCGGGGCCCCCCCCTCCTCGCTGCCGACATTGCTGCTGTTGAAGGGTCATAGCTGCGAGTTCATGCTACGCCGAGAAGAGGGTTGTACTTGGGTTGGGGGGTTTGGATCGTACGGCGGTGCTTTATGGGCGTTGTTGCTGCAGAACAGAGGCTGCTGCATGCTGCGGCAGAGCTGTGCTGTGTGCTGTATGCTGTGCCTCACCGTGAAAATAAAATGCCCTGAAAAGCTTTACTACCAAATATTATTACGAGTATACTGATGTACGTACTTGGTCGGAAAAGTGCCCATGTATTTCTTTTTGGGAAAACCCCTATTTCACGCTGGTTGGTACATGTTTTTTTTTCTCTAATCACAGTACCCAAAAAGCTACATATTCAATTCGTAGTCTTGTTAAATGTGCCTATTATAGTACGACCATGAGTATAGTGTTGATTACTCTGCAACCGTCGTGCGTACAGGCGCAATACATGTATAAAAAATCGCGGCAGACCACTGCTGTGTGCCACCGTATATCTGTCACTTTCGTCATTCCCACTCTTCCAGTATAGCAATACTAGCCTGTGAAAGAGTCTGGTGCATCATCACAACTGATGCTATTTATAGCAGCACGAAAAAGTCTAATCCGCGTCAACTTTTAAAACGGAAAGTAATTCGCTTTAAGCTTTCCAATCCTCTGTGTGGTAGACTAACCGTCTGTTGATCGCTTTGTTACCGTCGTGTATTTCGTCTCCCCGATTTCAGAAAGTAAACACCTGCTCAATATGATTTCTTGCAAGCTGTACCTACTGATCCGCCACCGCCTGGACTCTACATGACGCTGTGATAGCATGCTTCGTAAAATGAGTGTGTCTTTCCATACGTAGGGACGGGCAGGCTTCCGGCTTCCATCGTCGCTCGGAACCGGAGCCGTGAGCCGCGGGCTTTTCTTAGAGGCGAGGGGAGACACAATGTACACAGATACCGGCAGACGAGCTTTCCCGTAAGCACTACCGCCGTATGGACCAGGCAAACCACAACCTATTGATGGCGGTAGGGGGGGTGGGGCGTTCTGCTCCCGCCGTGCTATCATACCGCTGTTATATTGGCATACCACTCTGTCCCGTAACACAGGAACCGTATTCAACAATGAGGCGCGCGAGCGCGAAGCGCGGGCCTTTTGTTGTCGGTTTTCCAAGGAAAAACAGCAGACGTTCAGTCTGAGCCTACCCCCGCCTGCTGGGGTGCCGTCTGTGCCGGTGCCGACTCTATATCTCTCCACACTCGCTCGCACCAACTCCAACTGCGACTTCACAAATAAAAAGACAAGCAAACTGAGAACAGCGCTCGAATGCATTTTCATCGAGGGCAATAACAATGTCCGAACACAATTCGAAAATAGGGAATTGAAACGAAAAATGAACAGGGCGCCGGGGTTGGTTGACTCCTCTTTCTTGTCGAGCACGGACATGTTCCTCATCGGTATTTTTTTCTTTAAGGTTTCCGATAATCTGAACGATTTGCAACCTAAATGTTGACCAAGTGGTGAATTTGAGCACCGAGAAATCGAAGAGGGAACCGAAACCACTAAAGGCAACATATTCAGCGTGTCCTATACTGGTCCGCGCAGCCGCCCCAAAACATCAAAACATGAAACATCAGGGTTGCTGTACACAGCACGCTCCCAACCGACGTTCTACTTGCCGATTTCAGGCGTTTTCAAGCGGTACATGTAAACCGCGCATCGCTGTGAGGGTTTACGTGATACTAGCCGGTTTCGTGCCATGCCGTTTGCGTTATACTGTACTGGAGCACATCGTGCGGCATATTGCGCTGTTGTGTACACCAAGAACCGCACAGTAGTAGGAGAAAGGGCTACGAAGCAGATGCCGATGCTTGATACGTGCACGGCAGCCGGGTGTAAGATTTACACGGCTGGAGGTCATCGTTCGCCGCGATGTACCATGCATAACTTCTGCAAGAAGAGTATACGATCCTACGGGGTGAGGGGGGTGGTATTGTATCTCCTTTCGCGGTGTTGTGAAATGAAGAAGGTATAGATAGGCATATGCATGCTTTTGAGGGGGAGGGGCTACGGAGGGGATACAGATTTTCTTGACACGCGCACGGCTGCCGGGTGTATGATTTACACGGCTAGAGGCCATCGTTCGCCGCGATGGGCCATGCTTGACTTCTGCGAGAATATGCGGTCCTTTGGGGTGAGGGGAAGGGTGTGTTATTGTATTTCTTTGTCAGTGTTGCGAAATAAATGTAGGAAGTATAAACGTATGCAACCGACACGCATGCTGTTTAGCACACCAATAAACGCACGCTCGGAGGAGGGGTTGCGAAGCGGAAACCGATTCGTAATACGTTAACGGTTCCCAGGGTTATGATTTACACGGCTGCTGGAGGTCATTGTTCGCCGCGATGTGCCATGCATACTGCAGGAGTATGGGATTTGTCGGAGTGAGGGGAACGGGGGGGGAGGTGTTGTGGTATCTCTTTGAGCGGCGTTGTGAAATATAGGAGGTATCACCGCTTGCACCTGGTACGCATGCTGTTTGTGCCGCGGCCAGTCTACAGCACCCGGCCACCGACATTCTAGTTACCTGTTTCTAGTTGCCTGTTTCAAGCGCTATTATTGTGCGGTGCGTAGAACCGCGCACTGCTGTGAGGGTTTACGTAGTAATATTATTATAGCCATACGATACAGCATCATGCGTTTTGCATTAGACAGCACCTGGCGCATATAGTGCGGACCACTGCGCTGTTTGCACGCCAAGAAGCGCAAAGTCGGGGGGGGTGGGGGTGCTAGCCGGATGATGATGCTTGATACGCACACGGCTGGCAGCAAGCAAGGCGTGTTCAAGGCACTTACTTGTTGGAAAACACTGCATAGAGAGATGGTCGATGGCGCCCTGACAGAAGAGGAGGTGAAACACGAAACTGACGAGTACATCCTCACGCACGATAAACCCAGCGTGCGCCGCCGCCGTACTGCTTGGTGTGACCACTCCTCCATGAGTTACACCGAGACGAGACGTGTGTTTGGTGTAGTAACAGTTATGGTGGCTCAACAAAGAAACCGGATGCATTTACTTCCTGTGCGTGTACTTTCCGCGTGTTGGGCTGCGTAAACCTATCAGGTTGAATCATTACTTCGACGTATGTAGTGAACATCGACAGGAGGTGGGAATCCTGCTTGAAGTCGTCTATAAGCTTGCTCTATGAATAGTACCTGTCAGTGGCACAATTTTCCAGTGTGTCGCTTTAAACATCTTCTCTTTTTCACGATGTATCAACTGCACCACACCACGCGTACATGGCGCAACTGCCAGGCCACTTCCGGTGCGTCACAGTGAGGGATGTTCCCCAGCTTAAACAGCGGGGTGCTTAGGTCAGCCTGCCGCAAGGGAAACCAGTGTCTGCGCTCAACGTATTATGAACTAAAATATACCTGGTATATTGGAAGAGAGAGCAGGAATGTAGACAACAGTAGGTACCAATAGCAGAGTAGCGCTATTTGCGGGCGCCCTCGTTTTTTCGTACAACTATGGAGGGCGCGACTATCACATACCCGACCCATGGGTAGAGGTCACCACAGACGGGACAGAATGAACATCAGGACTTCGCCGTTGCAGTGCCGCTGTCCAATGTTCTAAGCGACGTATGGCAAGCCGAACAACAGCACCCTTGCAGGGTAGTAATTGCTACAACCTCCGAATGAAGCAGGAAGGAGGTCGCTGAGCGTCACATCTTGCAGTGCCTCCCGAGCTACAGTGGTGTGTTCTGCTGTTCGGGTCAAGCATCTCGTACAGATAGATAGAGTAGTTCCGACCCGTTGCGAGCACGGAAAACAAGACTGCGTCACAGACAACCCCTCATACGTCAAGACGGTTGTGAACTGCTCAAACAAATTGATCGACGATAAAAGGTTTGGGTCCTCCAAGCGTCAAACGTTGCCGCGTCGCGATACACACCTCTGTCTGGCTGTTGCCACGAACGATGAGGCAGCCATAGGCGGTGGTAAAAGGCTGATGTATATTACATCGTTCGTGCCGGACACAACCAGACTCCGCATCGAGTCTTAGCCACACATGAATAAAAGGACCAGCATAATATCTACCCGTCGCCTGTAGGTACCGACGACTAGCCAGGGGGGGCGATAAGGGACGGCGTGATGCCGCGGATTTGTTCCGCAGCCGGCATTCACCGTCGGTATTTTCTATGTTTACTGATGTACATACGAGTAGGGATAAATCAGCTTCCAGTCAATAGCAATATGGATATCAAGAGCAGCTTGCATTGGCAGTAAGTTTTTTCTACTAGAGCCCTGACCGCTGTGTCACCTGTGTCGAATTGTTAAGGTCGGCGATCAGGTTGCCGTCGTTGTGTACAACCCAGCGCGAATTCAGAGGCGACAAGCGCAACGGCAAAGTCCAGGCGGGGGTGACCGACCGCGCTTGGATAGATTTCGCCCGTTCGAAACGTTGTTATGCACCGCCTTTCACAGTCAATGGAAGCACGACCTGTGACGACAACAACAGCTGCCGCTGCTGCTCCTGCCCCTGCTCCGGCCGGTGCTGCTGTTGTCATCTCCGGTTTGTGTTGCCGATTCCGTCGACGCCACAATTGAGTAGTTATTGAACGGCTGACATCCGTCTGGGCGCGATCGGTTGTCACCGCGTGGACTATGAGCGAAACATCGAACGTCCGCGATGGTTCATGTCCGTCGTTGTAGTAATAATGTTGTTCGCGAGTATTACACCGCACCAGCGGGTACAGACCCATGACGATGCGACGGGGATATAGACAGCCGGTCTCTATAGCCAACGGTTGACGCCGCACGATACGAATACGACTAAACTTTAAAGTCAAAGCATTGCGCGGGGGGCTTTACGTCGAGCAGTCAACGCTCCAAGTATAGGACGGTATCCTCACGACGTCGGCATTGCGAAGAAGTGCTGCGGCTACGTTGAAGTTGTGGCGCCTGTTTGGTAAGCAATGGTGTTGTTGCTGCTTCGGGGTGTTATTTCGGGGTCGCACGCCCCATTGCTGAGGCAAGGAATGATTGGCACATTTGTACGTATACAGGAGCCCCATCTATCCTTTCCTCGATATATCTACCTGTGGTAGCTCGCCAAAATGTGTTCTCCACACCAGCGCCCTTGATCTCGGCCCCACACGGCCAGCGTAACTGTGCACACGTCTCGATAGATGGACCCTTGGAATAACAATTCGGCATAGCCAAATGTCAGAGCGATATCAATATCTCCTCGCCGTAGTAGGCGGCACTCCCTGTCTGCATGCCAGCTACACGTCACGGTCCAAGCAGCGGCATACGTACGTACACCGCGGTAGCAGCAAAACCCCGAGGACTCACCCGTACCACATGCTGCCTCCGTATATACTATAGCCTACTAAGGCCAACCTGTCGCCGAACCCGTTGGATCACATGCTTTCACATTCCCTTCCTATAGGTGCCTATGGCAAAGAAAGGTGTATGCCACGCCTGACCAGCAGCCCATACTTGAATATAAAACCAAGATATAATGAAAAGGCTGCCGTTAGCCCAAACTAAGGTGGCTCTAGTGAAGGGACACTGGAGGGCAACACGACCCGAGCTCGGCAGGGCAAACAAAAAAAGAAACAGAAGGCTGGCAGCAACTGATCAGATGTGAAACGAGGTATCGATATCGCGGGACATTGATGGACCAGCATGCCCTGAAGCCACCAGCTAAACCAGATTACGTCAACGACAACCCCTCATGCTATAGGACGGGCGTGAACTGCTCAAAACCAATTTGGGCGAAGATAAACGGTTTGGGTCCTCCAAGCGTCAAACGTTGCCGCATCACGATACACACCATTGGCTGTAGGGCCTGCTACGAACGACGAGGCAGCCATAGCCGGCGGGGGGAGGCTGCTCTGCATTACATCGTTCGTGCCGGACACAACCAGAATCGGCCTCGAGTCTCAACCAACACGTACAAAAGACCAGCACAACATCTACCCGTCGCCTGTAGGTGCCGACGACTAGCCAGGGGTGGGGAGGCATGAGGCGGCGTGATGCGGCGGACTTGTTCCGCAGCCGACAGCCTTGTGCGTATCAAGCATCATCATCCGCCTAGCGCCCCCCCCCCCCCTGCTGTGCACTTCTTAGTGTGCAAACAGCGCAGTGGTCCGCACTATATGCGCCAGGCGCAGTCTAACGCAAAATGCATGATGCTGCATCGTATGGCTAATACTTCGTAAACCTTCACAGCCATGCACGGTTCCATGCACCGCACAATAGCGCCTGAAACAGGCAACTAGAATGTCGGCGGCCGGCCGCGTCACAAACATAACACGGGTCAACTGCAAGCGGTGATACCTCTTACATTTGACAACACCGCTAAAGGATATACAATAACACCCCCCCTCCCCCTATTATATAGGTTGGGTTGGCGTCGGCTGGCAACGACACTGTATGACATCCCGATCACTTCCTGAGCTAGACTATCGGGATACCGCTTTTGTTTTGTTTCTTGGCAGTCATCCACGGCTGGGGGTCGAGCCAGGTCATTTGTGCGAGGTGTTGAACCTTCACTCCGCACAAGGGGATTGGTCGTATCCCGTAGTGTCCATGGTAAAACACCTAAAAGGCGGTGACATAGTACTCCGGTTGTTGCTTCTGGAAGTGGCTACAATGGAAAAATTAACTCATTGAAGCTGTCATCCACGCAAGTCCACCTCACAGGCGGTTCTTAGTAGGATGCAGCTCACCCTTCATGCGACTCTCCGGACACCTCTCGGCGCTTCGCGCTTGGTGCAAGCAATGCCCGTCTGGTCGGTGAAAACCCGATATATATGCTCTGCCCTGGCATGGTAGGGATGGGAGGGTCTATGGTCATACGACTACGGCCATGCATGAGATCAAGTATATCTCTCCTATCGAGTACACCCCCTCCCCCTCCCCTCTCCGCACCCCGGAGGACCGCATACTCTTGCAGAGGCCATGCATGGCACATCGCGGCAGACAATGAGCTCCAGCCGCGTAAGTCATAGACCCGGATGTCGTGCACGTATCAAGCATCGGTATCCGCTTCGTAACCCCTCCTCTTTCTGTGCGGTTTTTGGTGTGCTAAACAGCAAGTAAGTGTGTAAGGTTCAAGCGGGGATACTTGCTGCATTGACAACACCGCTAACTGACATACAATACCAACCCCCGCCCCCTCCCCGCGCCGCGAAGGACCGCATACTCTTGCAGAAGTCATGCATGGCACATCGTGGCGGACAATGACCTCCAGCCGCGTAAAGCGTAGGCCCCGAAGCCGTGCACGCATCGAGCATCGGTATCCGCTCCGTAACCCCTCCTCTTACTATACGGTTCTTGGTGAGCTAAACAGCATGGTGGGGCTATGGAGCGGATACCAATGCTTGATACGTGCACGGCTTCCAGGTCCAATATTGACACGGATGGAGCTCATTGTTCGCCGCGGTAAGCTATGCATGACTATTGCAAGAGGAGGCGGTCCTTCTGGATGAGAGGAAGGCGGGGGGGGGGTTGAGGGCGTACTCATTTGTTGCTTGCCTTTAGTCATTTGACCTTTGACCACGCCTTTTCGGGGGGGGTGTTATTGTATATCCTCCATTAATAGCGGTGTTGTGAAATGTTGGAGAGATAACTGTATGTACCTGGCACGTATGCTGTTTGGCACAACAAGAACCGCACAGTAGGAGGAGGGGATACGAAGCGGATACCGATGCTTGATACGTGCACGACTTCGGGGTCTATGATTTACTCGGCTGGAGCTCGTTGCTCGCCGCGATGTGCCATGCACGACTTCTGCAAGAGGAGGCGGTCCTTCGTGGCGAGGGGGATTGGGGGGGGGGGGTGCTATTGTATATCCTTTAGCGGTACTGCGAAAGTACTGGAGGTATAACTGCATGATCCAACCCAGGAAGCAAGTGCCAGATCACGCAGAGCTTACGGGCTCTACACGGCAGCATGAGGTAGATCGAACAAGGTCGGGAATATAGGATTTATCTGCCTTGAACGATCCAGATCATCATGCGGGAATCGATGATCTGCCAAAGTGGAACACAAATCGAAGGGGTGTCATGCGCTCAGCATGCATTCTGTATGAGACGAAGCCAACAGCGAAGAACAAACCCACTTCACATCGGCGGTTGACGTCGTGCTAGACTAATAGCGAGGATGTAGATAATCCCCCCAGCGAAGACACTTCCATTGGAGTGTACTATATAATAGACTACGCGTTGTGGGGTACCACACAAAAAAAAGAATAACCCCAGATGAATAGAAAAATAATCACGTCATCTCCAAAGATCGCAACAACCAAAGCGCACAACCTCCTTGTGATCGATGTTCACCCCGGGGCTTATAACTCCATAGCCAACGACCCTACGCACAATACGTGCTAAGCGTTTACGCACACTATGCGAGACGTCGATCGATGTATAACAACATATTCGCCTGATTGAGAGCGAAGTATCTGATTGAGAGCGAGAGCCAAATAAATTGAAATTTCGGGTCCAGACGCCTCTTGCCATTTCTTGGTAAGTAGGGGACGGGCTATTCCAAGAAGCGGCGCAAATTGAAGGTCTCGTCAGCAGCGTCGCGAGCATATGCGTGTCATCGTCATCGGATGCTGCAGCTAGGAGCTAGACAAGTTGCTAGATTTCCCCAGATTGGCTATTCCTGCCTCAAACTGTTTCGCCTCGGGCGGTGGGCTCTACTGTAGCTTCTTCTCCCAGCTGTAGCTCCACAACGAGAGCCTCCCACACGATGACCAGGGTAGCGGCTTGAAGCTACGGGCTAGCCCTTCAATTCAAGCTACACAGCAAGCTCCACCTCTCAGCGGTAGTCCGGCTACAGCGTGTCGCGCAATCTCGCTCTCAATCAGATACTACGCTCTCAATCAGGCGAATATGTTGTTGTATGTGGCGACTCTGACATCATCATTCAATCCTCGACTTCGTTGTCTTAATTTTCTCGGCCGCTACCACCAGTTCGCGCAAAACCCTTGCCGTACGGTCATCGCCTGTCTCTGCAGACACTGCTGTCTACGGTCCCTCGCGACCACGGCTGCCGAACGCACCTCTTCGCGTCTAACCACCGACACAGCTACAGACGCCTTTCCGCCGTTGCTGTCAGTTCCGGCTGACAGCATCGCTGCTACCGGATTCGACATCGCTGCCACCGGTTGCTCACTACGCCTGTTTACGTTCAAGCGGACCGGTGCACGGCTAGGCCTTGTATGCCTTTTGGCTCTTCGATAGCCTCGAAGTGTGCCTCTGAAACTCTGTCGGGCACACGCTGGGTTTAGCGACATCTCACGGCAGGTTTACCTTAACCTTTTTGTCACGGGTATTCGGATCTTCCTAGGGCTCCACCACCTTTTTGTGACCACGAACGTTTTTATTGGAGAGTGTAAATATGTGAACAACAGCAACAACAACATCAACGGGGGGGGGGGGTACTCATTTATTGCGTACCCTAGTCATTTGACCATTGACCGCGCATCCCCTTCGAGACGGAGCACCGTTCCTGCTCCTACTAGAGACACCTTCAACAGTTGAGCGCTCATTATTACGTTGTTTCCATATATGACATAAAAAGTGTTGTATCCCCTTTGTTTTTGGCCGGCTGTGGCCACCATCCACCGTATCACTTATTAATAGGATCGCGATCGTTTTCTCGCTACAATCTAGCGTACCAAATCCCCTTCATGTCACACTCGTCTATTTCCGGCATCTCCTCTCCTCACATACCCCGTTCATTCTTGTACATTTCACACTCTCCTACTACTATGTGAGTTCTGCTCTCTAATGCTTTGCCACACGGGCACATACATCTGTGCATCTACTTCCTCCTCCTCCTCCTCCTCCCGGCTACTACTGGTATACCTCTTTCTTATTTCTGGCAGGTCCAAGTCACCCGCACCAAATCGCAGTTTCAGCGTTTTCGCGAAGCCCATTGGGGCGTGCCAATACCTTTCCTATTCCACCTTGTGTCTTAGCGCTACCCTTTCCCTTCTTTCTACGCTTTCTTCTACTTCTTTCTGCCTTGTACCTCACAAACGTACCGGCGGACGTCACCTCTTCTTGGTTTCCCCCTACATCCTTCCATACTTTCCTACCTATCTATGCTATCCCACCTTATTCCAGCTCGTCCTTTCGTTACTTTATTCCATCCAGCTCTATCAACTATGACTGGCGACCTCTTTTTTGGCACGTTCCTTACTTTAAATTTGTCATTTCGACTTTCTCGTGTCTTTATTTGTCTCGAGTGGGTGCATTTCCAGTCCCGCTCTTGGAACTATATTTACTACAGTAGTCGTACTTGAGTATCTTAGTATTTGTTTAGCTGCTTGCTGTCATCTGCACTGTTTCCAAGTGTTTTAACAGCTCCGCGTTCCCTTCCCATACTTCTCCTGCATATTGTCGCTTTGGTACTACTATCGCATTCATCAGGATACATCACAATTCGATGCGAGTCGACGAGGGAAGAAAAGGCTGAAATCTTCTCGCGATAAAAAATGAAGGCACGTACCGTAGCGGGAAGGGGGGAGAAGAGCCTGCTATGTGACCCCGGATCTGAGTTACGAGTTGGAAGGAGAGAGAGAAGAAGATGTGCGAAGATAATGAATGGGATGAGAAACAATAAAATAAAATAAAATATTTTATTCCTAGCGTCCAGGTGCGAGTCTGCTAGGGTCGCATCCGGGGGGGTAATCACCCACACAGGGGTCGCAATCGCCAGCGTCTGGAGTGGAAAACATCAAATAATACCAAGCCGCTACAAATATGGATAGTCATAAATCGCAATGATAAGTTTTACGCGCGTCGCCGAGGGAAGAAGAACTATACCTTGGTGAGCAGGGGGGATATAAACGTGTTGTGTACCCCCGTATCTTTCTCAAGACTATGAGTGAGTGAGAAAGAAGGACAAATTCAATACTACTCTGTAAGATAATATATATATATAAATCAATGGGAATGAGTATTATATGCACAGCACGTTAGGGCCCAAGTTCGAACGAATCAAGTCAATAATAAGCAAAACCGCACAGCAACACTAATGCATAGCAGCAGCAAGCAGCCTCTAGTGACTGGAATCTCCTTCGCGCGTCCGGAGGCCTACGGAAGCCGCCGCATTGAACGTTTGCGCAAATGGCCTGATCAACGGCACCCATACATGCCATCCCTCTTCGGGGTTTCCGGGCATCGTTTTCTAAGCCAGGTGGCACAGCAGCCCACACTCCGTCGTTGATCGCGGGGAACCTCCTTCAGGCTGCTGTGTATTGTTTAATCCTCCTTCTACCCATATGGGCTTGATCTCCATTTATTTACAATGCCCTTTCATGCTGTTCAATATCTCCTTCCGAGTGCTTCAATCCGCGCGGTACAGTACGCATACATCGCTTTCTGACGATCTGCCGCCAAGCTTTGCCCATAATAAGTTGAATCGAACTTCACCGCGTGAGCGTTAGCCAACGAGCATTGTTCCGACAGCACCCGCGTCTGCCGCATTGTCACATACCTGGTATTTACTTGGTACGGCACAGTAGAGGACCGCCGGTCCTCCGCCCCTGGTGCCACAAGCTACCTCCTCTGCCCCTGCACACCATGCCAGGCACCTGGTGGCTACGATCACACGCACACAAGGCTGCTCTGCCCCAGCGGAAGCGTTTGAGGTTTCGTGCCCCGCTGGGAAACGGAGTGTGTTCATGGACTCAATCTCGATAAATATATCACAGCTAGTTCGATCAACTACTAGACCCCTCTTCTACGATTGCAATATCCAGTCCGGATACCTGCACTCACCGACGGAACTCGCCCTTCTCCCATTCCATCGTCGGTAACCCACAGCGGAGTGCGTTTCACCCAGAGTACCACTCGATTGTGTGGATTCGCTTTCACGACCTTCGACAAAACATTGATAAGTTGTGCTAGTCGCGGCATCGCTGCGTGCGGCGGGGGTTGGGAGGGGGGGGGGGGTTGTTCTGAAACTGACGGAATAGACGAACACACGAATCTACTTATTATGTAGCCATGCTTTCTTACTACCCTGGTATTAGTGAGCGTGGAAGATTCGTTAATCTAGCATTGGAAGCTAAGTGAGTAGTAGAAGATCGGTTACCCCCATCTTATATATAAACTTCCCAGGCTGTGTTCACTTTGCTCTTGCTAGGTGCCGTGTTGACCGGAGTAGCAAATGCATGCACACATATTCTGAGTCTCCATTAGCCCAGAGCAGAGGTCCGTGTGCAGCCCCGAGGGTGTGGTTCAATCCGCGGATGGACTGCTCTCCTGAATATCCCTTCGGAGATCCGTGATGATTGCAACTCAGTTGCAGCTGGAAATATCCGATGTTAACTGTGCGGTCGTTGGGCTCCCTGGGATGCGTGGGGAGGAAGTGTGAGGAGTCATGCGGAGCAGCGCGATCAGCCCAGCCGGGGATGTACTGCAGTACCTAACGCAAGACTCGTACGAGGAGTGTCTCGCCCCTTCCATCTGTTGAGAGCTCTATCAAGCGTTCGTGCGGGCTAAATCACGCGCTACATGATATACTTCCCATACCAAATTGGCCGCCATGAGGTGTGAATGCGTGACCAGCCCGAACACGACCGAGGTTTTGCGTCGGTCGGGAAACTTGAACACAATCTATGATCTCGATGTTCCGCCACCAACGTAAAAAACAGTTAGGAGTGTTAGAATGCAAACCGGCAGAAGAATGCAACATTGCAAGCGCCTGCAAGCCGGTCGTCAGAGCCCGCCTGGGGCGTAGGCGCTGCGTGTACAGTTCGGGTCAAACTTCGGGTGGCCCTTATAGGCTTAGTCAACGTGCCGCACGTGTAAGCCTCCGCATCAGTCTGTTGTGCAAGGTCGAAGAAACGTACTCTCCGTTGGAAGTGTCGAGGATATTATTGCTGAGTATCTGTCCGCGTGATCAAGCGACTTTTTGTTTCCCCGCTGCGCCCTCCTTATATATAGGCGGCTTGCTTGCTACGGCAACCCCGAAATGAATTGGGAGTGCGCAGAGCGCGGCTGTTCTGACACCCTCGCCGCCGCCACGATATTATTTATCAAGACTGTGGATGGCGTATGTGAGGGGGGGACAGTTGCACCATCACCCCACCCCCACAAGCCCCAATAACGAATACACTGGAATCACGTCTGCCGCCGTGATTCCGGTGACTGTGTTTTCGGAAGGTATTGGCGACATGGGGTTTTTAGGGCATTGCAACACAGGTGAGTGTGAGACAGTTGACCTCCGTTACACCTGTGTTTCATTTTTTTTGTTGTTTTTCCTTTCTAAATCATCGCCTCCATTTTCCTGCTTAACTCGTAGGAGGTTTTACCCTCAGCGGTCTTCTTCTAGACAAGCCGTGGTCACAGGTGTAGTCCCTTCTCCCCCCCGGTACGTGCCTTTATTGTTTGTCGCGCCTAGGGTTCAGCATCCCCACTGCTCGTCGATTTTCATTGAATGTAGCTAACTCCCGCCTTCGCGCTTTCCGCCCATCCTTTTTTTTTGACGAGAAAATCTCTAACGAGTATGCACTCGATGAGACTTGATCCTACGAAATTGATCTTCGTAGGCCCGGGGGCCACCTAGGAAGCCACCGAGGACGACTGCCCACAAACAACGCTGATATTTTATCTAAACGCTCGACGACAAGGACGACAGTGGAACCACGTCGTCTGCCCGCGTGTTTCCCTCTTGATAGGAACATTTCGTTTTTCTGCTCTTCTTCTCGATCGAGCCGAAATCTGGTAGACCGGATATGAGCTTCTTGGTGCACTCCCGTGAGTGTGCCAAAGCGAGAGCACTTTTCGTGTCCTCCTTCGGGGCGGACCTCGTCTCTGAAGTTTGAAAATGTGGTTCCAGTTGCTTGAATTTTCGTTTCTCGTACTACTGTAGCCGGGTATATTCCTCTGGCGTAGAACGACCGGGAGGAGATCCCAGAAGCTGCGAGGGCGTTCCTTCTTCGGGTTCTATCGCAGAAACAACGCTTTTCACGGCGATAGCTCTCTAACTCAGGCCGCAACGTCGAGAACAACATGCCTACAGGCCGACCAGACACCCCATATAGGCTACGGCATTTAGAACGAATGAATGGAAATATAAAGGCCGAACGGGGCTGGAGAATACATTGGATGATACAGTAGTTTATCAGGGGAGATACGGCGTCAGTTAGGAACACGTAGGACTGCTGTAAACGCCCCCCCCTCTACGGTAGCGTTCGACGCGTGGTTTCGGATTTTCGCCCGTCGTCTCCGCGACAGAGGCCGTGCAAGTGGCCGCTGCTATCACAGCCCGGACGGTTGGGGGCATTGATCCCAATGGCCGTGACCACAGGGTCCGGTGCAGCTGTGGCGTCGATTAGTTCAGCTACATTGTTTTGTCAATTGAGTGTGCACAGCCAGTGCCATTGTAACCAACAGCCCGTGCGGTGGACATGTCGACGCGATGTTTCTATGTGGTTCCGTATTCGTTAGACCAGCCGTTTCGTCCTGCTAGGCCGATAAATGGGGAGTGTGATAGACACCCCCCCCCCCCCCCCCCCCCACTCCCCGCAGGAGACAGCAGCGAGACGGAGGGGCATGAGCGACGGTAACGCCGGGGCAGACGACCGCAACGCGTCAGGGACAGAATCATTCAAAGTTCGTCTGCGGGTAGTGACGATTGCCGGAAACAATATTGATATGGGTACAGTAGTCAGTTTAGCTATCCATCACATACGCAGTAGTACCCACCAATTGGCTTTCCCAGGTATCCTTCTCAGCTCACCAATAGTATTTCGACACACCCCATCGTAGGTAGGTTATGAACGCATGCTACGAGAGTGGCGCACCTCCTACTTTAAGAGAGGCTCCCCACTCGATCTTGAGAGAGCTCCGAGCCTCAATCCCAAAACCTATTTTGACGAACGCTAGCGGTGCGCCCTGTTGCACAATTCCAGCGTCAAAGTGTATCACGAACAACGGACCATATTGTCAAACACTCTTCGTATCCCAAAACAAATGTTGGGTTCAAGAGCCCGCTCAGGCGTAAAAAATAGTTTTAGCCGAACCGTGTTACCTCTAGTTTACGTGGGCCTCCCCGACATCGGGGCGACACTTACCTCTACCTCTAAGCTTGCAAGTAAGTAGCGATCTCCACGAAAAAGGCGGGACACAAGCCTCCGATACGAGGAAACCTTTCTTCAACGTCGAGGACAGCAAGAAAAGTGGTTTACTGGAGACGACATGCTGAGGACGGCATTGCCGATACCCACACTAGGCGTCGCAAACACGGCTTGTACACCACGGCGCATTCGTTCAATCTCGCAGGCACAAAAGACAGCGGCATACCGCAGGCAGCATGCTGAGTACGGCGTATCGATCGTTGCGCAGAGGGCTCCTGCACGAAGACACCATACGTCAATTTCGAGGGCGAAGGAAGGCGACATTGTGATGGCGGCCGGCGGAGGACGGCATGGTCGGCGTGAACAATAAACGCCACACACCATACTCCTGCACGAGCGGATCTTTCTTGAGTGTCGAAGGCAGCGAGACGGCAGTGTAACGCAAGGATCATGCTGAGGACAGCATGGTCACCGTCCTAAACAAATGATTGCGCTCATGAGTCCTCGAGGAAGCGACTTTCTTTCGACATCGAAGGCACCTAGACGGCGGCGCTCTGCAAAGAGAAGGCCGAGGAGAGCATCGTTGACGTCCGCTGCAAAATTCACGAACGAAACACTTGTACTATCCCGGCCTCGTCGGCTGGGATAACTGACGGACCGAGAAGAGCGTGCGCTGGCCATATGAACCATATCTTGGACGGTCCGGTAAATACACATAAACGCCGTGCAGGGTAGTTGGCTATCTCAAGTTTGCGAGGTGGGGACTCAACATCAAACAGATTTTCCACTGCCACGGTCACGACCCGCTCGTGGACGGCCTCCCTATCACTGTATAACACGATGAAAGCTAGAACGCTCCCGCTGGTAGTTCGTCCTACTACAGTCCTATAAGGTTCAAGGCTGTGCAGAGCAACGTTTGATGTGCTGGCTGTGCAGAGCAACGTGTCCTATTTTAGTTGCCTCTAGGCTGTTCACGGAGACGGCCGTTGGCTAACGTGTGGCGAAGAGAGATATGTCAACCGTAGGCTTCATTCAGCTGTCTCAGCTGTGCCGTACCAAATTCGCTTTGATGTTTCCGTCTGTGAGGCATGCTATTGTACAAGAAGGATCCACCGCGGCGAGAAGAAACTCTTGTCCGGAAACCGTAGACTTTATGCTCGTCGTCGGTGATGATGGAGCGCGTTTGTTTGGATCAGAGTTAGGAGGTCAACGCATCCGGAAAACAGCGAACACCTCGGCCTTAAGACCACGCCGCGTGCAACGATAGCGGCAGCACAATCTGGCCCAAACCCATTATCTGCGGGCAGGCCTCATAGGACCGGGGAACTCCACAAATAAATGTTGTATATATCGCTGGAACACAGTTTTCGTTTTTCGTTACTTTCTACGTACCTGGCGCCGGATATACCGCAAGACACGACTTTGTTCGTCGGGTCGCACCTTCAATTTTGTCAAAAATCGACCTCAATCATTGGGTTCTGGGTGGGTTATTCTTGTAGTAGTACAGGGATCCTCGAGTGAAGAAGCTTAGGAAGTAATACTACTGTAGTACTAGGTGCGCCTGACCTGCAAGCCTTCATATCTAGTCCAAACTGTTGCCCTCGACGGGGGCGTGGGGCGCGCGGGGGGGGGGGGGGAGGGATGATAGAGCACAGGATGGTGAACCCGGTTCGGTCGTTGCCGTAGCTCGAAGAGAAGGCGCGAGTGGCGTAGGGGGGTTTGGCGAAAGTACGCTGTTGGACACGTTAGCGAGGGTATTCTAACAGTATCGGAAGGGGTCGAGGTGTAAGGCATGGAAGTCGATATCCAAGCTAGCTGTCGAAAGTGCTATTGCCGGGAAACGTAGGTTAGACGTGCACGCCGCGCCGTGTGATGGCAATCAACACGTCAATATCGCGTATGAACACGGAATGAATGACCCTAGAAAAGCATACTATAATGCGCCCCTCCCCGGTAAACATGTACGGAGGCGGTACATACGGTCATACGTTGCGGCGTGATGCCGACCAACAGTCATCATAATTACCGAAAAATGTTTTCCACGCCAAAACATTCTTACATTGATCGTTGCATGATACACTTGCACGCTTCATCCACGCCTCTGCACCTTGTATATTTTGGTGTTTTGGGGACACCCGCCTCGAATCTATGCCGCGGGCAACAAATTTGGCAAACCTGTTGGTGCAAGGAATTCAGCCCAATGTTTGCGTCGCGGGTTCCTCCTCTCTTGTAAACAAAATGTTAGCGCGTGTTTCGAGGCTGTTGTATCGATTGTGTATCAGCATGACAGGTGTCGCTTTTTTTGGCGATCGTGGGCTCCTTTCCAGCGACGTTTTGCATTTTCACATTGGGGTTGTGCTACGAGGCGTCAGGTTTTAACTTCTGGGTTCCGAGGGTGATATGGGTACACCTATCGCGAGGTCGTCGACCATCGCCATTACATTGAACGAACCAAGAACTCAATTCGCCTGCCGCTTTTTTCGAACCGTGCCCTGGCTGAGTAAATGTGAAAAGGCACCTTCCGGCAAAAAATTACAGCCCCTGACAGCGAACCTGACTTTTTAGTTGGAATAATTTCAATTATTTACTACTAGTATTACAAGTGTGGACTGCTGTCTAAACCTTCCAGAGCGTCACTTCGAAAAAACAAAAAATCTTCTTTCCGAGAGAGCTCCGTTGATGAATTGTACGTGTCATGCGTCACAGTTCAAGTTAGACCACTTTTCCTTGACGAATTTGAGATTTTGTTTCCAATAGAAAACGCAGAATATATGGGCTTCAATCCGCAGATGATATTAGTGCCTACTAGTATGAATTCAAGAATACAGTATGTCCCGCGGAGTTTGGCACTTACTATTACGGGGGACCACATCATATAGGACCTACGGTACATACAAAAACCAATATCTTTTGCGATTTTTGACCTACAATATTTGGTCCTATTTACTATGGTCCCCCGTAATAGACAAAACCGCGGGTTCATTAGAGTTGCTGTCGTCGGAACCAACCATTCTCCCTAAACGTGAAACAAACACGCCTGGTTCGCTGACAGAACTTGCTGTTTGTTTGTTTCTCTCTTTACTAGTAGTGGTACGCCAAACGTTACGGAGGATCTTATCCGCTGCCGATCCCCATTTTTCCTGACGACTCCAGCATATATATTCGACCGAAATTCAAACTTGAGTTTCTATTTTATTACGCCGTGTTTAACCCTTCGTCTGGTTCATGCCTTGTATAAGAGAGCAAGCCCACAAGCCTACTGCCTCATCTACAGTAGTACGGTGTGATCCTCTTCAGCTTGGCCGTCTGCAGTCCTCAGCAGGGGTCCGCGCCTTGGCTTGGAGGGGATGGAGTGATCGAAACAGGCGAACCTAATGTGGTGCACAACATGAGACAATAACTACTCACCACCAGCGTTTTCGCTTCTCTTGTGGGCAGTTCCTGACAATGGTTGTATGAGGGGCAAAGCTCCTGACAATGGTTGTATGAGGGTGTCGAATGCGCCATGCAGACAATGGTTGTAGGCTACTAGAAACTACCTCGAAGTTGCAGCCCCAAGTCCCAGAGGCAACAACAGCAGCTTGTTGTTCTGGTGTTTGCAACGGGAACTATTTTGTTCAATTGACAGACGACACGAACTTTGAACGTGGAAGTGTGGTGACCCAAAGCTTTATTTTTACCAATCCGCCGGAGGAATAACACGAAAAAAGAACGAAGTTGTAACCAGCAACACAAACCCCATCTCTCTCGCAAAACCCCTACTTGTTTCATTTTACGCGAGGCGCGGGGTCGTTAATAATAGTGGTACGTACGGCTACGTCATCGACGAAAAAAATCTTTTTAGTTGTTGTTGTTGTTCTCACATTAACTCATCGCCACAATGCAATAATAATGCAGTCCGTGGTCGCAGGACAGGCTCCTTAGTGTCGTGCCATGGGGTCATAGGGGGGACGTGTTTGAGCCCTGTATCTTTAGACGATCAGAGTCACTCGGCAGAGTGACCTCAACATTTCTTTGCAGGATTGTTTTTTTTTTCCAGCTTTCTTGTTGTTTTGTTAGCGCGATATGCACCGCCATGGGATTGTTTGCTCCTCAGAGAGGACATTTCTCTTTTGCGTGCGAAAGTGAGCGAGGTATAGAGCCACTCACCCGATTGGCGTAAGAGCGGCAAAAAAAAAACGCGGGTACCTCTCTCTACCGTAGCCGTTACACCAGTCGTTCACCAAGCGTTTTTTTATCTCCTGGCGCATACTGTTCAAGCTGTCACACCCGACACAATTGCGGGCATGGAAATAAATGACGTTCCCGTGAGGGGCATAATTCGTAGGGTAAAAAAGGTAGGGGCAAACGTTGCCGAGAGCGCTCTAGATCCATCTGTGATTGACTTGCACAAACGTTTCCTAATGTTCGAAGCAAGGGCGGGTGTCGGTCGCACGTCCCACGCTCTTCTTCTACAATTCGTTCGTAAATTCTACCGAAACACGTGCGCGGGTCTATGTACACGCCAACACGCACCTGAGACTTTCTCCGTGGCCTTACAATTTAGTGTCGGCACGGACTCCAGATTGAAAATAGCAGCTGAAAATCTCCACCAGCGAAGAAAAACAAAGTTTAGGCGTGATATTCGCGGTATCGAACATGAACTCGCATGCGAATGATAGTAGTGTGACCGTGGGATTTACTGTAGAAGAAATAGCTAGACATTGACGGATGGGTTCGCTACGACGCCCCAAATCTGTTAAGTGCTTTTGGAACTGATTTTTCCATATCTCTGGAGGGAATAAAACCACCAACTGTACATTTATTTATTCTCTTGAATCCTTCGTCTCTCTGCCACCCCGACCCAACCAAACTTTGGAAGTATTTTCTCCTTCAGTCTCTCGTGTGGAAGACTACCAAAGACCTTCGTCCACAATACGGGAGCACAATAGTTGACTGGGGTTCGGGTCCCCACCCGTTGGAGGCCTGGAGGTCCAGCAAGCTCATCACCCGCAGTTAGGAAGACCCCCCCTCTCGGCTCCCTGTGCCCCCCCCCTGCCCCCCCTGCTCTGCCGGGCCTCCCCGCGCCCCCCCCCGCCCCCCTTCCCGCCTTATAACCCTTCGCGATGTCCCCCCCCCCGTCCCCCCCCCCCTTCCCCTCATATCCAAGAGCCGGACCCCGCCGTGTGCACCAGCTGGATTGGTGCCGCTGAGATCCGCCCGTACCTCCGCGAAAACGGAGGCAGCGGCATCGATCCCGCCTTGTTCGGGCCAGGAAATGAGCTCCCTGGTTCCTGATGCAGCAGAAGCCCCCGCCTGGCCACCTCTTCCGTCCACTCGTGCAGGTCCTCATTGAAGCACTTCACGAACGTCAGCTGGAATTTGCTTCGATGCCGCTACCCGCGCGTTCTGCGCATGGAACGTCCGGATGCCTTGGGCGACTACCCTGAAGCGCTCCGACAAGGCGCCCGACCGCCGAAGCGTTGTCCGCCCGGGGGCCGCGGTGCTGTCCACTACGTACTGCGCGAGATTTATCAGAACGGGAAACAGGGCCACCACCCTGAGGTCCAGGGACACGTCCGCTTCCCTTCCCCCCTCTCCAAAATGTGTCTTCTGGGCGAATTTCCGGACGTCTATCCCGCACAGCGATGCCACCTGTTGCGCCCCCTCCTCCTTTAGGATAAACCAGCTGGCGGTCAGCCTCACGGAGTCTACCGTTTCGAATATCGGAGGCAACCCGTTCCCGCGCAGTGTTGCCCAGGCTGCCTTTTGGTGGCCGGCCTTCCACCACATCATCTCCAAAACGGGAGGCTTGCCCCCCCTTCCCCCCCCCCCCCTCCCCTCCCCCCCCCTCTCCCCCTCCTCCCCCCCCCCTTCTCCCCCCCTCCCCCCACCCCCCAATTGGTCGGCTGCCCGAAATAAAAGTCCGGCGCTCCCCCCACACCTTCGAAATCCCCGCGAGGAGGGCCTCCTCCTTACGGTGCCCCCCACTTCGATCCGGTGCCGTGTGTTCTGTCCGCCCTATCCCCCCACCCCAGGGCTGGCCCCGGGTGCCTCTGCTCTTCCGGTGCCCGCCACTGCTGCAGCTGCTGTGGCGGTCTTGCCGCTCCTATCTCCCACTGGATTCCTCCGTCGAACTTCCCCTGCCTATTTTTACGACGTCTCGCACTGTTGCTGCGGTGGGCCTGACTGCTGTTGCTGTATCTGTCGCTGTCCCGGTCCGTTGTCCTTCCACAGGCTTACACCCCCGAATCCCCCCGAACCTTCGTGTGTCTGCCCCTGCTGCTGTTGCAGCAGACCTGGCTGCTGCTGCTGCTGCTGCTGCTGCCGTGTAACGCCGCCTCGTCCCCCCAACGTCCTCCACCCCCTCCTCCTGCCCCCCCCCCCCCCCCCCCCCCCCCCCCCCCCCCCCCCCCCCTAGAACATGCCGCTCACTACGTGAGCTAGACAACCAGGG
Organism: Nereocystis luetkeana; assembly: GCA_031213475.1. NCBI lineage: Eukaryota > Phaeophyceae > Laminariales > Laminariaceae > Nereocystis > Nereocystis luetkeana. The sequence continues at coordinate 10,294,103 of JARUPZ010000009.1, read as the reverse complement.
TACCGTTTTTTTTTTTTTTTTTTTTTTTTTGGCGGTCGCCCACAGCTGGTTGTCGAGTTAGATCATTTGTGTGAGGTAAAGAACCTTTACTCCGCACAATTGGGAATTATCGTATCACGTAGTGTTCGAGGTACGGCACCCAAGAGGCAGTTACATAGTACTCCCATTGCTGTCTCTGGAAATGCCTGCACCGGAAATTAAATGAAGTCATTGAAGCTGTCGTCCATGTGCAAGTCCGCCTCAAAAGCGGTTCTTAGGAGGATGCAGCTCACCCTTCATGCGACTCGCCAGACACCTCACGGCGCTTCGCGTTTGGCGCAAGCAATCTCGGCCTGGCCGGTGAAAACCCGACATGCTCCGTCCCGGCATTGTAGGGATGCGAGGGTCTATGGTCATACGACTACGGCCATGCATGAGATCGAGTACATCTCTCCTATCGAGTACCCCCCCCCCCCCCCCCCCGCTGCTGTTGCCCCTGCTGCGGATCTAACTGCTGCTGCTGCTGCTGCTGCTGCTGTTGCTGCTGCTGCGAATGAGCCGCCTCGACCCCCCACCGTCCTCCGCCCCGTCCGCCTTGCCCCCCCCCTGCAACGGCTGCCGTTACGGCGGGCCTGACGAGTCCCTAGTGGCCCGAAATTGCCCGAATTGCTCGCCCAGCGAGTTGTACTGCCCGTGTCCCCGCGGCCTCCCCGCCTCTTGCTCATACGAACTCTCTCTCCCCGCCCATGGGGGGCCCTGACTATTGACGGGGCGAAAACATTGTTGTTGCTGTTGCGCGGGGGAGGGGCAAGGTGTGTTGAAAATTCCTGCGCATTGCCCCAGTTGGGGCCGGCCCATTGCCCACGGCCCTGTGGCGTGCGAGCTCCCCGGCTCGGTGATAACATGTGACCTATTTTGCGCCCTCCCCTCCCTGGTGACGCACGAACGCCCGGCGAAAAATTCACTGTACGTACTGGTATGGCACTACCTCCCAACGTGTTGTGCACGTTACCGTTACCAGGCCCCTAACTTGACGGTGCCATGCCCACTACGCCGACGGCTGCTCCTTGCCCCTGGCCTGCTCCGGGCCCAGGTGGTCCCGAAGGGCCCCCTTCCTCGAAGGTCCCCTCCTCCTCCTCCTCCTCCTCCTCCTCCTCCTCCTCCTCCTCCTCCTCCTCCTCCTCCTCCTCCTCCCCCTCCTCCTCCCTAGTGTTTCGACTTCGAATTCGTAACCGGGGATGAAACCGAACTATCTCCCAGAAATATCCTCCACCTCGCCTTTTACGTGTGCGTGACGTTGTCGTCACCAAAGAGCGAAAAGAGAGCTATTTTCTCAGCATCGATGAACCGATTGTTGCGACACGGTTGGACCGATCGGAGAGGGCCTACGTTTCGTAGACGCACAAGCGAATCAGAGAGTTTCGCAGGCCGAGACGTTTACAGACCCAGCTACGCAGTACCTGGCGCCCTCAGATCACGTTGACCTGATACCTCCAAACTGATCCTGCTGTGGGTACACACGTTGACGGCGGCAGAGCCCACTATCATAAGTGCCCTGATCCCACGCCACTTTGTCCGCCAAAATCAGGGGTTCCACCGGCCAGTTCACAGCCGAATATGACCGGGGACCCATATTCCTGACATTGTCCCTCCCGAATAGTGTCAAGACCAGTCTCCCTCACCGACGCAGATAGTGGTGTCCCTTCGTTCCCGTCCATGACCTCCCCTATGTCTCGATCACCAAAGTACAGGCGGTGTGGCACTTCTACTTTTCTGCCGCAACGACAACTCAATTGCGGGGGACCATAGCAAACAGGACCTAAATATATATGGTGAGTAAAAACAGGTAAACGTATAGGTTTTTATATGTACCATAGGTCCTATTATCTATGGTCCCACGTAATACTATCCCTGTTTCCCTGCGAATGGCGGCCTTCGACATAATGTGTATCGGCCTACCACAAACCTCGCGACAATAATGTACATGCACGGTATCGAAACTGACCCTTTTATGATAGCAGGCGATATTTGCGGAGAACGTGGGTGCCCCTTTAGGGGTCTTGTGAACGACGTTGAACAAGAATGTTGGAATATTGGCACAGGCTGGGTTTCCCGTCTGTTGGGGGGGGGGGGGGGGGGGGGGTACTCGGTAGGAGATGTACTCGATCCCATGCATGGCCGTAGTCGTATGACCATAGACCCTCGCATCCCTACAGTGCCGGGACGGAGCATGTCGTGTTTTCACCGACCTGGCAGACATTGCTTGCACCCAGCGCGAAGCGCCGTGAGGTGTCCGGCGAGTCGCATGAAGGGTGAGCTGCATCCTACCAAGAACCGCTTGTGAGGCGGACTTGCACATGGATGACAGCTTCAATGAGTTAATTTAATTTCCGGTTTAGGTACTTTCAGAGACAGCAATGGGAGTGCTAATGTATGTAACTGCCTCTTGGGTGCCTTACCATAAACATAACGTGATACGATCAATAAACGAGTAAAGGTTCTTTACCTCGCACAATTTTTCCAACTCGATAACCAGCTGTGGCCGACCGTCAAAAAATCAACAACGGTCACCTGGTTGTCTAGCCCTCACGTAGTGGGCGGCATGTTTTACAGTGTCGTTGCCAACCGACGCCAACCCATGCAACGGTGGCGAGGCGTTGGGGGCGGGGGGGGGGGGGGTTCGTCCTGCGGTGGTGTCAGAAGAACCTGTATTTCGTCAATCCAACACGAATCGGGATCGGGTCTATTGTGGTAATGACCTCCACCAAAATCCAGTAAAGAGGCAAAGGAAATAATTCGGTATCAAGTGCCCAGGAAGTTTCCACCACGGCGGTGTTGTTGCTTCGTATAGGGAGAAAGGCTGCCTTTGCTCGAAGGCATCTGATGTGTTACTGCAAACGAGATACAGATACAATTGCGACCACTTTGTGCACTGTGAGTTCCCCCTGCCGCTACGTGGTTTGAAGCAGGAGCAGTCGAGTCGGCATTGACATACTCCACGCGTTAAACTAAAGGCTGCACTCCCGGCCCACCTGCTGGGGGTACGCTTCACTTGCCGATGAATGGCATAGCCGCTGCTTACTCTCATTGAAAACTTGACCACTGCAGCAAGATACATACCGCGGTTAATCTTCCCCGACGTTGACCGCCCCTCATTCAGTGCCGTTAAGTCCTTTGAACTAGGGCTCTGCGCGTACCCCAGAGTTTGCACCCGTCGAACGCTCCCATACCCCCCCCCCCCCCCCCCCCCCTTACGATATACCGGGTATAAATATATTGGTCGGGTTGGTGTCGGTTGGCGACGACGCTGTAAAACACGCCTCTCCCTATATAAGCTAGATAACCAGGGTAATGTTTTTTGTTTTGAGGTCACCACGGCTGGCGGTCGAGTTAGATCACTTTTTGTGCGGGGAGAATCTCTCCTCCACACAAGGGGAATGATCCTATCACGTAGTGTGTATATGGTGAGAAACCCACATGGCACATACATAGTGAAGCCATTGCTGTCTCTGGAAGTGGTCACACCAGATATTATATCACTTCATTGACGCTGTCACCCATATGCAAGCAAATCCGCCTCAAACCCGGTTCTTAGTGGGATGCAGCTCATATTTCATGCGACTCGCCCAACACCTCACGGCGCTTCGCACTTTGCGCAAGCAATGTTTGCCTAGTCGGTGAAAAATCGACGTGCTCCGTCTCGGCATAGTAGGGATGCGAGGGTCTATGGCCATGCGACTACAACTATGCATGATAATGAGTACCCCTCCCCCAACCAGGAAACAAACCAATGAATTCGACGATGTCACTCACAGCCAAGAAGTCCGAGTAGAAAATATATCTTTGTAGATTGCAGCTTACCCTTCATGCGATTGGTCCAACACATCACGGCACTTCGCGGTTGTAACAAGCACTGTCTGCCGTGTCGGTCGAAATCAGACCTGTTCCGTCCCGATATCGTGGGGATACGAGGGTATTTGTTCATGCATGCGACTACGGCCATGTATCACATGAGGACACCCCCAGAGCCGTGCTGCCATAGTTTCTGGGGCTACACATTTACGCCTGTCGATTATAGTGACAACATATAGGTCAAGGCGAAAGGCTAGATGACGCTAGATACACTCGGAGTATGGGTGGGTGCTGTTTTACAAGCGGAAGAATACGCATCGGTTTCCCGACGCATTCGTACCTTTTACGCAGACAATTCGTCGTGTTGATGTATCCGCTTCCTTCCCGTTCTTCCATAAAAAAAAGGTATTAAGTCCCCTAGCCCAGAAGGATGAATGGGGCGCTGTTCGAATCCGTTCTGCAAAACGCCAGCGAGATAATGTCAGCAACATGCTGAAGAGTTAGTGCTCTGGATGCCCGGCAAGCGTTGCCTGAACTCCACGTGCACGAGGGCACCTTCTCGCAATTTCGAGGGCTGCACGATAGCCTTGTACTGCACGCAGCATGCTGAAGACGGCATGGTCAACATCGCTCGATACAGCCACTGCCCCGATGTCTCCTGCACGAAGGGGCCTTCCTTCAATGTCGAGGGCAGCAATGCTCTAGTGTACTGCAAGGAGCACGCTAAGGATGGCATGGTCAACGTACGCCACAAGCTATATTCATATGCCCACTGCACGAGGATATCCCTCTCCAATGTCAAGGCCAGCGCGGCGGTTCCCCATGATAAAGGCGACCTGGCCGACGTTGGTTCGAGAGTTTGCTCTCATGTCACTTACTTGCACGAAGCCAGCTTCGTTTAATTACGAAGGTAGCAATAAAGCGGTGTACTGTTGGAAGCATGCTGAGGGCGCTATGGTTAACGCCCGCAACAAGCGCTGCGCACATAGTTCCTGCACGAGGATACCATCCTTCAATGTCGAGGGAAGCAAGAGCACAGCATATTGCAGGCAACGAGCTGAGGGTGGCAAGATCAATCTCCGTCACAATCATTTTTCAAAGGCCAGCTGCACGAGGATACTACTCTTCAATGTCGAGGGCAGCAAGGCAGCGGCGTACTGCAGGCAGCATGCTAACGAGGGCCTGGTCAAGGTTCGCAGCAAGCGCTGCGCCCATGGCGCCTGCACGAAAATACCTTGCTTCAACCTTGAGGGCAGCAAGGCAGCAGCGTACAGCAAGCAGCACGCTGAGAACGACATGGTTAACGCGTCCAACAAGCATTGCCAAGGTGGCTCCTGCAGGAGGAAATTCCTCCTGCAGGAGGAAATCTTCCTTCCATGTGGAAGGCAGCAAGACGGCAAAGCACTGCATGGAGCATTCCGAGGACAGCATGGCTGATGTCCTCGAACACCGTTGCGCTCATGAGTCCTTCCTGTACAACAAGGATATATTCTTTCAATGTCAAACGCAGAAGGAAGGCGGCATTCTGCAGGCAACACGCTGCGGATGGCATGGTCGATGTTGACAGCACTTTACGCATTTGACTTCTGCGCGAGAACACCTTTCTTCGATATCAAAGGCAGCAAGATAGCCGCATACCGCGGGCAACACGCTGAGAGCGGCATGATCGATATCCGCCGCAAGCTTTGCTTGCATGATTCCTGCGCGACAAGACCTTCCTTCAATATCAAAGGCAGGAAAACGGCGGCGTGCTACAAGCAGCAGTGTGATCGAGGCATGGTCAACATTCACACCAGACGCTGTTCACATGACTCCTGCATGAAGCAACCTTCGTTCAATGTCGAAGGTCGCAAGACGGCAGCGTTCAGTACGGAGCATGCCGAGGACAACATGGTCGACGTGCGCCGCACAGTTCGCGCTCGAAATGCTTCCTCACTTCTGGCGTCGTTTGGTAGAACGGCTGGCGGAGAGGGAACCGCTGGCCGAACAAGCAATATGTTGGAGGGTCTGGGTAATAACTTTAAAACTTTGTGCAAGATAGCGGGCTGTCTTCAGTTAGCAACGGGGGGACTCAGCATGAAACAACTTTCCCACTGCCGCGATCACGGTCCGCTCGTGGGCCGCCTCGACATCACTGTACAAACCCAAAGCGACCGAAGCGAGAAAGCTCCTACCAGAAGCTCGTTCGACCGTGCCGAAGGAGGCTCACGCTGGCATGTCAAGGCTGAGTGCTCGTTTTTGTTTTCTGAGCAGGGTCCTGACCGATTTTGAGGTCCCGTTGGTTCACTCCTTGAGGCGGTCGTTGCCCTCTACAGTAGGCCTCATCCGTAGCGTGCGGGGTAAGGTTAGCCTTGATGTGTCCATCAGCGAGGGATGCCAATGTGTTTGGAAAAATCCATCGTGACGAGGGGGCTTTTGTTCGAACCCTGAGGCACACGAGTCCGTCGTCGGTGACGATGAAGCCTACTATTTAGCCCACGAGTTAAGAGCTCAATGTGTCTGATAAGCAGCAGACGCCTGGGACTTAAGGCACAATCCCGTGCTGCGATAGGGACCGCACATGTTTGACCCGAATTGGTCTCTCACTGACGGGCCCGTCTCGACGACTGAATTTACCGACCATTCTACATATCGCAGGAACGCCGGTTTCGCTTCCCTCTATTTTTCTACTTGTAACCTAGGACAAGGCTTTGTTTATCGGGTTGCGTGTTCGTTTGTCGAATTCGGGACCAGTAGGTGTTGGGTGGGGTGTACGTTTAGCAGTACAGAGAACTGAAGAGGGCCTCAGCAAGTGTTACCAACCGTAGTAATAGGTGTGCCCCAACATATCTTGGCGCGCGTGTTGACTTGAGCTGACCTTCATGCCTTCATGTCTCATCCAAACGGCGGAACTCGGTGGGGGTGGGGGGGGGGATCTGATAGAGCACTGGATGGTGAACCCGGTTCGGTCGTCAAGGTCGCTCGAAGAGACGGCACGAAGGGCGTAGTGATATTCAGTGAAAATGGAGAGTGGGCAAGGTGGCGCAGTGAAGATGACCGGGGCGCGAGGGACCGGGGTTTAAGGCGGGGTGTAAATGGTAGAAGTCGCAGCTGTCGTAAGTGTCGCCGCCTTCGACGCAGGTTAGACGTGCGCACTCTGTGGTATCAATCGATGCGCCAACATTGGTGCATGAACACGGCCCCTCCGCACCAGAAATGTATCGAGGTCGGTACACGTACCACGAGGTCGTCGACTACTGTAGCACGATCACATCACGCCATAACACAATCCTGTATGGGCTTCTATTACGGGGGACCATAGTTAATAGGACCAAATATTGTTAGTAGAAATGGTTAAATATATAGGTTTTTATGTATACCACTGGTCCTATTAACTATGGTCCCCCGTAATAGTATCACGGACGAAAACGCTCATTGCTTTCCAGTTGTTGCCCCCATACACGAAACACGCGCTTTCGGGGGGCGCGCATCGGATGGGCTCCGCCACACGTACATACATGTGGAACATCAGCCGAATGCGCACATGAAACACACATGATGTACTGTTGTAGTACTCCTGTAGTTAGTTGCGCTTAAACAGCTTCAAGTGCCTCGATGTTTCCGCTGAGACGGCAAGTAAGTTTGGTGCGCTCGTTGTGCTTTACGCCCCCAGTGTGTTCAACGAAAACCACGAACCACTACAGTTAGACGGCATACCAGGAGTATGCGCAAAGTCAAAGTGTGAAGGCGATCGCTGTTGTCGACCCCGAACTCGAAACGGCGAGGAGCCAGCGATCTTTTCGATCTCAATTATAGATCTCGCACCCAAGAATACAGGAGGAGACCGTCAATACGTAGATCTCGCACACGAAAACGGGACTGTCAGTGTGTACCAACCAATGAAAAATTCCTCCGAACAAATAATGCGCCCTTCAATCGTTCAGATCCTGACTACACGACTGCTGTCCACACGTACGTGCCACCCTCAGACCTTTTAGAACAACAGCGAAACTAACTTCCAGGACCGAAGAAAATAGAACTCCCATGTCTCCTCCTCCCAGCAAATATTCTTCGAGTTCGGGATCGCCGCGCTCGTCGTGTCGGTGGCGCGAGACTCCGAGACGCGCGCACGGGAGAACACCCGTCGGAGCCCGGCGAGCGAGACCCTCGAGGAAAGCGGTCGATAGAGCAAGCACGAAGGCAGGAAAGCGAAGGCGTCTGGAGTCCCAGACAAAGTTGAGGATATAATCGGAATTTTAGGGTTCGCTCACAGCGGCCGAGAAGGATAATATCTATATTTATTACAACCTCCGAAAACCACATTCTTCTAGACAAGATATGAACAAGTACTTCCGGGAAAAGTATTGTGATATCCCTGATATATGCGAGGTAGGCTATAAAATACGACCACCTTACGCATAAGAACGTATCATAAAACTTGTTTCTGGTAGAAAATACTTGGGAACAGTTTCGATGGCGTTGAACGTTTTCCCGTATTTCCTTTTCTCCTTTTTTTCCGGGTCTGGTGCATAACTGTTTATTTTCGTGGAAGTAGGTGGAAGCGTCCGCGGAGGTAAATCCCCTGATGATCATCTTCGATGCTTTTTTTTTTCAGAAGGTAAAAGCGTTAAAAAAACATCCAGCGAAAGGCCCACTGGGGTGGAATCACTTCACTGGGAACTACAGTAAGTAGGAACTCGCTGCACTGGCCCAAGAATCACCGGGAACCGAAAATCCACGAGTAAAGTCGCCGGAGGTTCGGACCATCGCCTCGCCTCATGTCGTCGTATCATTATCTGCAGCCGGGGTTCAGGCTTAGGTGAGGGTGTTGCGTTTTTCTGTGGCCATTCAGATCGACGTTGGCATCAGCAGCAGGTACCTTCGCATCACATAATTATGCTTTACTCGTGCTGCTGTATTGTGTCAGATTAATCGCCCCGGTGGTTCAAGTGGTTAACCTCGAATTCTACTTGTTTGAGTCCTGGGTTCGAGCCCCAGGTGGGTCGGACATTTGACTTTATTTGCAAAAATAAATCAAAAAAAGATTCAATTGTTGAGAGCGCCTTGCAGCGTGGGTAGGCACAATTCGATGAGAGTCGACGAGGGAAGAAAAGGCTTTAATCTTCTCGCGATAAGAATGAAGGCACGTACCGTAGCGGGAAGGGGGTAGAAGAGCCTGCTATATAAAAAAAAAACATTGGTTTTCGGATACTCGAGTTGACCTGGCTAGGAAATCGGAGCGTCGGGGCTGCGGTTCTCCCGGTCGTGGTATCATCTGTTGCATCTAGTGCAGGTATTTCGGTCGTCGTGTCGTTGCTACATCCACTCGTCGTTCTTCAACAAACAGGTGGCAAGGGTTGTGCCGTGTCCCGTTTCGTGTGTGTACACAATCACAGCATCGTTGGCACTACTATAGATTAATTCGTATATATATCACCAGTTGTTACTGTGGATATTCTCGTCAGTATGGCGCGATATCCTCACAGAATCGAAGGAACCTTTGGCATCATCAGTACCTACTGTACTGGTAATAGATACCGCAGTCCCTTACCAGGTATGCGTTGGCCTTCACAATATATATTCCCAGGTATCGCACTGGAGTACATCCTCACATCCTCACACTGACGTTTTCATACCTTCGGAAGCTCGGGTCGACTGGTTGTTGATACAGTACTGGTACTCGAACAGTGCCTGACAACTGCAGCCGTAGTGTGAAATACTGCGCTGTAGTACGTAGCACAAGCGCTCTTAAATACCCAACGGTCATCGGAAGCACGATGGGACACTTTTGTGGGAAATACTGTTCAGCACTGCCGTAGCCTCGTCCACAGGATTAGTCACACCTATAAGGTCACGCCTGGCTGACAAGCATAATGCACACCGGGTACCCAGTAAGCTGGGGCGCTGGGTTCGTTTCAACGACGTTATGAGGAACATGATTCGCTTGAGGGCCCTCTTACCTCCTAGGACCCAGAGACACTGTAATAGCGACCAAGAGCAGACAGATCTGGTATCTGCCACTGTCCACAAACCAAGAGGAGAGGATGTGAGTGCCGTACGCGGACGGACGAGAAGGATGCTGCTGCGAGCGCGTCTTGCGGCCTGTCGCATTCTACAGCCGTTTTTGGAAACAAGTTGGGTATGCCCTACAACCGAGCACTTATCGTGCCCGAGCCGATCGTTGCTGGAGAAGGCTATTGGTGGATGGGTTTGGCCTTTGTAGTGGGTGGACTCGAAGCAACTACTGTACAGTGGTACTCACATGCTCACGCACAAGTCCGGATCATGAACTATTCGGAGTTCCTACTCGCAATCATGTCTGGCACCGGGGGTCAAACTGCGCAATCGTCCGGCAAAAACCTGAGCCGTGCCCTTTGCGCAAACCAGATATGTATGTGATGTTGTAGCCCAACAAAAGTAGCAAAAACGCCGTTGTCATTTCCCAGCATCGTAGAACCGATAGTCGTATTTTTACGGTTGGAACGGTTGGAAGGTACCTACGATCTGTAGACACACGAGCGTGCCAGACAATTCCACAGGTCGGTACTTTCACTGATAACCCTGCTATTCGTACCACCTGGCACATCTTTAGCCCATGCTGACCTGCGCCCCCTGAACCACCGGCAGGGCCCACCAAGGACCCTGATCCCACGGCACTATGCCCACCTTATCCAGCGGATTTCACCACCAGAACTGCCACATAGTAGAAACGGGAAGAACCAGACATCAACACTACACCAACGAACGGAGTACATGTTGTTACTTTAGAACATACATAAACAATAGCCCACTGGCCGGTTCATAGCCGACAGACCGGTAACCGCATGTTACTGCCGTGCCCGAACGATGCCGGACCAATCTTGCACTGCCAACTCGGCTATAGGTTTTCTTACGTTCCCGTCCACGGTGGGCTAGAAGTATACCTCTCTCGATCACTACAGCACAGGCGACCTGGTCTATCTCCTGTTCCGCCTTGGCAACGTTTGCCTTTCTCCCCACGAGCGGGGCCCTTCGCACGATCGAAATGCCTGCCAGGTGTTCTACAACGCCATTTATATACTGCTGTACTCCAAACGATTTCATGGCATCCAATTGGTTGTCACCTACGAGGCACACGGTACGATAGTTAACGTGCTCGGGGAAGGCATCAACCATGGCCACGTCACGGTACTACCCTCTCCAGGTGCTGTAAAATAAGAGCAACCCCTTCCTCTGGACTGCAGTATCGTGTTGGGGGCAATACCCTCACATTCTAAGGTGTACTTCGTCCCAAAACGGGGCAGCGGTCCTAAAGCGTCAAAACCCCCTGTTCCACGGCGCACAGCTACATACATGCACCTGAACTTGACTCTAATTCCACGTGTTTTGTCCCCAGACCACAGGACATCCGTCCTAGAGGGGGTTGCCGTGTGTCTCGCGATGGTCATTGTACGGCAATAATAGTAGATGGTGTATATCAGCACGCCAGACTGGGTGCGTTATACTCTTCCCACTCGTACTCATGCGCCTTGCGTCCTCGCTCTGGACTCAGTGTCACGGGGCGTCAGGTGCGCTCTTTGGGGCTTCGGACGTGCACTACACGTACAGTGACGTCGCCGACGGTGGCGATCATGCCATGGCTACGACTGGAGCGAGTCTGATTATCTGCAGTGATAAGCCCAAACCTGGTACACGTTAGTTTATTGCGTCTTGGTTTCCCTATTATTATTGGCACCGCTATGGGATTGGTTTTGTAAGTTGCGCCAACGAAACAACCGCAAGTATTCGATTTTCGAGCGAGGTACAGAGACCACTCGCCCAATCGGAATGGGGCTAGCTCCCCTACCGCGCGTAGCACCAGTGATTATATGTCATATCAACCGAGCCTTACACGAAACGGCTGCTATTAATAACAGAGATTATTCTGCTCGCGTTGCGCACCGCACAGTATTGAACCGCAAAAGGACGACTGCAATGCTGAACAAGTTGCACCGGCACCGCACCGAGTGGTCGGGCTACTATTACGGGGGGCCATAGTTAATAGGACCAAATATTGTTCGTAAAAATGTTTTAATATATAGGTTTTTATGTATACCATAGGTCCTATTAACTATGGTCCCCCGTAATACTACTGCCATCAACCGACGGTGGCATGATTTGTGCCGGGCCTCGCTGATTACGGCTCAGAAAACAACGTTGATGGGGGGGAAATGAAGTTGCTGCTATCTGTGAAGGTGGGTGCTGCCGCGAGGACACGCCCATGGCCACAGTACCTTGGTGTCGTCTCTTTATATCTTGCGTACATTATATGTATATGGTGTCCTCGATATCCCCATTCAATGTGTTGCTTGGGGCCTGACCCACGAAATGACTGACAGACGCACACAATGTGGTGTACAGAGGGATTCGGACCATTTGCCGCCTCAAGGGTCGGAGAGGCCGGGGGGGGGAACTATCAAACGATTTCAAAGTATCTGCACACGTAGCGCTACGAGATATTTAGCGAGCGACCGCACAGTCGAATCGAACTCTCCCTGACGGGTGCAGCGGGGGATGGGGGGATCGAGGGGGCTAGATCTAGATATTATATTATCAACATGTACCACTCGGGCCCAAACTATGAGGATATTCAATATGATGATATTCAATCCTAACTGCCCTTAAGGTCAGGGTGACAGCGTAGTATGGCGTATTTTCCGGTGCAATCCAAAATACAACACGCGTACTCCGCATAAATATGAAACGGGGTGCATCCGAGCTTCCTATTGTGTACTGTACCAGGTATATGGTATGTATCTATCTCAGTTGACTAAACGATGCCTTAGCGCTGCTGACTCTATTCGAAATCACACACAAACAATGCGATGGAACTTCCAGTAGTTCCGCTGAATACACGAAGTAACTTACTTACGTACGTACATACGACACATACTTGGTATATATATATATATATATATATATATATTTAAATACAATGCCGTACCCGTGTACCGTAACCGTACATACATACATGTTGTTTGTCGCCCAATATGATCTTCTTGAAAAGGATAATAAAAAATAAAAAGTGGTGGATAGTACCAGGTACCTCCGAACAATATAAGTTACAGCAGTCAAGTACGAAGATTCTAACAAGCGCGCGCTTAAAAAAAACACCACTTAAACTACGATGGTCGAAAACATAGTGGTCGTTGGTTGTTGGCATCAAACCTTGAACGATTCCTAAATTTCCGTCCGGATCGATGTAAAATATTATAATAATGTTGGCGCAGGTCCGTTATTACCACCGTATATCGTATTTGATAGTTGAATACGTATAGCACGACCTAATAGACCTCGAAACGCTCGCGCAAACCTTTTTTCCAGGTAGGTACCAGGTGTGTATTCAGAGCGTACAGACTCGTTTTCACCGCGTAGAAAAAACACCACCCAAATAAAAAAAAACGAGGTCACAAGGAGAGCCTTCCGTAACAACAACCAGTTCGACGATAGTTTTCTCTGAACTTTGCTTCGGCACACGTGCACCACTCTTTTTGGAGTGATGTGTCTCCTGCAGAAATTAATTATGGTCCTATATGCAGTCCTATGGGGTAAGCGGCGGACTCGTAATTTTGCCGAGAGAGGGACACGATGACTGTTGTTATCCCATGTGACGCGCTTATTCCGATCGTAACACCCGCATAGGAAAGTTTAACTACCGTACAATATAATCCAATTACTTAAAACATGGAAAATGCCATCATGGAGGTATCACTTTCCGGCGATTTTTTTTCTAGCCGATTCATGTGGCGAGGCTCCTCAGGTGAAGAGCTGACAAATAAGGCACGCCTTATGGCCGAAATGAGGCATGCCTTATCGTTGGAATAACACTAAGTACTTCTATTTGTAGTATTTTACTATAATACACACGGCGGGATTGTTCTGCGGGTTAATCCTTTCAAGACTGCAGTCCCGTTTGGGGGACAAACTGCGTATTGCTACTGTAATTGGAATTTGAGCGGTTTATCCCTAAAACGGGACTACAGCCCTGATAGGACTGAGCATACCTGTTTCGTCAAAGCCAGTTTACAGTGAGTGAGAGATATCCATCGAGAGCTCCTTCACCGTACGGAAGCTTCATATTATGGGAAAAAACCCGATAGAACAAAGGTGACAACAACACCATCCATTGTGACGGGCAACCACACTGCGTGATTCGATTGGGGGAGGCTACAGGTTCGTGTTCGAGTCACACACAATGCAAGAAGGAGTCGCACGGTTACGGGCCGCGAAATATCACTACTCTTGCCGGACTTTGAGCCCTCACGTCGCTCCTAGACGGTTGAAAACACGAACCAACTATCGGTATCAATGTTTTGGGGGCTATCAGGTGGGGTCTCGAAGGAACCTCAGAAAAGTACAGGTACAGCAGTAGGTGCACGCGTACAGTGGCATGCGTCATGTTATACATATATCTATCTATAAATTATAAGTAGACAGCGTGATGCCCAATTTATAGCTTCATCATAGTATTGCCTCTAATACCAACTTGTTTAAAAATATACCAGGTATACACCTCACGCACTCACAACGTTTTTAAGTTGCCTTCGTGCAACAACGTAAATATATATATATATATATATATATATATCATACTCCGAAATCACCTTTCGCAAGCTGCCTTCGTGCAACGTTCCAAGATCTTGTCCTTTGCGACGCCATCTTTGAAACACGCATGTGTTCCTGCCCTCCTGCGCTTTGAACATTCGGTCCTCGTCATCTCCCGCCGTTCCACCCGAAGCCCATCGAAATAAAAGTCTTTCGAGCTACCGAGGGGTTCACGCAACCCTCTCTGTCGTATTTTGTACACTACATATGCCGCGCTGTGGACTACTGCAGACAACAAAGCAGTACCTTCCTCAATATGCTCTGCAACACCCGATTTCCAAATCATCCTCCCTACCGGTATCTCCTTCTACCGCAGCACACTGCTGTACACACACAGTCATGCACGCTTGACACGAGAAGGGATATATATGTTTGTCCCGCCGCGTTGTTGGTCGAGATCGTACTTTGCCGTTACGTATCGAACGCGCGCCGCAATTTTTATTATTTAACCAACCGACACCTCCCGTATAGAGAGGATAAGGAGCGACGCTCGCTACGCCGCGTTGTTGGTGGCCCGTGGCGATGGTGATGAGTCTCGGCACGAAGACCTTTGCCCCGAGCAAAGACAGCTCAACTGCATACAGGAGCGGAAGGAAGAAGCCTGTCTGCAACACCTGTGGCGAGACAACACAAACCGCCTACACGGTGCGAAAGACGTTGGCTCTCCTAGCAGGAGCGGATGTATGACGCGTATGCGCGGTTCGTTTATCACCCTCCGTCGGTTCACGCTTGCATGTGCCGGCTTCGTTTGATCCCCGTCGAGTCTTACCTCCCGGCTTGACGCTGCTGCTGCTGCTCCTTCTGTTGTTTCGCCATCGTATGATGTTGTGGTTGGCACCCTGCTCGAGCTCCACTACTACTTTGAATATCAGTAAGAACCACTATGATCCAAAGCAGCTTTTCACGACGTCAAAACTCGCCCTATATCACCTGTCTGTGCAGCAGCCGGTTTGACGATTTTTGGGGGTTGTACCGACACTGCTCGCGGCTCGAAAGCGTTCTATTTCTCGGTAGTATACTC
Source organism: Nereocystis luetkeana (assembly GCA_031213475.1). Taxonomy (NCBI): domain Eukaryota; class Phaeophyceae; order Laminariales; family Laminariaceae; genus Nereocystis; species Nereocystis luetkeana. The sequence goes on along the minus strand of JARUPZ010000009.1, from coordinate 10,278,649 downwards.
GATACCGAGTAGTTTTCGTAGGCCGAGCACTCCGAGTATTAGAGTACTGGTGGCCTAAATACTCGGAGGACTTGCAGTATGAGCAGTGCTGAAGGGCCAAAACCTCCGAGTACTGGCAGTATGAGCAGTACTTATACTCGAGTACAAGCAGTACCCGGAGGACAAATATCTAAATTACTCGGAGTACTCCGAGTATCGCGAGTATTGAACCCAGGAATACTTTATCATCCGAGTAAAATACTCCGAGTAATACTCTAACCCGGAGTACCTTGGAGTTGTTTGTTGTTATTGACTGTGCTCAATAGACACAACGTAGATGTTCCATTCAGTATCAGGGAGTTCCATATATTGATGTGGGATTTATAAGAGCGGGAGATTAATTGTGCCTGCAATGTGATGGATAATCACGTGCTGCTGTCACTCGACAGCACGGGTATATAATATATATAAGAGAAGTTCCGTGTTATTGTCTGGAGTCAACCACGCGTTCCCGTGCCAGTTGCGTCTATACCTTTAGAGATCAATCAACACACTAGTGAACCGGTGATCTTCTATTGGCAAGCGTAGCCGAGGCCAGCCTAGAGAGGTGGGAACCTTCCGACATGTCTGGTCCAGATGGCATGTCTAGTCAGGAAGCAAGCGTGGCCATTGAGAAGATGCTGAGGATGCAAGAGAAAATCGAGATCCTGGAGAAGATGATAGAAGAGCAGAAGCTGGGCGCCGAGAGGAACGCGCCGCGAGCAGGAATGGAGGGGGGGGGCGGTGGGGGGGCGAGAGGAGAAGCAGCTGCGAGGGAACCAGCAGCATCGACGGTGACGACACCTGGGCTGGGAGCCCGTCCAGGCATGTCACCAAACACTTCTTTGTACCGCCCTAGTTTATCCCAGTCGAGACCCCCCACATTCGATAACGTAGAATCCCACTTTAGTATGTGGCGTAGTAAGTTCGAAACGTACCTGTCATCCCTAGGGTGCCTTCATGTGTTAAGCACGTCAACCCCTGTTATGGTTGGTGACGTGAGGGTGTCGGAGGAGGAGCAATAATCGAGGCACTCTTCTCAAGATATTAGGGATGCGCGATTAGTTTATGGATTAATGATGGAAGCAATGACTGGATACGCAATGGCTGAGTTCATAATGCAGAAGGCAATGTCGCCAAGTGGTGCATGGAAGGAATTATAAGACTACTACATGCCAAGGACGATAGCGGCCACCCATAGGCTAAAGAGAGAGTTCGAGACCATCAGAATGGTCGAGGACGAAAACCCCGTGCTGTTCCTAGGGAGGGTGGATAAGGCAGCAGATGAGCTGGCCATGCTAGGCTGTGGTATGAGAGTGGAAGAGGTTAACCGACCTATCGTGACGAACCTCTCGCCTCTATATAATATGATACAAAGTAAGTCCGTTCTTTCCCGCCCGTCCATCCCCCATCCCGAGATCGATGAGACCATCCGCGATGCGTACGCAAACGATAGGGCAGATAAAGAGATGGTTTCCAAGGCGTTGGGTGTGCAGGGAGTGGGAAATCAGCATGCTTTGTACGCCGGAGGTGCGCAGCCTGCCAGTGGTGGAGGTGCGGGTCCAGGAAGGGAAAGGAGGGACAGGAGAGGCGGGAGGTACAAGGGTGGGCAGCAGCCGCAGCAGCAGCAGCAACAGTATCCGCAGCAGCAGCAGCAACAGCAGCAGCCGCAGCAGCAGCAGCAGTATCTGCAGCAGCAGCAGCAGCAGCAGCAGCAGCAGCAGCAGTATCAGCAGCAGCAGTATCAGCAGCAACCGCAGCAGCAGCAGCAGCAGCAGCAGCGACCCCAGCAGCAGCAGTATCATCAACAGCAGCAGCAGCAACAACCCCAGCAACAGCAGTACCAGCAGCAGCAGCATCGTCCCCGTCAGCATGATGGCAACCGGGGAGGAGCTTCGCCGGGGGAATTACCCGCCCCAAATGGCGTTGGGATGCCGTGGCCTGCAGGTACCGTTGGGATGATTCCGGTCCCGACCCCTTCGGTACGGGTGGGGCGGTCCCGCCCATGGGTTGGGTACCTACCGAGCCCCCACCAGGGACAATGCCCCCTATGCTCCCGCCGCCCGTAATGACTCCGGCAGGCTGGGGTCTCCCGCCGAGCAACACGCAACCGAGGAGCAAGGGGGTCTGCTTTCGGTGTGGCAAACACGGCCACTACGTCGCAGCTTGCCCGGTAGCCGCCCCGCAGATGAACGTCGCGGTCCCGAGTACTGCTGCCCCTCTCCCTCAAGAGATTTACTACGGAGGTGGCTGGCAGCAGGAGACGCCCTACGGCAGTGGTGGGTATACCTCAGCCGGAGCTTTCCCGTCACAACAACCCTCCTCGAGCACTTTCCCTTCCCCTGGCCCAGCGAACAACGGCAACCCTACGCCTACGTTTGACCCACACCTCCTCACCGCGCAGTTTGCGCACCAAGGCAAGAGTATTTTTAGCGACGATTTGTTTTGGGCTAGTCGGAGGGAAGAGTGGGTAGCGGATTCGGGAGCAACCTTTCACGTAACTGGTAACCCCTTTGGTATGGTAGGCTGTTACCCCCCTCCCCCCGGTAAGAGTAGTTTGGTCGTCGGTGACATGAGGTCACTGAAGGTCGAGTACTTCGGACAGATTCCGATGGTAATGCACAGCCCGCAGTGTGATGGTCGAGTTAGGCTTTTGGACGTAGCCTACGTGCCCGGTATTCGGTTCAACCTGTTTTCACTTCACGCAGTAATGCTGAAATGCCCGGTGACTTTAGATTCCCAGGGAGCTCACTTGTTGGATGGGCAATTAATTGTCCTTTATGCGTAAGGACGCAGGTTCGTACGTAGACGCCACGCGGACTGTAGAGACCCCGATTGCTGCCGCTGTTTTGGCCCCCGGAAAAATGCGTAGGATTGATATTCACGACCTTCACGTTTCCCTTGCCCACTCCCATGCTGACACTCTCCGTGAGACGGCACGCCAGATGGGCATTAAGGTTTTTGGGGAGTTGGTTTCGTGTGCTGGATGTTCTGAGGCGAAGGGGAGGAGGATGGCGGTGCCGTGGACGACCGAGTGCCGCTCCACCAGGCCTCTGGAACGTCTGTTCGTGGATCTGTCGGGACAGCTGTCGACGTCTGCTGGCGGTGCGCAGTACATGATGATGATCGTCGACGACTACTCGCGACTGGGATGGCCGTATTTCTTGAAGCGGAAGTCCGACGTCCCGAAGGTCTTCGCTGGTTTTCTGGTCGACATCAGCGCCAAGGGTATTCCGTCCATCGTGGAGTGCCTTCGCTCGGACAATGGCACCGAGTTCACCAAGGCGGAGTTCGTGGAGCTGCTCAACCATCACGGTATCCGCCGCGAGCACACGCCCGTCGATTCTCCGAAGCATGACGACATGGTCGAGCGGCGAATTGCGATGACGCTGGAGCTTGCAATGGCGTCCCGCCTGGAGGCCCCCCGCCTGTTCGGCAGTGCAAGGATGCCGGCGACGCAGCCCCTTTGGGCTGAGTCCTGCGTGTACGCGAGCGACGTCATCAACATGACGGCAAGGGTGAGGGACAAGCCGGAAATGCACTCGCCGTACCGCAAATTTTACGGGAGAGCACCGTTTGCGCGGCTGCTCCCATTTTTGAAGCCAGGTTTCCACCACGTCAGGAGGAGCTTGAAGACCGAGCCGAAGGCGGAGGCTTGTTTCTACCTCAACGGCGGCAACCACCACGCCGCTGACTGCAGCAAGATTCTTCTCGCATCTGGCCGGAGGTCGTTCTCCCGCGACGTCACTTGGGAGCACCCGAGGAAGCCGTTTATGGGGTTACTGCCTTCGGAGGAGGAGAGCTCCCCGCCGCCGCCGTCGCCGTCACCACCGCCCCCGGGTACGCTGGAGCCTCTGAGAGGCCCTGACGTATGGCCCGGATTACCGTCCCCATCCCCACTGCTGCCGCCGCTACCGCCGTCATCACCGCCGCTACCGCCGTCGCCGCCGCCGTCGCCGTCGCCACCGCCCCCGCCATCACCGTCGCCGTCGCTGCCGCCGTCATCGTCACCGCCGCCGCCACTGCCACCGTCACCGCCACCGCCGTCGCCACCGAGATCATCGCCGTCGCCGCCGCAGCAGTCATCGTAGCTACAGCTTTCGCAGCGTGCTGTCCGGGAACTGGGTTCTTGTATCCCGGACCCGGAGGATGGCGACGTACTGAGGGGGCGGACCAGGGGGGAGACTGCACGGCACCAGGAAGGTGATGGCGGTGTGCAGGGTGGTCGGACAGTGGGGGAAGCTGGACGACACCCGGAGGAAGGGGACGTACTGAGGGGGCGGACCAGGGGGGAGACTGCACGGCACCAGGAGGGTGGTGGCGGCGTGCAGAGTGGTCGGACAGTGGGGGAAGCTGGACGACACCCGGAGGAAGGGGACGTTCTGAGGGGGCGGACAAGAGGGGAGACCGCGCGGAGCCGCGAGGCTATGGGGCATGGGCTGCTATCGCTGATGGCAGCACGGGAAGGTATAGGCCATGTACCTTTCCACCAAGCCCCACCGCGCGAGAATCCTCCCCTTCCCACGCGCCCGGCAAGCGAGCTTTCGACGCCGAACTCGTATGCTGAGGCGTGTGTAGACGAGTATTCGACGATCTGGAGGCAGGCGATGGACAAGGAATATCATGGACTGGCGGACGCGGGGACGTTTGGAGCGACGTAGCAACCAGAGGGGCTCAACGTCATCTCGGCGAAGTGGGTGTTCGCCTGGAAGTCCAACGAGCATGGTGATGTGGTGCGGGCGAAAGCAAGGCTGGTGGCACGAGGTTTCAAGCAGCGTGAGGGTATTGATTTCTTTGAGACTTTTGCTCCGACCCCTGCAGCGTCTTGTTTCCGTTTGTTGGGTGCCGTTGCGTGCGAGTTGGGTCTGGATTTGTGTCATTTTGATGCTGAGCAAGCGTTCGTGCAGTCGAGTTTGGATGAGGATGTTCTCATGCGACTGACCCCTGGCTGCGGCGAAATGTCCGGTAAGGTAGTCAGGTTGAACCGCAGTCTCTATGGCTTGAAGCAAGCGTCGAGGTCGTGGCACAACCACCTTCTCACTCACATGAAGAGTCTAGGCTTTGAGCAGAGCCCCGCTGAAGCGTTTGTCATGAGGTTGGTCGAGTCGGGCTCTGTCTCCATAGTAACAGTGGTTCATGTGGATGATATTTTTGCTGTAGGGCGCAAGGCTAGGTGCGATCAGTTCTGTGAAGACCTGAACAGCCTTGTTCCGATCAACAATCTGGGCGAGTTGCGGTGGTATGCTGGTTGTTGTTTTTCTAGGGATTGGGATGCTGGTACTTTGACGATTTCGCAGCAGGCGTTCGCTGAAAAGACCGCGGCGAGGTTTGGTGTTACTTCTGGGAGGAATAATCCGCTTCCGACTGGTGTGAAGCTCGAAGAGTTCGACGAGAATGAACCCGTGGGTGATTGGCCTTTCCGTGAGTTGGTGGGGTGCTTGATGTGGCTTGCGAACCAAACACGACCGGATATTGCGAACGCGGTGAGGGCGGTAGCGAGGTACTCGAATAGGCCGAGGGAAGTACACTGGGAGACAGCGGTCGGTATTTTAGAGTATGTTGTTTTTACGAGTGATTTCGGCATTACGTTTCAGAAGGGTAGCGGGCTTGAACTGGTAGCGTTCGCGGATGCGGACTACGCCAACAAAGCCACTGACAGGAGGTCAGTTCCAGGTGGGGCTATCATGTGTGCTGGGGCGTGTGTGTGCTGGTTTTCTAGGACGCAGAAATGGCGTTACGCTCTCGACCACTGAGGCTGAATATGTAGCACTAGCAGACACTATCAAGGAGGCGATGTTCTTGCGCTACGTTTGGAGTTTCATTTTTCCGGGGTTTGGGGAGCGATGCATTACGGTTTTCGAGGATAACGAGGGGGCAAGGAACCTGACACAAAACCCAGTGTGCACGTCGAATTCTAAGCACATCGACGTTCGACACCACTTTTTGCGAGAGCTTATTTCCAAGGGGGAGTTCGTTATTACCCATGTAGAGTCGGAGGAGCAGCGTGCAGACTTCTTAGCAAAGCCGCTCAACAACATGGTTTTTCGTTACCACCGGGATTTTCTGATGAACCTTTGACGAGTTGTTTCCGAGACGTTTATTTTTTGAGTGAAGAATGTGTTTGAACTATAAAATCGTTTTGTTTCTGGTGATGGATTTTGAGTTTTTTTAGGTGTTTTCCGAGTGGTCTCAACGTCAAATAATTTTCAATTGCGGAAACCTATGTGCTATCTCGCATTACCGTCGCGATCTGTGTATCGATGGCGGGAGTAGGGGATAAGGGGAGACTCTTGTCCGGAGGATCGGGGTTTCTCGCGATCTCTGGCAGTAAGTTTCTTGACTTGATTTTATTTTGATTGACATGATGACCACTCCCGTGGTATTTTTCTGATGGATTTGTGATTCCCCTTTTTGTTGAGACTGGAGAGAGACCAGGAAGCGCCTGGGGGCGTGTGCGGTCCATATATGACAGTGTTGTCTGACGAGGGAAGGTCCGGATAGTAATTCGGAAATTGAGAGAGAGGTCGGTAGGAGGACTGAAGAGACACTGATATATTTGAATCAATTCCGCGGATAATGCCGTTTTACGCGGCTGAATCCGACAAGAATGTCGTTTTACCTGGCATTGGATTTATTTCGGTATTTTTATATGTTTGCAACAGAGAGAGGCTATGGATTTGAGCATTTATTTGAATACTGGTTTGAGGATTTGAGTGTTGATTTGAGAATTTGATTTTTGAGTCACATGTTGGGTGTTTGAGTTTCTGAAGTTCATATGAGTTGGTCATAAAGAAGAGATATATATATATCGACCCAGCGAAGTCGTACATTGTCATGTTACCGACCTGGGGGGATATTGAAGTATGGTCCGTGTTTAGTGAGCAGAGGGGATATTGCCTGTGCTCAATAGACACGACGTAGATGCTCCAATTAGTATCAGGGAGTTCCATATATTGATGTGGGATTATAAGAGCGGGAGATTAATTGTGCCTGCAATGTGATGGATAATCACGTGGATGCGCCGCCACCTGCTGTCACTCGACAGCACGGATATATAACATATATAAGAGAAGGTCCGTGTTATTGTCTGGAGTCAACCACGCGTTCCCGTGCCAGTTGCGTCTATACCTTTAGAGATCAATCAACAGTTGTTGTTGTTGTTCTCACATCATCTCACAATACAATGCAGTCCGTGGTCGCAGGACAAGCTCCAATAACTCTGGAGTGGAAGAAATACCTCCTCGGTAGTAAAACAGAGGCAAAAACAAAAAACAAGCATACGTACTCTACCACTGCGGACACCAGGGAAGCAAAAAGGAGACTTTTAGAAATAAATAGCAGACAAAAACCTCAAAAAGATGAAGAGAAGAAAAAAAAACAAAAAAAACCCCGAAAATACTCCGAGTATTACTCGTACCTCGGAATATGAAACCCTGAAATACTCCGAGTATTCCAGGGTAATGAACCCCAAATTACGCCGAGTACAAGCAGTATTATTGAGAATGATCATACCCGAAATACTCCGAGTACGAGCCGTATCCTGGATTATCGAGCCCTGAAATACTCCGAGTACACGAGGTATCTGAAGTAATTTATCTCCGTTACTCGTTACTTTTCTCCAAGGTACACGGAGCATCTATCTGCACCCTCCCATATCGATATATTACGAGCATCGTCTGGCCTTTGCTCAGGACAGCCCAATCCGGCACACTCTTCTTCTGTCGATGACCACCATAATTACAGCCGTCCTTCGTGCAGATACGTCTCGTACGGCATTTACATTTTGCGGTACCACTGCTGCTGCCGTCTCCATCATCCTCGTGTTTGTCCTTAAGTAAGTTCGGCATCGTTTTCTTTTCAGTATCCTACCAGCACGGTCGTCTGATCTTTGCTCTGAGACCTCGATTAAACACACCTAATCTTCTCGATTGAAGTGATAATATTGAGTACTGCTCACACTCGAGTCTCCCCGTCACTCGCAATGTTGAGGCCGCAAGCACCCTACCTAATAGTCTCAGCATTCAGAGCACGAAATTTGCTCAATACGGAAACAATCGATACTCCGAGTGTGGTCCCTCTGCTGTGCGTTTATCGTACTACCCGCAGACTGTATTGCATCGTACTGCTGCAACCAACGACTAACAAAGTTGCAGTGTGAGATTACAGAGAGGGAGCATCGAATAAATATTGCACAATTCATAATTTTAACGCTTATTATTGAGGTCCTGAATAAAGTGACTTACAACGTGGTTTTCATTAATTTAAACCCCGGGGCCACATTACTGTACATCCTATGTACGTATAGGCTCACCTATTATAGCTCCTATACTATCAACCGGAATCTGGCCCGACCGCCGTGGGGGCGGGAGGGCCTTTTATTCCCCAGTATATATATATATATATATATATATATATATATATATATATATATCGGATATATACATATATTTGGAGACATTTTGCGGCTGGATGCGGCCGTCGAGATGGACGTGGGAGGTTCGAGCGAGCCCTCCTTGCCGGTGGCTACTCACGGCTGAAACCGTACGTAGCGTTGATTGTGGGCGTAGTAGACGGAGAAAGAATCGCGGGGAAAACGGCGGGAAAACCGCAACAAAAAATGTACCAGGTATCAGACTTGTTGTTCTATGTACGGCGTACAAGTAGTAGTCGGTTATTCGTTCGGCAGCAAGCGGCATTCGTCCGTTGAAACTTTCATTAGATTCCCAAAAAGATTCAAAGATTGTGGATAGAACGGTCTCGGTTGTTACGGTTACTTCTCGTTGTACGCTACCATCGTCCGTCGCATGCAATTCGCCGTATTTGCATGTAGTAATAGTTACTGTGTATTCGCTGACACAAAATCATAGGGGGGATAAAAAGACGAAACGAGTCCCGGTCCGGCATACCACTCACTCTGTGGGCGGAAATGGAACGAGGGTTGGGCTAAATATATATATATGAAAGACCGAGCGCTCCTTACAATGCGGCCCGGGTTAGTATATGCGCATTGAAGTAGATAAGTATGCATAGAGTGAATATGTTCTCTGTTATATAATATGTATACCGTACCGCGAAAGGGACTTCCGAGGTCCGGCAGGACCCCGTCGGGGGCAACATACATGATGCTCAATTCCTGTTTCGTTCTCAGGAGAGTTGCGAATGATTGATTTACCCAGAGACACCGTGCTAAAGGCGAAGAGGGCAGACGACAGGGACAACAGCAGGAAGGTGAACAAGCAGTTACACATGTTGACGCGCGCCATCTATATATATATAGTGAGGGGATTTATGTATATATATATGTAGCACGTTTGCGGCCAAGATATATGTGACGTGACGGGCATCCACAACAACAGCAGGAAGTACCCTGTAATTACCCTGTTTTATCATTATTCTTCTTGCCATCCGAAAATGTGCAGCATGATCTTCAACATTGGTCACTCATAACTTTCCCGAAAGAAGAAAACCTCGAAAACAAAAGGAACCCCGCGCACCACGTCTACCTCCCTTCTATGCCTACTCACCCTGTTTTATTCATATATATATCTCCAATTATTATACAAAATTATGAAGTAAATCAGCTGTGATTTCTGACTGGTTCAATAGTTGATACCCCCATTTATGATGTTGATAAGGTCTTACCGTAAGTCCGATGGGCTACTACATACTGGCAAAAGGTTAACCAATCGCCTATCCCAAGTAAACCTCATGGTAAAACTCTGTCTACCTTGAACGGACCAGGTACACGGGTGGACGCGTGTCACCAACACCCAGGTCCGACTCCTGTGACTGCAGCAGTAGAATGTTTTTCAGGTTGTTGCCATGATGAGGAAATCCTAAGTTTCCAATAAAAAACAATTTTTCGCGATGGACCTGAGATTGGAACCGGCGGCCAACGGCCCACATGCTGGCGATGGCGTCACCAGTCGAGGCTTTAGTCCGTTGGGCTACTGGTGAAATGTTGTGGAAACCCACTGTTAATTCCATGCGCAGATGCGCAGAATCTGATTCGGGTCCTCCTGCCGACCACGCTGTTTGCTATGGTCTGCGTAAGTCGGTTGGGCTACTACTGGTAGAAGAAAGGTAGCCAATCGCCTACCCAAAGTGTGTGCCTTTTTATGACAGCTGCACAGTACTCTTCGCTGCATCGTTTCACCTATCAATACAGGTAATGAGATTTTTCATCGGGTTAATAAACCTACCATAGTACTAAGTGCATACCGTACCACTCAACTCTCAAAGGCAGTTTTGGGGCGAGGACCTAGGTGTGGACCTCTTGGGGGGGCATCAGAGGGAGAAATGGACGATATCAAGCGACGGTTACTGCGAGATTGGGTGCTTACACAAACTGGTGTCCGAGATACCCTACAACGTATGGAATCTTACACGGCACGGGAAAATCGTGATCATACACCCTGACTGCTGGGCGCTCATCACGCTGTTCGTACACGGTTGGTGGCACCGACGTTATCGCTTTCGGGTTGTCGCGATCGAGGGGCCTCAGTTGGGTCCCCATATATATGATCCAACTCGACCACCAGCTGTGACCGACCGTCAAAACAAAAAAAAAAACGGTACCACCCTGGTTGTCCAGCTCACTGAGCGGCATGCTTCACAGTGTCGTTGCCAACCAACGCCAACCCGACCTATATAGGGGGGGGGGGGGGGGTGTACTCGATAGGAGATATGTAGTCGATCTCATGCATGGCCGTAGTCGTATGTCAATAGACCCTCGCACCCCAACAACACCCGGAGGAAGCATGTCGGGTTTTCACCGACCAGGCAGAGATTGCTTGTACCAAACGCGAAGCGCCGTGAGGTGTCCGGTGGGGGGGGTCGAGGGGCGAGGGGGTCTCGTCCATCTACCGGCTAGGGCTAGTCCCAAGGAGGCACAGCAGGAACGGCCCCTCTAGATAGGCCGGCGTCCCCGGTGGCTCGGTAGGTGGTCCGCGCGCCTACGAATATCAATTTCGTGGGTTCGAGTCTCACCGAGTGGACTTTTCATGCACAGAGGTTGATTATTAGCGGAATGGGCGATAATAGCCTAAGTTAGCAGCAATCAATGAAAACAGACGAGTAGTGGGAATGCCGAACCCCATGGGCGACATAAAATGAAGGCACGTACCGGGGTAGAAGATCGTCAAGGGCAAAAATTCCTACCAGCGGGTACGAGTTAAGCTGGAAAGTAAAAGCGATGATAAAAATAGAATCACCCTCTGGACAATTCCTGTTTCAGTAGTAGTAGTTGATTGCGTCTGTCTACAACAGTTGATTTTGGAGGCTGTGTGGAAATTGGGATTGTCCTGACAAATGGTTTTGGGCAACTCTCTATCTATTTCCGATCCACATAATATATATGTCCATTGAATAAAACATGTCCAGACAATCGATTTGGGGGATTGTCTGCAAATAAATGGCAATAATTGTCCAGACCATTGATCTCGGCGATTGTCTATGAAAAGTAATTCATTGTCCTGATAATTGATTTGGAGTGCTATCCCCTGTTTTGAAATTGTCCAGACAACTGACTTCGGGTGCTACCTATTCTGCGGAATAGCCCAGACCTTTGTTATCGGGTGCTGTCAACTAAGTGGAATTGTCCCCACAATTCATTTCGGACGCCGCCCATAGACCAAGCGATCTAGAAATGCCATCGCATTGTACCTATTTCTTGTATTATCAGAGTCACTCCCCATTGAACTGATAGTATTCGACTACAATAACGATAGTTTTTGGGCAGAGGGGCAACGTCCCAAAACTATTGTAGAGACAATAACGCAAGTAAGTACGAGTAGCGTGGTTTTGTTGAAGTGTACTGGCCAAATCAAGTGTAGCTCTCTCTCGAAGGAGCTGCCAGCTTTCGAATAGCAGAACTCGATTGTCCGGACGATTCCAATCAGTCGATCGCTTCCTAAAGTTGTCCGCCACTTCGAATAAGTGGACGGTTTCCCCGACACTTCGATTTCATGCGCATCACCCAAAATCATTTGTTCAACCAATTCCAATCATTAGACAGCGAAAACAATTGCCAGGCCACCTCTTATGCAGTTGGAAACTAGGATAGAAAAAGCCGGTTTCCAATCGGATATTTTTCCGACAGGATTGTGAATAGCCACCCTTCTTATCGTCCGTCGGATCGAATATACAGATTTTGTGTTTTTTTTCTTGAAGACGTTTGATGTAAGGGAATGGCCTTCAATAGATTGACTATTAAAATTAACGATAATTCGAAGAATATGGGGTACGTAGGGCACGCGGAATTCCGAAGTCGGTTCGTAACTGCTTCGCCAATGTTGGTGGGGCCAGAGAGAGGTCTTCATCTTCCAGCAGCTGAGCCCAACCACACACACATGCTGTGTCTAATACTTAGAATTGTCGGAACAGCCGATGCCTCTCGTGCTTTCTAAAACTTGGAACTGTCCAGACAAATGATCTCGGGGAAGACTGTCTAAGTTGATTAGAATTGCCCTGAGGCCACTTCTTATGCAGTCGCGAACTAGGATTGAAAAGGCCGGTTTCCGATCGGAGACAAAACAAATGGCATTCTCTTCTGCAGTTATTAATAGTTGAAAAAGCGCCCTTTCAATCTAAGATTTTTCGATTATGATTCCAACTGGACCAGACAGACAGTCGGGAAAACTGAGATTTTTTATCCAACTCGCCAATCGGATTCATGCATCGGTAGTGTTAAGAAATTTCCTCCGCATACTCGTACGAGAATCACACACACAACAACACGACACACGACATGACCCCACGCCACAACATCGGCGACGCTGGATTGGCTCCTTTCACGTTTGCTGCTGCTCGGCTCGAGTCAGCATGACAGATATCTGATCCGTATTTACGCCCGTCAGCAGCGCGTAACAGCACCCGATGGCCGCAGTGCGCGGTACCGATGGCTTTTTGCCAACTAACTGCTGCGCTGGCTGTACCTTTGGCAACCTCTCGAAGAAATCCAGCGCCGCGATGGCCTCGAGGGCGAGATGGAGGAGAACGCTCCGCGTTTGAAGCTCACACGCTGCTCGAGGAAGAAGCGAGACATCATGTATTTAACCCGGACAATTACAATAAAATTGTTCAAAAGCATCAAACACAAATTATTCAGACTATTCCGTATAATGGGCTGTCTCTCATCTCATTTGTCAGGACAGTCTCAATTAATTGGCAGATATACAGTAATCCCCAAAAATTTAAATGCTTTGTCCGGATAAGTCCAATTATTGGTACTCGTAGAAAGCATCAGACATCAATGGCTCCAACCATTCCAGGTAAGTCTCGCAATTCAGTTGCGCGGACGACTACAATTAATTGATTAACAGCTTTTGTGACTCTCTGCTTTCGAGGCGATAAAAAGGGTATATTGTCGAAGGCATAATAAGCGGAAAAGAGCGGAACGCATCCACTTTAGGTATGTATTTATTGCATGTTCGTACGAAAGACGTTATTATACCGCCCGACCCATGTGTTCAGACGTGAATCACGAAAAAAACATTTTTAACAAAACAATATAACCCGCACCCCGTACGCACTCTGATAACTTGAAGTGTACCAGCAATTGGTTTGGGAGACTGCTATCTACCGATTTGCATGATGTCTGGAAAAACGATTTTGAATATTATCTACTATTTTCACCACAGTAGTACCAGGTAGTTGAAATAGTCTTCCAATTAAGGGGCATTCTCCTAAATTTATTCTCCGGTCCAATTTTAATTTAATAGGCCGTCTCCTGAATCAATTGTCCCGACAATTCCAGTTAATATAGTCTCGAGACTCTTGAATATAAATTGTCCCGACAAATCCTTTATTATATAGTCTCCTAGATCAATATTGATGCCCCGGCAATTCCTGTAAGTAAGTAGGCCGCCTTCTAAACGATTGTCCAGGTAGGTGTCAACTAGTACTAGACGCAGAATGAACAACAAACTGTCCGGTTTCCGGACCTACCTTGTGGATTACAGAGACTCTGCCTATAAAATAGAATGGCCTGGAGAATACGTAGGATCAGGTAGTTGGGGATATACATTTTCTGGACAAAAGAGCTCGATGCGTTTCACTTACTATTACGGGGGACCATAGTTGATAGGACCTAATATGGTATACACAAACACCGATATATTTTACCTTTTTACTAACAATATTTTGCCCTATTTACTGTGGTCCCCCGTAATACTATAATACAGTTGAAACTAGGGACCACAATAATAATAGAGAGTCAATTGCAATGGAAACCACATCATCATCAACAGATAATCACCGCACGACCTTCTGCGCGTTGAAACATGCGTGTAGCAGCAATACACCAGCCATTTCGATGGGCAGCGGGGTTTTAGTAGATGCTTCTTCGGGGGTGCTTAACCCTTTTAGAACCGCAGTCCCGTTCTGGGGACAATCCAGTCAAATTTCAAGTAGTTTTGTCCCCAAACGGGACTGCGGTTCTAAAGGGGGAGGGGTCGTTTTTTGGTGGACGAGATGGAGGGATGTTGGTTGTTGTAGTCTTCTTGAGCGTCACATCAGTTTTTAGTTGTCGTAGGATACTGCCGCGCTTCTGTTCTGGAGAGTTCTTCGCTTTCTGTTATTATAGTCGTTTATTAGAACAACACTACACATTGTCGGATGGCAAGCGTAATAATAATAATAGACAATTGGACTATTTATATTATTGTTCAGTGTCCAGGGCGTGAAGTATACCAGGTATATGAATACTTATCGTGCCGGTGTAAGCCGCCAAATACCGGCACTATAAGTATCGGCAACCGGCACAACTCCGCACACTGGATAACACTTTTAGGGCCGCAGTCCCGATTTGGGCACAAACTACTTTCAATTTGAGTGGATTGCCCCCAAATGAGACTGCAATTCTAAAAGGGTTAGCCAGTTAGGGCGGGCAGCCGGCACTGTACTCAACCAATCGGCACTAAAGAGGGGCCACCACCACATATATATACCAGCTATTTACTACTTACTACTGCTGTATCTAATATTTAATAATAGAGCCGGCAAAAAAAACGCTTTCCGCTTTTCACATCGTCGAAAAATATCAACGGTTTCGTTTTTCTCATTCCATTCATTAACACTGTTAACCCTTTTAGGACTGCAGTCCCGTTTTGGGGACAGATTACTTATAATTTGACTAGATTGTCTCCAAAGTGGGACTGCGGTTCTAGAAGGGTTAATAGTAAAATCAAAGAACCGGCAGCGATTCATCACAGATCATACATAATAGCCCTACGCGACTGTTTCTAACTGCCAGGGTCAACAAAGAGATAAGAGTACAAGGGCGGTTTGGGTCCTGAATATCATGGTGCGTATTCTGATGCGGCGTATGGAGACCTCCTGGAGACCGTATACAAGCTCGATTTGATGGGGATAGAATCGGGTAACTCTTGGAGGGGCGTATGACAATAAGGTACGAAAACAACTTCTCGTTTACTTACTTGTACTACAGCGTACCGCAGGTATATGATACGTACGCGCGCGGACCTCCTTTTTTCATGTTTTTGTCTGAAGTGTAGACGTGCTTCAGTTATCGTGTGTACTATTTTTTGCTTGTTTTATTTTTTTTCACCGAGGTATTTCTTCCACTCCAGATTTTTTTTTTTTTTTTTTTTTCCATCCCATTCATTATCTTCGCACATCTTCTTCTCTCTCTCCTTCCAACTCGTGACTCAGATCCGGGGTCACATAGCAGGCTCTTCTCCCCCCTTCCCGCTACGGTACGTGCCTTCATTTTTTATCGCGAGAAGATTTCAGCCTTTTCTTCCCTCGTCGACTCGCATCGAATTGTGTTATTCGAGCCTGGCCTGCGACCACGGACTGCATTGCATTTGTGGCAATGAGTTAATGTGAGAAAAACAAAAAACAACTCTTCCTTCAAAACGGTCTGAACGATAATGAAACATTACCACCAGCCAGTGGCAACGAAGGGTGGGAAGCGAGATCTCCTCTTTTTTTTGTTCATTACGATAACCTGGTTTTAGTACACCCTCTCTGGGTCTCGACAGTCGGTTATTTGTGATACGTACGTAGGATGTCGGGTTTGTTTTTGCGTGCCGGGCCCCTGAAGTGTGTTATTGCGTAAAAAACAAATGACAACTAAAATAAACACGCGAGAGAGAGACAGGGAGGTGTGACATAACCCTTCGGACGTTTTCCCGCGCTGGCTTTGCGAGGGAAAATGAGGGGTGAGCCAGGGTGGACTCTACTCGGGGTAGATGCCGACATTCTCGTCTATCGGGGGAGTACAAACAAGCATCGAGGGACGAGTCCGTTGAAGGATCCCGACGGGGATCTCGACCATTTCTTCTGTATAATATGTGACCCTCCGCTTTCGGATGAAAATGGAAGCGGAAATTCATCCCACAGGGCGACTGGGGAGGGGGGGGGGGGGGTATGGTATCTCTGTTTCTTGCGTATTATAATACGGTATACGACTGGCGTCTCGCTGCGGCGGGCTGGCGTTCGCTCGCGCGGCTCCGGGGTCGAGGTTGTTATAGGCACGCAGAGACAATACAAGGCGACACAACGTTTCGCCAGGGTGCGTTTCAAAACTAAATCATGGTTGAGTCAAACAACACCAACCGCGACAGCTCACACCCACTCATAGAAAGGGCAGGAAGAAAACCGTCAAGCAAATAACGCGGTCGAGTACAGAGAACCATAATTTCAGGTTGAGACTATCAATGAGATGAAGCACATCGAGTCCCCGAACAGGCGAATTCGAAAATTCACAACATTGTAGATACCACGCCCCGGGAACTAACACGCCCGATATATATAGTCGAAACCCCAGTGTTTTTCGACAAACCATTCTGGATGCTCTGTCCTCAAGAACGTCGAGAGAGATCGTCAAGACTGGACCTCGCTAAGGAGCCTTCTCTTCCACGCTTCGGCGACGCGGATCCTCGGGCGACGTTTGCTGCATCGTCTGGTTTCTGTCAGTCGTGCTCGCGGTTGCTGTCGGTGTTACACCTGACCTGCCGTCGATGTCGTCGTTTCGGCGATTAGGGAGGCGGGAGCAACAACCCGACAACGACCACGAGAAAACGACTGACGGAGCCTCCAGCTGGAGCCTCCAGCTGGTGGTGGCGGTTGAATAGAGACGCGGTATAGTGCTGAAATCGCAGGGGATGCTGCTCCTAATACCTTTTCGTGTCCGCCAATACTCTTCACCGCGAACGCACCGATGATGATGACGTTACGCAAGGAGCCTCCTAGATCTGGGCACGGGGCGGGGCCACATCATTGATACTACTACCACTACTATTGCGGGGGACCATAGTAAATAGGACCAGATACTGCCAGTAAAAATAGGGAAACATATACCAGGTAGGTTTTTGTGTGTACGGTAGGCCCTATTTTCTATGGTCCCCCGTAAAAGTCTAGCAACAGCCACCACTACACAGAGCACGCTCAGCCGGGACAAATGCCGAAGTAGTATAGTAATAAGCGCCCTCTTAGACGAGTGGAGCTATACATGTAGAAAACCACAGCGGCGGTAGAAACCTTGGGGCGCGTCGGGAACGAAAAGGCAGTGACCTGATCGCCCAGGTGTCGGCAAGCATCGTAATGGGGGCCGGACGGGTCGTCCTTACCCAGGAGATATTTATAGTCAAGGCTTGTCTGCAAATACATAAAGCACATTTATTTTCCTCGAAGAATCGAAGTGACCCAACCACGTCACGATTTCACTCGCACTGAATGAAGGAGAGACAACCTGCTAGGAGAAACAGGGGAGAGACTCGCGTGCTGCGCTACTACTGCCAACGAACGAGACGTAGGGATGGAGCGTTGACGATGATGAGAGTCGGGGTACAAGCGAGGGATTGGCAAGGGAGCGAGGTGTACGTAAGCAGGAGCCTTCAAGAAGGGAAACTACGATCTACCGTAATATTATTGAGAGGAAGCACCCTGGACCCTTCCCCGCTGGACCGACGTTTGGAGCTCGATAACTCCGAAACAAAGGAGGTTGTGCTACTAGGTGGCAATACCAAACGACACGTGTGGGGACAGCCCTCCACGTGATCAGTCCAGGGCCACCCTTTCCTGCTCTGACACGCTTCTTGCTGTGGAGATAGATATCGAGCGTGAAAAATGCGGTTTGGAGAGGGGGGGTGGCGTTGGCTCACATCGTTACGGGTATGTATGTGTTGGTTCGGGGTGACATCATAATATATATGATGTATGCGTACAGAAGGCTCTTAAGAGTAGATGCCATTCTATTGCTCCTGTTCTTCAGTACGAGTGGCTGTAGTACACATTTCAAGAGGTGTTACTCGATTAACCTCTTTAAAACCGCAGTCCCGTTTTGGGGGCAATTCACTCAAATTATAGGCAATTTTTCCCCAAAACGAGGCTGCGGTCCTAAAAAGGGTTAACGTCGGGCAGGAACATGTATGTGCGTATGATAAGATACAAGGCATTTTCAGAGGACGACATATTTATATGCAGGAGGTAGGTGTGTACCCTGGTATGTCATCTTTCTTTACTCGGTTATATTTATTAGTATGAAGATTTTTTATTTTTTATTTTTGCTCATCCCATTTATTGTCTTCGCCCATCTTCTTCTCTCTCTCCTTCCAACTCGTAACTCAGATCCGGGGTCACATAGCAGGCTCTTCTCCCCCCTTCCCGCTACGTTACGTGCCTTCATTTTAATCGCGAGAAGATTTCAGCCTTTCCTTCCCTCGTCGACTCGCATCGAATTGTGCCTACCCACCGCTCTCAACAATTGAATCCTTTTTTATTTTTGCAAATAAAGTCAAAGTCCGACCCACCTGGGGCTCGAACCCAGGACTCAAACAAGTAGAATTCGAGGTTAACCACTTGGACCACCGGGGCGACCAGTGTAAGCTCCCGATACTACTACTGCTGATTCACGGAGGAAGGATATTCGGTTTATTATATCGGAATAATGGCATCTATCTACGCCATATTGTCAGAAGGCAAGCCTAATAACAATAGTAAATCATAATATTAAATAGTAGACACCCCCTGTTCGGGAATAACTAAATTGCCTGCGTATACATGTAGTATACGTATGGTGTGCGTTATTTTCTGAGTACATACGTGCCCCTTCGCGGGGTGTTATGATCTGGTACCTGGGACTCGTATATACGTTAATGTCTTCGCGGATAATACGAGTATGTTACATCTTACATCATACCTGGTACGCAAAAGGCTACCGGAGATCCAGTCCACGCCTGCTGCTGCCACTGCTGCTCGCTGCCACCCACTCGGGTCGTTAGCGTTTTCAGACCCCGAAGCGGTCACGGCGAGCGTCACAGCGTCACGTTGTTCTCATACTTCGAAGTATTAACGAGTAGGTTTAGCAGTTTGGGAGAAGGGATCTTTAGGGATGTTTTTCACTTGAAATATGTCTATTATTAATAATAGCGTGGTCTGCACTTCGGAATCGTCGTCCGCAACTAACTGAGAAATTTCCTGGTTCGATGCAAACTCGGCGCAGCCGCGTCTATGGCGAGTTTTGGCCCGTTTTGGCTGCGGTTTGGGGTCAGGGTTAGGACACACACACACACCCCACACACACACCCACATCGCCGGAAATATAGTCCGTGGTCATACAGGACCGGCTCCAATAACGAGTGGAAGAACACGTCGGCCAATAATGACTATAATGTTATAAATAGCGCTTCTTGTTACAGCAGTTATACCATCCATGTAGGAACCCGGAATCCTACTATTAATATTAATATTAAATATTATTACCGGCAGGACCATAGTTAATAGGACCTATGGTATACATAAAAACCTATATGTTTAACCACATTTTTACTTACAATGTTTGGTCTTATTTACTATGGTCCCCCGTAATAGTAATTACCAAATACCTGGTATTATTGTTATTTACGGGGGACCATAGTTAATAGCTAGGACCTGCGGTATACATAAAAACCTAAATGTTTGACCATTTTTAATGACAATGATTGGTCCTATTAACTATTAATAGGTCCCCCGCAATAGTAATTACCGAATATTGTTATTTACGGGGGACCATAGTTAATAGGACCTATTATGGTATTATACATAAAAACCTACCAGGTATATATATTATGTTTAACAATTTTTTCTGACAATGTTTGGTCCTATTTTAACTATGGTCCCCCGTAATATGGAAGGCATCAGGTACCAGGGGTTCATGACGTCTACACACTCGTCTTCTCGGTCGCATAATAATGCATTTTTTTACTGATGTATGTGTGGTGTGTGTACTGATATCAGATAGATGAAAGACCGGCCCTCTCACGCGTACGAGAAAGAGCCCCGCACAAGAAAATCCGCTTCATTCATCAGATATTATTCCCGGCCGGGGAAACTGAGAAAAAATTCGGGTAACTCAACCCTCTTAGTGCCGCACTCCCATTTTTTTTTTTTTTCTTTCTCATCCCATTCATTAATCTTCGCACATCTCCTTCTGTCTCTCCATCCAACTCGTAACTCAGATCCGGGGTCACATACCAGGTAGCAGGTTCTTCTCCCCCCTTCCCGCTACGGTATGTGTGGGGACAAAAAGTACTCAAATTATAAGTAAATTGCCCCCAAAACGGGACTGGGGTCCTATTATAGGGGTTAAGGTTCATTCTTATCGGAGAGCGTTTTCCCCAGAATTTCCAATGTTCGGAAATAATGGGAGATGTGTATCAATATACGGAGGCGTTCTGTCACTATTCGTGAAATTCTCCAGAAGAAGCAAAAAAATCAAGTTCGTTAAAAACTTAAAACACATTTATTTGGGGGGGAAAAAACAGGAAAATAAATGTGGAAGATTGAAAAATTGCGCGAAAACAATGTCGAAAAATTGGAAAAATAGCTCTTCGATAAAATAACCGTAAGGGGTATACTCGTACTACTACTACTACTACTACTACTACTACTACTACTACTACTACAGTAGTTACTACTACTACTACTACTTACTACTACTACTTACTACTACTACTACTACTACTACTACTACTACTACTCTTACTACTCCTAATAATACTACTACTTCTACTACTACTACTACTACTACTACTACTGTGAAGTGCCCCGGGCTTCGTACGTACTGGGTATACTGTTCGTATACGTACGAGTATTGCTGCTGTATACACGCAAATAAATGTGTCAACACAGGCACAGGCACAGCACTCTCACGCTGCCTTGAGAGACATCAAAACAACAACGCTGCCTTGAAATGTCTCTAGGCTGACACCAAACTGCTACATACACTGCGTGCAGGAGGTTTTAGTTTATCAAACTCGGTCCTTTGCCCTTGCTTGACGGCGCGCATTTTACCCTCTCCTTGACATGTATGTCTCCTGACACATACATTTGAATCTAAGACATGTATGTATGTATATGTGTCGCCTGACATATTAGAATCTAAGGACTACAAAAGGCAGCGGTTTCTGTAAATAAATACCGTGGTACTAAGCGATTTCCGTAAATAACGTGGTACTAATTATTAGGTGTGTCAGGTGAGAGTCCCGGGTACGATATTATTTCGAGATTTCAGCGAATCGGAGCGAAACATCTCTCGATCGATGCAATCCAAGTCGATTTCGGCAGAGGAAGCCGATTATCAACCGAAAGGTTTTATTTCCATCAATTGTGCGTATCCTAGGCTTCGAATGAAGAGAAACGAGCCAAGGTAAATTTCAGCGAATCGGAGCGAAACATCAGATCTCTCGATCGATGCAATCCAAGTCGATTTCGGCAGAGGAAGCCGATTATCAACCGAAAGGTTTTATTTCCATCAATTGTGCGTATCCTAGGCTTCGAATGAAGAGAAACGAGCCAGGGTAAGAGTGGAGCGAGACCCAAATACCCCTCGCGGCCAATGCTTTCGTCTACGTACGAACCACTTCAGAATCTGTATATATATATACCTTGCTTGGCCGGTAGCCAGGGAAATACGAAGAAAACAAATAAATGTCGTCTCTACATCGTACCCCTTTAACCGTAAGAAGTATAAGGACTGCTTGGTCTTTTTATTAGTGTGTAGCGGTCCTTAGGGTTCCGATCAGA
Source organism: Nereocystis luetkeana (assembly GCA_031213475.1). NCBI lineage: Eukaryota > Phaeophyceae > Laminariales > Laminariaceae > Nereocystis > Nereocystis luetkeana. The sequence continues at coordinate 10,256,602 of JARUPZ010000009.1, read as the reverse complement.
GTGGTATGGCTTTGCGATTCCGACGTCGGTTAAATCGCACCAGTACCTACATTATTAGTATGATAGAATGATAGAATGGGCTGAATCGGCGGCGATTCACAGCTATATAGCCACCTCACCTACTCACATACATACATGTTAGTGTGCCGGAGTGCACGGGTAGATAGTAGATAGATACAGAACACACAACGCGATCTGACATACATGTGTGCTCAAAATTTCGGCTGATTTGGGCATGGCTCGCACGAAAAGACAAATCCCGACACCCTACTATCAATAATACCCATTTATTTTCGAGACCCAGACGGGGAGGGTATACTTAAATCAAGGAAATACAAATATATATATTATTATGGGGAAAATAAATCGTTATTCATTCGTGGTTTCGTCCAAAAATAAATCTTGATGTACGTACCATTGTTTTTGTTTTTTTCACATGTGACCCTCTGTCTGGGAAAAAGTGTAGTAAGTCGTTTTCTCTTTCTGTCGAGCGTCCTTACGTTGGAAGTTAGGTCATTCATGTAGTAAGGGTTTACGTTTATTATTATTTCTCTTCTTGCCATCCGACAATGTGCAGCATGATCTTCAACATGGATCACTCATAACTTTCCCGAAAGAAGAAAACCTCGGAAACAAAATTAAACCCATGCACCAAGTCTATCTCCCTTCTGTGCCTTCTATTTTAGAATTTGGAATTTAACAGACAAATCTGAAAAATGGGAACGAAACAAAAAATGAGAACGGACGTTTTTTTTTAGAAAGCAAACCAATTGTGTATAACTCCAAGAAAAAAAGTTGACAGTCCTGTGGGGCTGTACATCAGCCTTCGAATGAGCTGTCGCTCAGGCTGGATGTCCTCGGCATCGCCGTGGTAGCCAGCATCTAGAGAAATCACAATAGAGCCAGCGTATATCGCTTTTTGCGCCCACCCGAAGGCACGAGATGGAGCATGACCGTTCTGACGAGCTCCTCTCACAGGGCTGGCCAAGGGGTTTCGCAGGATCATTTTGGTTCTCTGATACACCACATGGTTCTGGAGATACGGCTTGGTTCTCATTTTAGGCTTCGTTACCATTTTTCCGATTTGTCTGTTATTTACGTAAAAAAGGCATTTATTTGTGCTCACAGCGAGAAAAGCCAACCCTTCGCTCAACGTTGCCATCCCAGTAAGCCGCAAGACTTCTATCGCCAAAATAGCACATATTATTAAACCGCTGTACTACTCTCTGAGTTATGTGTCGGCAAGCATTCCCGAGCGGGAGTTAGTCTACCACGCACATTCCCGCTCCCCGTCAACGATCGGTCCCCACTGCCTCCTCTCCGCCAAGTTAGTCCAGCTTACTCCGTACATACACAGACAGCCCCCCCCCTGCAAAACGCGTCAAACAATCCTTGTGGGCACACATAATAGTGTAGCACTCTCTTGTTACAGTACGAGTCGTAGGTTTTCCGACTTCTTACTTGACAACAACGAACGGTTGAGAGGTAGGTGTGCCGGCCTCTCCCGTGGGGGTTTGCTCTTTTCTTTTCAACATTCTTCTTCACCCTGTTTTCTTTTCAACATTCTTCTTCACCCTGTTTTCTTTTCAACATTCTCCTTCACCCTGTCTGTGGTTAATGCTGCCGTCCCGTTCTAGGGGACAAAACCAGTCAAAACCTAACTAACTAGTTTATTCCCAAAGCGAGACTGCACCCCTAAATAAAGGTGACCTATAACATTCAGGTCTATTAAAGAATGGTAAAACAAGCGAATGAATGAATGCCGTAGGCGCCCTGTAACCCCTTTAAAATAATTTTAGGGCCGACCGCGGTCCCGTTCCGGGGCCAAACCGAACAAATTTCGAGTAGTTTGTCCCAAAAACGCGGGACTTCGGTCCTAAAAAAGGGATGTTTATTCGTGGTGTTTTCTCAAACACGCCTCTTTGTGACCCCGACAATGTATCGACCAATCCGACGTCGGTGTGACTGACGGGTAGGGTCATCATTCTGTGCGCCCATGACGCACGACCCCTCGCTTTTTATAACTCATCCTCCTCCTCCTTGAGTAGGTTTAGCAGGTAACTCGGACACCACATATATATATATATATATATATATATATATGTGTTGTTGTGTCGTATCCCCCGCCACAGCTCTTCGCAGCGGTGGCCGCCGCTGAAACAAACTCCCTTTTTCTATATATATTCGTAAAGCAGTAGTCCTCTCGGAAGTCTCATGAGGGTATGTATGTGAGCACGCCGTACGGGTGTTCAGTCAACAGAATCTTTCGCAGGGGGAGACTGAATCGTTTGCGTGTGAAATTCTGTCAACATGTAATATTCCGGCCCTCTCGCTATACGACTGAAATAATCGGTTTCAGCCTGTGATGACTTTCGTATTCTGGCCACGTGCGAATTTTCACCTTCTTCTTAGTTTGGCCCCCGAGGAGACATTTTTCCCTGCTACTAATACTTACTGCTGTAAAGTTGCACGTCGATAGGCGCCTTGGGGCCAGGCCAGCCACAGGAGGGGGTCAAGTTTCTCAAACCTTACCTGATACGCATTGATTACACCGTCGTACGCTGAGAGTCTTGAACATATTGACAATCAATGTGTTCAGGCTGATTTTCTCGCGAGTTGCTTTCTTGTGGGCGGGCCTATATATATGCCGCAAAATTCAGGTCTGTGAATGATTCGTAGGGTCTGCCATATGATTAAAGTCATTGGATTCTTGTTTCCTTTCTATGTGTGTGTATATATGTGTGTGTGTGTGTGGATGGTACGATTGGAACCAGAGCTGCAACATTGCCAGAGATGTACCTGGTAGCAGGAGGAATAAACGTATGAATATCAATTCAGTATCATGGAGCACGCACGTCGCACGGCTCCTTGCGTTGAGGCTCGGGCACTCCGTAAATGAGACCCTCGTACCCGAGCCAGTCAGCAGTCACGACTGCTTCGTGCACTTGACGCTGTCAAAATCGGCACTCCTTTCCTCGCAACACTTCCCTCTGGAACCCCCCAAGGTGGTGGGTGGTGACTGCAACCTTTTCAACAAAAAAAGTGTATTACTACAGGGGACCATACATAGTAAATAGGATCAAATATTGTAAGTAAAAATAGAGAACTATAGAGTTTTTTTTGTCTGTGCCGTAGAGGTCCTATTTAATATGGTCCCCCGTGATAGCCCCGCAAGCAATTAATTTAAAAAGAACGTACTCTTACATGTTAAACAAGAGCGTTTAAGGCCCGCTTTGTGAGAGACGCCACAGTAAGCATATCGGGTCAAGACTCCGTGCCCGGCGGCGAGCACTGCGCGCCAAATCGTACCACAGTTACGTACCAGGTACCTGGTAGGTACGTAATAATAGCCTATCTATGAACTCAAGGTTGTTAAAGGATGGTGGTGTCACAACAAGGTTTTCGCAAGGGTTGCTGATGACGCGTGCTGCGACGAAGGTAGTACTGCTGTGGTGTGTAACCTTTTTCGCCCTTTCTGTTTTTGATTGGCGGAGTTCCCCAACCGAGAGGAAGTACCTGATTGATGTTGTTGAATCGCATTTTTTTTTTTTTTTTTTTTTGTATTTTTCGAAATTTATTTGCTAAGGATGTAGGCCGAGTTTATTTACAGGCGTTCGTTTTTTTTGTCAAAGAAAGACAAAAAAAAGGGTTTTTTTTGGGAGGGATATTGACCGTTCCTCAAGCCAGGAGCGTCAGTAAAAATAGGCTGCTGTCTCTACCGTGGCACACTTGTCTTACCAGTTGGTCCTTGTCAGCGGGTCCATGCTACTGGACCGGCCTTAAGGCTGGGGGTCAGGGTTCGAATCTTGGTCGGCTCACAGCCAGAAAGAGTACTATTGCGGGGGACCATAATATTAGTAAGTAGGACAAAATGTTGTTATTAATAGTTAAAAAAGCGAAATATAAAGGTGTTTGTGTGTACCTTATGTCCTATTTATTTACTATGGTCCCCCGCAATATACGTTGTGAGCCATGTATATATAATATGGTGACAACGACACATACATGGTCAGGGTACGAGTCAGCGCAACAAATCAAACGCATCGAAACGACCACCCATCGGCAGGTTCCGCGGTGATAATCATGGTGAGCGCGGACGCACATATATCCGCAAACAAAAAAGGTACATTATTATGTGCCCTTTGTCATGCCACTGGAATGGCAAGGGTCCGAGTAAGCAAGGAATCAAACTCCGTCGAAATGATGATCAGCGGGCAGGCCCGTGGTGTCGAATCCCGATGGTCTCAGTACCCCAAAAAATACGGGGCACTACCTATGCGCCCTATATCATGCTCGTCAGTTAAAAAGGCGAAAGAGGAATCAGCCAACAACAACTGTTACAGATGAATGCCACATAAACGGCGAGCAGTGGGAGGGGCCGGGGTTCGAGTCTCGGTGAGCTCATACCAAAACAAGGGAGGTACAATATATATATATGCCATTCGTTATGTCACTGAAATAATAGCGAAGGTGCGAACCGGCAAACAAACATAGAAAATACGTTGAACCGACAAACGGTAGGACGGCCCGTGGTTCAAATCTCCGCTTGCTCACAAGCAGGAACAACAAATAAATGATTTTTGCCGGTACCGTTTATGACGTTGCTCAGAAGAAGGCGAGGGTGCGAGTCCGCAAATAATGAGATACGTCCTCGAAATTGCCAGCAAGCAGGGGGAGGCCCTGCTGTTCGCATTCGGTGGGCTCGTAACCAACAATAAGGTTGACGTTGTGCCGAAAAGTATTGTCACTGAAAAAAAATGGCGAAAGTCCGAGTCAGCAAGCAAATTAATATTGTCGTTGAAACGGCGATCGGTAGCAAGCCTGCACCCCAGGCGCGATCATAGTACAGGCGGGTACCGGGTGCGAGAGAATAATGGTTGACACCTTCCTGTGGCGGTGGCTTGTCCAAAAAGCTCGTCGAGAGTTGAGTCGAAATTGTTCCTCCTGCGATAAATACCTACCAGGCGCCTTAGATGTACGACAGCTACAACCACCACATTCACCTGAATACCCGTAGTTCCCACCAGTGCTCGTATCGTTAGGATTGAGTACTCGCGCGTAAATAAACGTGCCTGTCGGAGGCCTCCCCGCGCGTTCGTCGTAGAAAAACCGCGGGGGCATAGATAGGGGCATGGTATCCGATCACTGTCCAGGCCTAATATAAACCGACAAATCAAGCTGTATGCATGTGTTTCCCGCAACCCACGAGTAGCAGGGGGGGAGTGTTTGTACACACAGGCCTGTCTGAGAATTTCACAGGCCGACGCGCGTATCACGCCTGCTCCCACTTGACAGCCTCATCCGAAGCCGACCTGATCCCACCCAGATCTGAGCCCGCATCAAAATGTCCCTCTGGGTATAGTCTTCGCCGCCGGCAGGATCCACCTACCGTCCTGACGCCACGCGATTTTCTTCCACGAAACTCGGGGATTGCAAAAGAACGGCCACAGCAAAGGTTTCCTCCCAGAGGCTCGTGACTACCGATGGCTACGCAGCGCCCGACAAGCGAACTATGCGTCACGTACCTCTCTCGAACATCGAAAAAGTCGCGCGTAACCGACCCGATCAGGGCTCGTTTGATAGCATCTACTTAGTCGCCGAGAAACCAGCGACGTTTCCCTTGCTCAAACACAAAAAAGGCACGCGGAACCCACGGCGGCGGAGCGGACAATACGCGGTGAAGGAGCTCACCCCCAAATCACCTGAATCAATATCGGCTAAACCAGACAATTGGGAAGGGCAAGGCCCTGCCAGCGACTATAGCAACGAGCTTACACGACCGTGCGGCCTACTGACCAAGATGAGGGAACCAACCGCGGACTATAGTATCGCGGGCATCGCCTTCGAAGGTCTGATGAGGGAGTACTGATCTAGACTACGATAGGGGTCTCGTCTACAGCGGACGAGAGCCCACACGCGCGAGAAGCGGCTACTTAAATGTCTTGGCATCTTAACTTTTTTTGTTAGTTTGACTTGTTGTCCTTCGTTTCGGTTGCATCGTATAGTATTTTTCATTTAGCAGACAAACAGTTGAAATCAGGTTTTGTTTGTGCTAGAGATACGCGATACTATTAACTAGATACTTATGTATATTGCTGTTAAAACTCGCAACCGCATCTCCAGTATTTACAGTGTTTCGATAATATTTTTGTGTGCAATCCACAGAGGAATATCTAGGAGTCTGGCACGCCCCGCGCGTACAAATAGGGCGTGCTGTGCTGCCTATAACCCACACGCATTGATTGCCGTGAAGCAGGTTTGACCCCAAGGGACGCAGGTGTCTTCCTGGCGAGTCCACATGCTTACGGTGGAGCAGTCCGAGGACGATGTTCATCGACTCCAGAAGTTATGTCCGGATCAGTCCTAAACGATGACGACGATCACAGCGACTCCAGACGTCCTGGGAGCCCCATCGGATGTCCAGCGACCCTGCATGTGATGTGCCAGCAGCCCGAAACCATCGATAACGAATACAGCTATTATTCCAGAAGATTTTTTTCCCCCCCGGTAACTCCAGGAGATTGGTGATGCCCGCGGCCCCGTCCCGAAAAGACACTTCGGAGCGACCCCACGTTGCTATTTTCTTGTAGCGGAGACTCCGGAAACCCTATAGAATAGATTCCGAAACTGGTCTTTCCGGCAACCACGCGCCCTTCTGTTTGCGGCGATCCCGTTGGACCTCTTTCCGTTGGCCTTGTGTTGACGAAGCAATCCCTGGTGACGACGATGCCGTGGAGGTCCCAGTTGTATGTTCACGAGCAAAATAATGTCAAGCCACGTATTATCGGTGTCATCGGGGCGGGTTTGGGCGCTTAACACAGCCGCCGCGTGGGTATACCACTCGTCTTTGAGCGCGGGACTCCTTCCGCGTCACTTTCTGCATCACTACGTTTTGATCATCTTCTGCGCAACGCACCAAAAATCTGCATGGCACTACCCCTTTACCCAGCCTTGTTATTATGTCTAGCGCGCATGATGATTTCCACGTGGGCCTTGGCAGACACGGTGCAGCCGCTTCTGCTGTACCCCGCCTTACAGCACAGTTGTGGCAGATAACGGAAATCGGATTCGGTGATGAAGCTGATGTTGCTGACATCTTCGTGCCACGCCCAGAAATCGTTTGTATCCATGTTGCTTCACGGAAACCCGTCCGAGCAGATAGATGTGGTGTAGACACACGTTTTGCACCCCCGGAAGACCTGGGTATCTTCCAGGTCACCAGCTCGACGCCATGGTGGACCAAGTGCTACGGTTTCCAGCGGTGGCTTTGTACGTACCTCGCTCAGAACCAATCGATAAAAAAGGAGTTTCCCATGGCGGCACTTATCACACCATTAATTACCGTAAATAATGCGTTTCCGAATCAATTTATGATGTTGTACTCACGGCCGACGACAACGGTATCGCACAAATAAATTAGCAAACAAACGGAGATATACACTTCTTGCGATAATCGCTGTCTAGTACATACATAACATGTAAAATGAGGCCCGCGTGGGCCCCCAAGGTTTGGTCGCCGTAGTGATTCGGTTCGTTCGCTCGTCCGAGCTTTTTAATACCTGCAAAAACAGTGGTATGCCTTTTATTTGCGCTGCCAGGTCATTCATGCGTGTTGTTGCGTTAGCTGTCGAGGGTTCGTGACCCATCACAAGCGAAGTGGGACCGGGTGACTAGGTTGAGACACCGCAAATATGAGTTTAAACTCTGCTGCGCCCGAGAAAGGGTTGAACCTGTAATTATCCAGACAAGTACCGCAGTACATATTACTACAGTCGTTCACTGACGAGGAAACGAGAGTTGAAAAAGTGAGAAGATGCAACGCAGTAGGTTATGACGCGTGGAGTAAATATCAAGCAAGGGTGCTATAAAATATACTGTAGATGCTGGCTATTTTCCAATTCGTTTGGTAGAACATACGTACGAAACAAGTTTGACTATGCCGCCTCCAGCAAGGGGGCGCTAGCACCCTCAGGAATGCGTCGTCAAGTGCCCGCGCGTAGGCGTTTCGACAACCTAGGCGTACGACTTGGAATCAGAGTAAGGAATTTGCAACCAAGATCCGCAGTTCGAAGTTTTAGGATAGTCGATGATACAAGGATCCTGAGCTATGAAGCCTTGTTTGGCCCATTTTTTGCCCTGATAACTTACTACCTATCATGCGAACGTAGTTTAGCCTCCCGGAGCGACTCCAAAAGAGATGTATCATCCGCCTAGAAAACAGTAATATTTCAGTGAAGGCCGTTTCTTCATCGGTGGTGTAGCGATTTAATACGCTATGCTCTCGGGCGTGAAAGGAAATACTAGAATATAGTTTTTGCGAGCTTTTCGTGCTACTCGCTCGTAACTTCGAGCTTACCAAAACACCTCGGAGGCGTTCTACGATAGAGATAGCACATTTCCGCTGAAAAAAGAACAATCACGGGGTTCTTAGCCCAAAATCGTTGGAATGCCACTCTCTTGTTTCGAATAATAATGACGTAATTGTATACTTGGGCCATTGAATTGTTCATCGGGATACACTTTGTTTTTTCTCGAGCCAGTTTTCGGGTGAGGTGCGGAGCCCTTTCAAGTGAGGAGCCTCAGAAAGTTTAGGGTGGACCTCGTAGAACGCCTCTTCGTGAGATAGTTCTGGCCGCCTAAGACTGCCGCCTGGCGCACCCGATGCCCTCACACATCCCACCAGGAGCGTTCCCCAATTTTGCGGGCTGTAGTTTTCTGTGAGGGGTTGCAGCTGTCCGCAAGTAATGTGCGGGCGTTCACTTGGGGGTTGCTTGTAGCCTCATTTTATGCACCCTAAATTTCGACTAATTTCGACCACTGCAACACCTCTGAGTCGAGGTGTAGTCCTTTGTTGAGAACTTGCCGGAGAACAATCTCGAGATAATCACGAACTCCGGATGTGGAAATTTTTCTAGTCACGGTCGCTCGCCGATGAGCACGAACTAGCCAAAGCTCTAAACGCAGCGTGTCGAAAGATTGATGTTTTCTTTTTCTGTTCCGACAAAACATCTAGATGTTAGACTCACTGGAATCCCGGGGACCAGGAAACGCTAGGTTGCCAGCGTGGCCTTAAGGTCTTGTACTGAGGATAGCCACCCTCCTATAGAGGTGTAGTCAGCAGCCTACCGAGCCGCCGATCAGCAACATAGCCGCCTGTAGCGAGTAGGCCGCGCATAGCAACGTACTGTACAGCAATGCAGGCACCGTAGGATGCCCAAGACCGTGTCTTTCGGATCTCCCGCAGGCTACCTCCGAACTGGGCACGCCTTCTCGTTTCAAGGAACGCCCCCCTCACCCTGTTCCCGAACGGACCAGTGAGGTCTGCCAGGGCCTCCCATAGGATCCCAACCCTGCTCCCATTAGAGGCAGAAAGTCGTCACCCTTCCGCCGACGGCAGCCCTAACCCCATCTCCCTCACGAAGGCTCTCTTCTTGTGCTTGCTGGTGATGAGATTTTAGAGGCAGCCGGTTTTCTGAGCACCCCTCGTGGAAAACCGGCTGCGCCTCCCCCGCTCCCGGTGGCTGGAAGTACTTCTCGTACGTCTACTGCTCCCCGCTGTCTACCGTCCTGCGTGCTCTGAGGGTAACGTACTCTCTCCCCGAGGGATTCGATGGCGATGAGCGCCCGCGGTTGTTTTTCCGGCATGTAAGCGAAGCAGCGCGCAAGGCGATCCCTGCCTCAAGGTTTCACTTCGCTCATTGCTCGCTCCGGCACGTGTTCGTTCGTCTGTTCCCACCGGGGCGCCTACCATTGATACCCCTCCTGTGTCAGCAATGCAGATGTCAGCGCTCTCCAGGAGCGACACCGCCTCCGGCATCGGGACGTGCCTTTTTGTTGGTGGTGCCAAGGGTTGGCCACGACGCCCAGAGATGTTCTACGATACAGGTTCACCCTAACGTTTCTGAAGCTCCTCACTTTAGGAGCTCCAGACCTCACCCGAAGACTCACTTTAGCAAAAATAAAAAAAGGCATGCCGATCAATATTCCCATCGCTCAAGTACACGAAATTGCCATTTTTGAACCAAGATTGGCCTTCAGACGATTTTGGGTTAAGGAGCCCCGTCATTCAAAAAACAAAAGAGCGGAAAAGTGCTACCCCTATCGTAGAACGCCTCCCCATGTGGTCTAGCTCGTGTCGAAGGAAAGCAGCGACTTTAGTCGTGCTGGACAAGACCCCGATAAGGCCGGAAGAGGTGCCGTCCCCTTACGCGAAGGCCTCCACCCCACCTCCTTCGCTCACTCAAACGCGTTAGCCCCGGTTGCAAAGCCAGGCACAACATTGACGTTCCATTCCGTTCCCCCTGCTTGATCTTGCTGGAGAGTAGGACCGCCCTAGATCTTCACCCCGAGACCATACAGAACAACGTGTCAGGTGGTCTCGTATCCTATTAGGTTGACGACCAATAGCATGCGTGCTGGCACACGCAGTTGGCCACCTGTGTGCAACATCCGCCGCCCTTTTCACAGCGTGTTCAAGCGATATCGGAGATGCCCCGGCAGTACCGCGTGTTGCATTCCAGTGCCGTCCTTGTTACTACTCTCTGTGGAGGCGCTCCCTTCACCGGAAAGGGAGGCAGCGCGAAAGTTTCTTCCATCGTGTTTGGAACCTCGGGAGCTCAATATTGTAAAACGTTTGTCCCCCTCCCACTTACTTGGCTACGAGGCCCACCAGGTAGTCCTGGACGTGTGGGCCACTGTAGCGCCTCTTGCCATATAACCGGAGCAGAATTTCTGTGGTCGAATCCCGGACGCGGTGAACAGTACTCGAAAGTCACTTCCCGTTACCTCGAGCTTGGAAAATCAAGGCAAGCCGTTTGAGGCACGCCCAGAGCATCGCTGAAACGAGGCCTTCTACGATAGAGGTTCACTCTAAATTTTATGAGGCTCCTCACTTAACCCCTTTAGAACCGCGGTCCCGTTTGGGGACAAAACTACTTGAAATTTGACTGGTTTGTCCCCAGAACGGGACTGCGGTTCTAAAAGGGTTAAGGAGCTCCATACCTCACCCGAAAAATACTTCAGCAAAAATCATTTGCATCCCGATAAATAATCCCATGGCCCGAGTATACAAAAACGCCAATTATATTTTCGAAACAATAATGGCATTCCGGCGAGTTCGGGTTAATAAGGAGACCCGTCTTCCAGAAATATTTTTGCGAAAATGTGCTATTAATACTTTTATCGTAGAACGGGTCACACGGAGAGCACAAGAGGGTGTGAGCATGTACCCTCTTGTATGGTGTAATATTATAGTGCAGGTTTTTTTATTAGGCATACCTCGTAGTATTCTAGTATCTCCAGCAGGTTCACATCCTAAAATTGAATCGTACCCGGTAGTTAGTAGTTGTGGACCTATATAGGCTACACCTATATACCCTTTATTGTTATACCAGTACACCTATAATACCAGGTACACTTTACTGTTACGCCAGTAGTACTGCTGCTGTTGTTGCATCCATGAAAACATCTAGACTATACGCATACATACCGTATAGCACGCAAGACAACACATCCAAGTAAGTAAGTGGAATAAACTTCAGAGCCGAGTTCTACAAGCCATGCGGAGCAAACACAACGAAAAGGTGGCGCTGGAAGTATCTCGTCCAGGTAAATTCATACACGCGTCGCTCGGCATTTTCGCTACCACCGTCGCCGAGGATAGCATCTTGGAAATTCGCTCAAGGAGAGATAGACGTCATATTGCGTGTTCTGCTATTAATGTTAAACCGGAATAAATTCTCATATATATTCCTGGGTTTTGCGAATATCGATATGATCTATATTTATTTGTAGGAGTACACCAGATAGCTTTTTCGCGGCTCGTGCACCCTTTCTCTCGGCTCTCGTTGCGCCACCACATACATATATATATATATTATATATATATATATACCTGGTATACTTTGTAGCTACTGCCGTAGCACTTCCTATCTGGCCACGCGACCCACCGTATTTTCGAATAAGACTAAGGGAACGAGGGATTGAGCCTTACATTGTCGGCATAGACTCCACTCACCCATATATATAGCACAGGATTGAGCTGAGGCGTTCTACGATAGAGATTCACCCTACTTTTTCTGAGGCTCCTCACTTCAGGAGCTCCATACCTCACACGAAACCCCACTTGAGCAAACTTCAAATTGCATCCCGATAGATATGCCCATGGCCCAAGTACTCAACCAAACGTGTCATTTTTTCGAAACAAGAATGGACTTCCGACGATTTTGGGTTAAGGAGCCGCGCCATTCGGAAACAACAACTAACTACTAGCGGAAATGTGCTACCTCTATCATCGTAGAACGCATCAATCAGCTGTACCTTGATGCCACAGGCTTCACACGCACACACACATACATGCACGGGCAATATCGTTGTATCGAATATTCGGGTCGTATCGTATTATGGACACTATCAGCGACTAACTTCGAAGTCCAAGCCATGCCCAGAGGACGAAGCGTCCACAGACAGGGACACCTCAGAAAAGTACTGTTTCCTCACACAATGGAAACCCCATTTTCCCAGTACTACTGTAGACCAGTATCAAGTCATCGTATCATTTCTAGCAGCCCCCCTACTTTTGGTGCGGTATAATAGGAAAGGCCTTGAACACATATCACACGTTGACACGTTAAACAACTTAAGTAAGTGATGACCAGGGTGAAGCAGAGCAGCAACAAATAAATTCCATCATCATGACGAATTGCCAACAACGTAGAACGGCCATCCAAAAGTCAATAATATCTACCTGGTATAATATCTCAATTAATTTCAAAGTGGATCATAAACATCAAGGAAGGGAGGAAGGGAAAAATCCAACACACACGTGAGAGTATATACGAAGTACAGGTCAAACCTTCAAACAGAACCAAGAACACCGTCTTCACATACATTCAGTATACAAATAAATATAAAATACCGCCCGATCACGTCGCCTCCCCTGTTGCACGTACACTCCGTTAGAGCAGAACAACAGTTGCACGCCTCTGCCATAGAACAAATCAAATATATCTACTCGTACAGCAGACCCCCCTGCTATTAATAGGTACTCTCTCCACGAGAGAGCATAATATATATTATATGCAAAAAGTTGCAATCCATTGCATCTTATCTAAAAGTTCTACCTGGTACCTGGTACACAACTAGTTGAGTCCCCTGTATGTTGTGCATGCTTAACCAATAGCCAATGTGTCCGTACGGCACGACTGATCAAGACCATAGGCATACTGAACTGGCCCATTAACCTTACTCGACGGACGAGTACATCGAAATACCTTCTCCGATTCCCAATTTAACTTCCCCGTTCCGATCAATCAAATACCCCAAGGTATCCGGGAAAATATCAAATGAATGAAGCCCACACAAATTTATGTGGTCAAAACGAAACGCCTCCTCCATGTACAACGGTTTGGTGGTTTGAAGAGAAAAAATATATATGCCGACGGTGAGCCGAACACCCCAGACTCCCCGTCTGCGACATGCTCTTGGTGGATGTGATGATGGACACCAGTGTATCTGCTACAGGTTGGGAGTAGTCACGGAGTGGTTCGCCAACTGTATTGCCCCCTTGTTATCCTCCCTCACCTCGGTACGCCCTGCATCGCAGTCCGGGAAAATATACTCCAGTTATACCGGATGAAAACCACCTCCCGAAACCCGTGGCCATCGCTACGCGTTCCGCCTCCCTAGAATAAAAGCGCAACGCGTTCGTGTGTCCTTCAGAGTAAAACGACAAAGAGGCACCTGCGCACATTACAACTAACTCCATCAGAGACAGACCTCCAACCATTTGGCTTTGCGTGCATAGCTCGCATCCACCTAAAACCCCAACCAAAATACCCGCTACTCAAACCCTTCCTAAACGCAATATCGCATGTACTCGTAGACTTGACGCCCATCACGATGTGCAGCGCTAACCCTGTCGATGCAATACCTTTGGTGCTGCAGAGTATCTTGCCACAGCTCGAATCGCGTTGAGGATGTCTGGGCGAATCTGGCCAGCCAGCCACATCAACTACTGCCCTACCAACGAGCGAAGAAAACAACCAACGGCTGACTCATCCTCGTCAAACCGATGAAATTCCAGGTCAACCCCTGCAGGAACACGCTTGACGCCACTTTACCGCACTTCGCTACGACTGTACGGTACCGTCAGCGAACACCTGCTGTGTTAACCCCCCCTTGCGTTTCGCCCCATCGCAAAAGTGCTATCTATATGTAATGCTATTAGGAGGGAACGGCCCGCGCCACCACCACACGCTTAACACCCGCATCCGCATCCCCCTGCCCAAAGCCGAAACGCCTCACGCCGCGTATCAAGTTGCGGTGCCTTTGTCGCGACTCCTGCTCAATCCCATTCAGGCTGCGACACAACTTGACGAACTTGCCAGACATCGCCCACGTCCTCATTTAGCTCAAGCCAGACAAAACGCCTGCTCGGCATCGAAGTAGCGTCAAGCCGTCAATCCAACCCGAACTCTCACGCGATCGACGCCAGCTAATGGATACTCACAACTGATGGGCACGAGGGGGAAGCCTCGAAATAGTCGACGCCTGCACTCTCCTCACAGCCCCTCGCTACCAATTTGGTATTTGTCCGCACTGCTCTACCAAACTCTCTAACCTTCCAAGGCTAAAACCAAGTAGCTGAGATCACGTGATCCGTTTCGTTGCTACGTGCCACGGCCTCTCTCGTCCCTCAAAGCGCCGAAATATTTCGGGCTGCGTAGATAGGCGGCCTCTACCTCCATGGCTTACACCCACAGATCCGATAACTCGTCCAACGTCACCAACTCACTCGCAGGGCGTAAAGGAAGCTTAGGGTCGGGTACATGCGGCGGGGACTGGTCAGCAATGCCCATGGCGATATCCTCCCCCGCGGCTAGCATCGAAACGAGGCCATGCCGCTGGCCCAGCCCCCCCTGCCGCTGTGACACCGCCGTCGTCACCGCCGACGATACCCGTGGTTGCTGCTGCTGCTGCTGCTGCTGTACCGGCGAGGCGGGCAGCAGTGTGGGCGAGGAATCCGGCGATGCACTGGTCACTGGTGACGTGGGCGAGGCAAGGGGCGGGGACGCGGGCGAGGACTCCCGCGATACGCCGGTCACTGATGCGCGATGCCCCCTGCTGCTACGGAACGGATGGCCAGGTGAAAAGTGGGCACGGGCGAGGACTCCGGTGATTCAGCAGTCAATGGCGGCGACGGCTGGTACCACATCTCAAACCTTCGCGGCGCTTCCGGTTGCTGGGATGAGCCACTGGCCGGCCCCCTCTCGGCCGACGACGGTGGCCCGGCGATGGCGGCTTCTCCCCTTCCCCTGATCCACCTCACCATGAAGGGTGCGCGCTAGTACCACCTCACATTGCTAGTTGCTCGGGGCGCCTGATATTGCCAGCGTATTCTGCTGCAGTCCGAGGTGTGGCCTTTGCTGGAGTTCGGGTTCGGGTAGAGGATCCCTCTTCGGCTTCGACTTGACCACCAAGTTGACCTTGTCCCGTGCCGGCATTATGGATGGCGGTACGAGTCCCCTGTAATGCCCCTCTTGGTGTTTCTCCGACAAGCGTATCATACAGGGCTTTTCACCCGCCCGCACCATCAAGCTGACCGCGTCGCACATCCACGTCCGTGCCTCCGGCCTCGTACGCACATAGCCGAGTGCGGTTGCCGAAAACTCCACGTCATTTCAACATTCACTGGAACACCAGGAACGCTGCTGTCCCCCCCTTGGCAACCAAAGCCAGCATCCGCTCCCGCCGTCCGTTGCCTTTCGGACCGTCGACAGGCGTGTACACGAGGGGATGTTGCTGTCGCCATTCAGCCCCTAGAGCTCCTTGTTGGTGAATTCGACGCCGTTGCCCGTGTGAAGGTACGCCGACTTCCCGGAGGTATAGGTGGCTGTCAGAAAAGTGCGAAAGCCGTGGGAAATGGCGGCCGCGCTATTGTCCGGCAGAACGACCGGGCAGCGTATGTTGGTGGTGTCGTCGACGATCATCAAGCAGAACTGAGCGCCGCCCGCTGGCGTCGGCATGCGTCCAGGAAGGTCAGCGTACAATCGCTGCAGCCGCTTCTCCGCACGGCGCGATATAGACTTAGCGACGGCTTTGTCGGGGTCCTTTCCCTTCGCGCACCGTCGCAAAACTCAAAATGTCCCGGCATCTTGATGCCCATTTATTTGACGAGTAGTCTCACGTAGAACAGCATCGTGAGCGTGGCCAAGGGAACAGTGCAAGTCGTTTACGTATATTCACATTTATTTGGCTATCAGACCTCAACACTGATGCCGCAGCTAGTGCGGGGGATTTTCTCGTGCCTCGCTACCCGAGTAGCCGAGCGTGTCCTTGCGGGAAAACACGCACCCATCGAGGGTATGCCCCCCGGCACGGTCCAGAG
The DNA here is from genome assembly GCA_031213475.1 of Nereocystis luetkeana. NCBI lineage: Eukaryota > Phaeophyceae > Laminariales > Laminariaceae > Nereocystis > Nereocystis luetkeana. The sequence continues at coordinate 10,240,215 of JARUPZ010000009.1, read as the reverse complement.
TGATAACGTGCTCCTCCTGGTGCACGTTCAAAGAGGTACCTTCGAAATGTACCGAGGCACACACACTACATCCCTCGCATTCACTTTTACGTTGCGATCACTCAATGCACCTCAAAAACATCACCTCCCTTTCCTTGCCATCACCAATAACAAAGTATCTCTCGTCTCACCAAGGAACCTCTTGTTGTAACATAAAGCAGAATCCCCAGTACTGCGGATTGAGGGCAGCACTATCTTCAACCAAAATCATACTTGCGGGTCTTAGTAAGCCTCACGAGGACACCCTCAACAGCAAGAGCATGGCACTTTGTCAAAGACACTAAAAGCGCCACGAAGAGGGTGTCTCCGTCAAGTTTTGCTGCTCGCTGCTCGCCGGCCCTTTGCTACCAGCCGTCGAAGAAAGCGGCGCACCCTCACAGGCTCCTCCGCCTACTTCATTTAGCTGCCCCTGCTCTTTACCGCCTACCTGCACTCCCCCACCCTTGCCCCATCTGCCACCCCACTGCTGTGATCTACCGCCCTCGTGCGATTCACCTCCCCTCTAACGTGCTCCACCGCCCTCGGGCCATTCACGCCCCCCGTGCTGTGCACCACCGCCTACACTGCCCCCATCCTACTGCCGTACCCCACCGCTCTCACCATCCCTGTCCCATTCATCGTCCGTCCTCAGTCCATCACCACCATCACCGTGCAAGACTAAGCCACCTATTCACTGCCACAGCTAAGCTCCCGGCTGCGGCACGCTGTTGAGGTGCTGCTGAGGGGGCGCCCGCGGGTAGACGATAGGCGCAACTCCCTTGGAAAAGGTTGCCGGAGGGCCATGCGGAGAGGGTGACGGCATGGCGGGGATAACGTTGGCGTGTATACGAGTGGGCGAGGCAGTGCGGTCCTGCCTGGCCATGGGACCGTGGGTTTAACAAGTTCTGCATGCCCCGCGGAAAGTGCTCAGAGTTCGGCAAAATCGCGGCCTTATGCTCGAGGACACCACACCGCTAGCACTTGTGCATTCCCCCCCAGGCATTCCTGCAGGCGAACGTGAACCCGGCTGGAACCACCGGCTTCCGGTGTTACCAACCCAACCAGTGCGCCCCCTCCGTTGGAGCATGTGGCTGCTGCTGCTGCTGCTACTGCTGCTGCTGCTGCTGCCCCGCCCCTTCATACCGTCGCTGCTGCACTGCCGCTGCTGCGGATGCCTGGCGCCTCATACTGTCACTGCTGCTGCTGCTGCCCGGTGCCTCTGGATTCCCCCCGCCTCGCACTAAATCCCCTGAAACCTTCCGCCAACGGCGAGAGCGTGGGGGTCAGCCAACGGCAGTAGCCGCCGACACGGCCGGCGCTATTGCCCCCTCCTCCAACGCGTTGTTGGTCATGCGGTTAGAGTATAATAGAACGTGCGGATGACTTCCTTCATCTCCAAGCGCGTGATGCCGAGCCGAAGCAAACTACCAGTCCACCGCTCCACGTCGTAAGACTCGGAGGGAAGAGGACGTATGTGTTTGATCAGGCCAGCAGCGTCGTGGTCTGGCTTGTGAATATCTAATAATAATGTAGACAATATATAAAGCCTATCAACGTATTTCTCCAGGTGACCCCTCTCTCTCTCGGCGTCACTTCTCGGCTGATGCCATTCCATTTCGACAGCCTCCCATGCCCCCCCTACGGACCAAGCGGCATGCACCTGTTCTTCGACACACAGGATGTACCGAACTTACCGAAGTGTCGGGTACCGGTAACGAGTTCGTATACCGAACCATACCGGAACGTTCGGTGGAGTATCAAAGCCATAATACCAAACCACTCTGTCAAATGTAAATATCCCTGGCATATAAACATACCCGAGGTCGTCGGTTAGATTCGATGAGGGCGTACCGAACACTCTCGAGACTGGTAAGAAGGTCCGGTACGAACTCGAGACCGGTACTCGACCCTTCGGGTAAATTTGGTCCAACCCTAAGAAATACATAGCGGAATCCCGACACTTCCTCCGATGTTGTTCGGTAAAATCGGCACGACCGCACTCTACCACCGATATATCCGACAGTTCGGTATGGACGGTATTTACCGAGAAAAATTGCCCCCCGGCATATATGTGCAGACGTGCCTGACATATTATACCAAACACACCATTTAATCAAAATTTCGATTGATCGTCGGCGGCCCGTCCGCCTATTTTAGTTTGCCCCGGGACTACATAAAGCATACCAGGTACCAGGTACCAGGTACCAGGTATCACAGGTGCACGTACACCAGGTATTAATAGCAGACAATAGCATATCATCAGCAAAAAACTTTCGATGAAGAAAACTCCAACCATGAACAGGCTGCATGAATGAGCGATTCAACCGACATACCAGGTACGCATGTAAAAAAAAAACAACCTGATGTAAACGCATACCAGGTGGTTCGTACTGGTGTGTATATTATTTCGAGATTAATTTTATACTATAATGTGGGAGCAGTATTAATAGTACCAGGTATTCAGATAGTGTACGATATCTGATACGTACGTATAGAATATGAAACGAAAACAACGGTGAATGAACACGACAGATTGTTTCTTCCAGTTTTCCTTCATTTTTCTTCTTTTTTATTATTTCGATTTGTCTTCTTTGTTTTGGTTTTTCTCTTTGATCGTTTCCTTTCGTTTCTCTCTTCATACAATGTGTATGTCGTGCCCTGTCGTTCCACTGCTGTGCTTACTGCATACCTGTACCTGGTACGTATTACGTGGCGACGTAGTATCTCTGTGGCGTAGCTTTGTGACCACAGAACTTGCATCTCTTCTTCTAGGATTGAAGAATCGGCACGGACACTGGTTGTGTTGGATGTCGACGGGTAGAAAGAACACATATTCCTCATACGCTTCTCTGCCAGCCGTTTCCCAATTTCCATGCCCCACATCTTTTCATCTTAGCTATAAATCCTATCCCTCATCATCAGCGTGTTCCATCCCCGGGTCATCGGCCGCATTCCTTCGGCTTCTTCCTTCCTCCCCCCTAGCGGCGTGGCGGCCCCTCAGTGCTAGTGTATGCCGATGAACTCGTCGCGAAATCGTGACCTCGGTAGTCACCGAGATGATCTGGAAGAGGCGTTCTTTTTAGTATCCTTAATAATATTAATAGGAGGGGGTTTACCCTCCTTTAAGTACCCTCACGATCTTCTGGACAAGCCGTATTGTCACAGGTGTCGCGTTCTTTCTCCCCCCCCCCAGGTACACGTGCCTTCATTTTTATCGCGCACAGGGTTCTCAGTTATCAGCATTTCCACTGCTGCTGCTGCTGCTATGTGTGTGTGTGTTCTTCACATTAAACCGTTCTTTCTACCCGTCGACATCCAGCACAACCAACCAGTGTCCGTGCCGATTCTTCAATCCTATTAATAGAAGAGATATGTACAAGTTCTGTGGTCACAGAGCTACGCCACAGATATGCCACGTTGCCACGTATGTATGCAGTAGGCACAGCAGTGGGCAATACAATGCCATGTATGTATGCATAGTAGGTACGACAGGCACGACATACACAATCTATGAAATAGAGAAACGAAAGGAAACAATCGAAAAGAAAACAAAGAAGACAAATCGAAAGAGAAAAAGGAAAAAAAATGAAAGAAAACAACTATTAATAGAAGAAACAATCTCTGACAGTGCCCCCCCCCCCCCCGCGCAGGCGAGGTGGCCAACGCTTGAAAAAGAACGAGCTGGACAGAAGAGGAAAACGAAAAAAAAAAACACCGCTGCTTGTAAACAGAGTAATAAGACGAACAACCAAGAAAAAAATAACAAAGAAAGGGAAAAATAACTGGCAGGCCAAAGCCCAAAGCACCCTCCAGGTGTGGCGGCAGCAGTTTGTGGTACGAGTAGTAGTATAGACCGGTTCTCCCTACTAATCCGCCTGGTACCTTGCTAACCAGACTGCCGTCTCCGCCCTGCGTTCGTCAACTATGTCCAGCCCCTTGGCGTCAGACAATACGAAACGAGCAGAGCAGGTTTGTCATCCAACCACGCCACACGACTCCTTCAGTACGGCTTATCAATCAGAAAAAGAAGAGAAATAAATAAAACGAAAATCACGGAGAATCAGCGCAAGGAAGAAAAATACAAAACAAAAAGGGAAAACAAGGGAAGACCACGTTTGAACCAGCTGCACCAGTTGGTGGCACTAGTAGTGGTAGTATGGTCATGTTCTACTTCCTAGTCGGCCTGGTGCCTTGCTGCCCTATCTGCCATCTCCTTCCTACTTTCGTCTACCGTAGTTTCCCTTCTACCCCCCCTGCCCCCCCCCCTCTCCGCATTTCCTTGGTCGGGTTTTCTGCCACTTCTCCTGTTGCCCCCTCCCCCCCCATTCCCTTGGATAGTGGCGGATGCACGGCGCTGCCTACTCATCTCAGCCTCAGCCTCGTGCTACCTCACCATGAACCATTCGGCTGCTTCAAGGATCCCCCGGTACCACTTCCCCGCCTTTTGGGCTGCAGTGGACCACAACGCGGTCTCAACTCCAAACACCAAGAAGGGGGCAACTTCCGTTGACCCTTCAGTGGTTCGGAAATCCTTGAGGTCTTCGACTATGCATCTATGCCAAGTCTTACACTGTCCTCCTGGTATCGGGTTCTCCCCACCAGCTATCGTCCCGAACATTACCCGACTGGGTAATCGCTCCTTGCTTGGCCGTGCCACGCCCCCGGCGAAGAAGAGCCGCCGTTTACGAATGGTCGTTTCGATGCTCTCGCAACGTGTCATCTTGAGGGCCTTCGCGTACGGGAGGGTGGCATGGTCAGTACGAAGTCGGCGCTGGAAGCCAATGACTCGCAACAGGACTTGGTGGTGAGCCATTCGAAGCTTGGCAAAGTGTTCCGCTCTGAGGGTCCGAGTCACACACCCGTACAGCAGGGTCTCAATCACCTCGGCCTCCAGCATTCGGACTTTAAGGCTAAGGGGGGCGGTCGTCCTATCATACAACTCCGGGCCGAACCGTTTGAGGCATGCTCGAAAAAGGCGGATCCGTCGGTCGATTTCGAGCGAGAGGTCAGCGTTTTCGTGGATAATGCCGCCCAGGCATAAGAACTGGGTCGTCTGCTTATACCTCTGGCCTGCCGCTTCGATGACGAGCGGTGGTGCGAGGGTCGTCTGGTCTGGTGTATGTAGGATCATTGTCTCGGTCTTCTTTTCCGACACCGTGAGGCCTGCTGCTTCGAAGACAGTCACGATGACTGTCATCATTTTCGCGAGCCCTTCAGCCGACTTAGAGACAATTCCTGCATCATCGGCGTACAACATGCTCCATACAGCCCTTCGCACGCACGCCAATGGCTCCTGCTTCCCTGTTCGAACTACTCCAGCATCACTGAGTTGGACCAAATCCCTTACGATGGCTTCGTCTTGGCTGAAGCGTACTATTAATAGTACGACGTGTAACGCAGCAGCGGAGAATACGTTGAGCAGTAACGGTGATAGTACACAGCCTTGCCGTAGCCCGTGCGTGACAGCAAACCATTCCGAGTGCGCGCCATCATCATCAGTACGCACGCGAGCCCGCATGCCATCGTGGAAACTACGGACAATTTTCAGCATCTTGGTTGGTACGCCAAAGCGTGTAGGTACCTTTCATAACGGCTCTCGGTCGACAGAGTCGTACGCAATCTGCGGATCGATGAAGCACACGTACAAGGGGATTTTCCTCTCTCGTCCGAGCTCTTGCAACCTTCGCACGACGAACAACATATTAATCGTTGATCGTGCAGGGCGGAAGCCGCACTGTTCCTCAGGGAGTAGTTCTTCGGTCTCGCAGTAATAGTAGTTGCTGAGGCGGGACGCGACGATTTTCAACAACACTTTGCCTGCGTGGGCAACAAGAGAAATATCTCTGTAGTTGTTGCAGTCAGTTCGGTCCAACTCCAGCATCACTATGCTCCTCGTCGAAGGATATTCATATAAAAAACTCACTCTCTCTCGCGCTTCGGCCATGAATAATATTCAATTTTTACCCAAGATAAAGTCTCTTACGTATATGCTACGAGCATGTATGTACTCGGTGAGACTCTCGAGTCCACGAATTTCCCTTACTTTGTAGGCACGCGGACTACCTACCAAGCCACCGGCGACGATGTGGTCCACAACACTGATGTAGGTAGGTACCTGGTATTTAATATATACATACTCAATAAAATTCAAAGCATAATATAGCTGGTATACACTACTACTACTATGTACCGTAACAACAATACTACCAGGTACGAGGTATTGGTATACTATTAATGCTTGATATTGTTATAATAACATGTGATCGATATATATATGTATATATATGTATATATACCTGGTACCTGGTATGTACATTAAATAACGCCACCCACAGCAGTAGTAGTGAAATAAATGACTATATACCTGGTATTTATTAATAATGGTGTTTCGTCGTGAGTGCTACGATGCACCAAACTCAATGTGCAACATTCACATTACATTATTAATGTATCACACTGTCAGCAGTTTATAATTTATTGTTGCAGGTGCACAAGTCGGTGTACCAGGTATGAATTACACAGCAACGTACCAGTTGTTTATGTATGTATATACCAGGTATATACTACAGCAGCACTATGTACATACATATATTTATAGATGTACTGCTGCTGTGCTGAGGTGTGTTGATATCTTAATATTAATAGTAACAAACGGTTGTGCTCTCAACAAAAAATAACTCTCTGGCTTCTTCCTTCTCGGGGAAATCACTCGGCGAAATTCAAATGATAGGAGACGGAATATCTGTGCTAAAGGAGTAGGTCCGTCGGTCCATACAACGGGTGATGACGGGAGGAGACCGCGCACGCTCACGAAATCGCACGGTGCACGCACACATCTCACTAGAAATGTCATTTATTACGAGTATATCATATTGTTCGTATATTCTATACGCGTATCTTGGCGATGTGGATACTCTATAATTCAATATATACACCAGGTATATTATATAATGTGATCACGTATTGTTCTTCTTTCAACTCGCCGACCTCCTCAAGGATATCAAATCCCCGCTCGTACTCCCACACGAGCGGAGTACTCGTAGTACCGTAACGGTAGAGGATCTTCTTCCTCATCACCTTGTGTCAACCCTTCCCAGCCTCTGTCTGCCTGCCCGTATGTGCACGCACGCATGCCAACGATTCAATACCTCTTTACAAACCCCAGATTTCCTCCGTTCTACATGAATGATGACAACATTATAAACCAACAAAAAAAAAAAGTCGCAACAATCAATCCCTATATAATCACTGCTGTTGTTACTACAATGCTAGTAGTAATCCTGTAGTAGCATAAAATGAATAGGTGTATGTATGTACATGAAAATATTATTATATTAGGCTTCCATTCGACAATGTGCAGCATGAGCTTTCACGTTGATCAATCTAAACATTCTTGAAAGAAGAAATCTCCGTAAACGAAGGAAACCCATACACCAAGTCTATCTACCTTCTGTGTCTACTTATTTTATGTTTTATCTACGATACTGTATGTATGTATGTGTTGTTTTTTTTCCCCTCCTACATCTTAATATGTCCTCGTTACTTCTACTCTTGAATCCTAACCCGCATCCAAGCTCCATCCCCACGCCATCGGTGTGGGTCTGTCGTCTCCTCTTCCCCTGCTCCTTCTCGATTCCCGACGACCCCTAAGCTGGAGTTTGAATCGTGATACCCTCCTCGAAAAAAATGGCGACCTATTGTAGGGAATGTAGACTAAGGATTTAAGGCTTATAAACTCGCTTTCCACCACACTGCTGTGTAGTCACCGAGACGATTTGGAGTAGGCGTTCCTTCCCCAATCCCTTCCTTCCCGTCGACCCACCATCCCTCCCCCCCACTAAATTAGCAGCCAGGTGGTCGGTGAACTTACTGCCCCCTACCCTGAGACGCCCAAAGCTTTCCACTGCTAAAGTGGCAAGTTTGTGACTCCGTTCGTCAAAGGACACATGCCCCGGACGAGCGTAGTGTTGGCGCTTGCGCGCCTCGGAGGTAGAGGTAGCTGATCCATCTTGATCGGCACTGCCTCCTCGCAGGTGTATCTGCGCTTGAGGGCCCGCATGGGTGACGTCCAGCAGGATGGACTTTCCCCTGTATCCCCTGTTAGGAGCATCCCGTAGACTACTTCCTCTCCTGACGACAATATCCATCAGCAGATTTTGGTCTGCGGTGAACGGTTCGCCGCTTTCCACTTGGTGTGGAATTCCTAGCAGCTTCAACGTTCGGAAGGTCGCGTGAACGAGCGGTTGGTGTTGATTTACCTGCTCCCCTGCTCTGGGACAGATGCGCACGTGGCGAGTGTCCACGTCCACAGCATCGCAGCAGGGGCGCCTCACTGCCACGTGTTCCTCTATCCTAATGAACCGCCTTCCCATGCCCGCAAACTCTGCTGCGGGTATGACCCGGAGTGAGTCCGTTGGTCTCGCCCGAAGGCATGACGCAGCTCTTGCCCCCTGTAGGCTCCTATAATAGCGAGCCTTGGCGAGGGCATTGGTTTCGGCCCCACTCATCGGGTCGCCCGGTCCGGGGGGGCGTGCTGTCTCCGGGAACTACTCCAACGAGGCAGCGTGGGCTGCATGCCGACGTTGGTTTACCAACTTGCCCAACTTGAGTTGGATTTTGCGTGAGTTCGTGGTTGTGGCGTCGTGTGCAGCGAGCATGTCGGTCTCTGGGGGTCCTGTCCTCCTCTGCGCCTAGACCTCATTCTAACCAAGATTCGGGGACAATGCCCGCCATCGCTTCCTGTGACACCCCGCATGTATACCTAATCTCCTGCCAGCTGTCTCCCAGCTGAGCAATGATGCTCGATTCTGCGAGCCCTCTCCTCAACTTATCGCCTAACGGGCCCGTGAGGTCAGCTAGGACCTCCGGCAAGGTCCCCACCCTGCTCCCGATGGATGCCGACATTCTCCTTGCTTCTGTCGACGGCAGCCCTAACCCTCCCGCTCCCGTAGAAAGGCGTGCTTGGGCTTGCTGGTGGTGAAGTTTGAGAGTCAGCCGACTATCCGGGCACCCCTCCTGGAAAAAACGGTTGTGCCTCCGCCGCTCCCGGTAGTTCGAAGATTTCCTCGTACGTCCACTGGGCCCCGTTGTCTGCTCTTCTTTTACGTGCTTCGAGGGGCAACCCCGGGTCCAGGGCCCTTTGGAGGTAACGGTGATGAGGGCCTCCGCCTGTTCGTCGGGCATGTTAGCGAGGCATCGCGCAAGGGAGTCCGCGCCCCCATCCCTCACTACCTACATTGCTCGCCCCCGCACGTACTGTTCCGTGCCGATCGGGACACCCACCACCGTCACCCCTCCTTCGTCTGCAATCCGGACCTCAACGCTTTCAAGGAGCGAAATCTCCTACATCGTCGGGGGGTGCCCTTTTGGTGGTAGTGCCACTGTTTTGGCGGCGTTAACCACAATGCCGATGTCATCTAGCTCTCGTCGGAGGAAGGCGAATGCTCCAATCGTGTTGGCCGCGACCCCTGTAATAATGCCGAGAGAGACGTCGTCCATGTACGTACGCGAAAGCTTCCACTCCTTCTCTCTCGAACTCCAGCCGGAATCGCTTCGGCCCGGGCCGTAACGCCAGGCAAAATGTTGCTGGTCCCATGGGGTCCCCGTGAACTGGACACCCCTGGAGCAAGCGATCGTCCTGGTCTCTCCTGAGTCCATCCGGAAAAATACGTCGGCTGTACTGTCCTCCCGGTTGCGAAACGTTGCCCCAGGTCCTCCAAGGAAACGGCACCGAGTGCTGGCCCTATGCCCAGGCTGTTTTGGTTCCATTCGTACCAAAGCCCCCGGCCGCGTAGGTCCTCCTCACCTATGGTCCCCCCTCCCATCCGCGCCGCCCGATTGCGAAGACCCGGGTCGGCTTGAACCGCTGCCTCCAGTGCGTCCCGTCTGGGATGCCGGGCTCCACAGTCGGCGGCTGGACAGCGAAGTGGTGCCGGTGCCGTGCCTCTCGCTAGGGCCTCTACCACACAACGAGCGTGGAGCACGTGGCGCCCTTGCCCACATGGAAAGCGTACCGCCCGGTGCCCGAGCTGAAGTGTTACATCGCAGACCCCGCATGCCACTCCACCTGTGGTGTTGCAAATGAAGGCCCGGGGGTGCGTCCCGTTCCCTGTTCTCCTCCCCTGCGACCTGGGAGATCCTCCTGCCGGCGCCTCGCCGTTTGGTGTGTGATGCCCCCTGTCGTTCTCTGTTCCTCTCTCTCCCCTTCTTTGGCTCGTTCCTCTCCCTATGCCTCTATCTCCACCACTAGTTTGCGTTCCTCCGGTTTCCGCTTCTCCTCTACACCCCCCTATACCCCCCCTCCTCTCCGCTAGCTTTTTGCCTTGTGTACCCGTCCCCACCTCTCCCGTCCTCGCCATCCCTCTCGATCCCTCGGTCCGCCTTACTACTCCTCGCTCTCCGCTCTCTCCAAGGTCCCGCTGCTCCCTTTGTTCTCTCGGCTACTTGCACACCTCCCGCTATATTCATGTACGAATAGTACTTCGTATGTATTGATAACTGAATAGATATGTGTACGTACTATGAATATTAATACTACATACCAGGTACCATGTACCAGGTATTAAAAGTTGCAGGTTGCTGTGGGCCGTCGATGAATATATCTGGACCAGGTATTTATTAAAACTCATCGTATTACATTTTTATTTTATTTTTTTTATCATCCCATTCATTATCTTCGCACATCTTCTTCTTTCTCTCCTTCCGACTCGTAACTCAGATCCGGGGTCACATAGCAGGTTCTTCTCCCCCCTTCCCGCTACGGTACGTGCCTTCATTTTTATCGCGAGAAGATTTCAGCCTTTTCTTCCCTCGTCGACTTGCATCGAAGTGTGCCTACCCACGCTGCAAGGCGCTCTCAACACTTGAATCCTTTTTTATTTTTGCAAATGAGGTCAAAGTCCGACCCACCTGGGGCTCGAACCCAGGACTCAAACAAGTAGAATTCGAGGTTAACCACTTGAACCACCGGGGCGACCGGCTTACATACGCACCTGTGGGACCCACATGTCTTGCCATGTTTACCACACGCTGTGGTATTATTATTCAGTTTTTTTAATAAACAGCTAAAAAATGGCAGTCAGCTGCACATCATGATTCATCACAGCTGTGAGTTCATTTTTATAAAATTATGAAATACGTCATTTGTGAGTTCGTTAAAAAAATCCGACACATTACCACTCTTCTATTCTTGAAAATAATAAAAATGAAGTTGAAAGTGTGACAGCAGAATCTGATACCTGGTATTAAATTTATTACATCTATTAAAAAATGGGTACATATATTGATTATTTCTTCTCTATAAGTTGCACAAAAACTTCGTTAACGACGTATTATTCTGAAATAATATACCTGGTATAGTTTTTGCCGTGCTTGCTGTTGTTGTTGTTGTTGTTGTTGTTGTTGTTGTTGTTGTTGTTGTTGTTGTTGTTGTTAATCAGTTGTTGTTGTTAATCAGTTGTTGTTGTTCTCACATTAACTCTCTGACGACGGAGTCCGTGGTCACACAAATGGTTAGGGTTAGGGTTAGGGTAGGGTATATACCACTCTGACCCAAAATAAAAAGAACATTTCAATAAAATTGTTTTACCCGATAATAACTGTCGTCGCTATATTTCGGGTCAGCCTGGTACTTATACTATTTTTATTATAATACTTTCAATATCAATACAAATGATAGATACCTGGTATATAGATATACTCGCAGCCTGTTTCTGCTTCTGATGGGGTATTGCGCCGAGATCTCTATTAACAGGGGTAGATAATGAAAGCTTTTTGTTTACCGGGCACAGTTCTTGATCATCGGAAAATATACCGGGAATAATAAAATGCTCTGCAACAGCTGTTTTATTATTATTATCATTTATATATTATTAATCCAGTAGTTACTGTAGTACATATGACCTGTCATGGGACGTATACTGACACTTGGTATATTTAGCATATTATAGTCACTCGTACTATTACGGGTGCCATAGTTAATACCTGGTAGAACCTATGGAACCGGTCGCCCCGGTGGTTCAAGTGGTTAACCTCGAATTCTACTTGTTTGAGTCCTGGGTTCGAGCCCCAGGAGGGTCGTACTTTGACTTTATTTGCAAAAATAAAAAAAAGGGATTCAATTGTTGAGAGCGCCTTGCAGCGTGGGTAGGCACAATTCGATGCGAGTCGACGAGGGAAGAAAAGGCTGAAATCTTCTCGCGATAAAAAATGAAGGCACGTACCGTAGCGGGAAGGGGGGAGAAGAGCCTGCTATGTGACCCCGGATCTGAGTTACGAGTTGGAAGGAGAGAGAGAAGAAGATGTGCGAAGATAATGAATGGGATGAGAAAAAAAAAAAAAAAAAAAAAAAAAATGGTATAGATAAAAATCTATATATTTAATCATTTTTACCAACAATATTTATTTGGCCCTATGAACTATGGTCCCCCGTAATTATTATCAAAAAAGGGTTAGTAAAAAAAAAAAAAGTTGAACACTTTTTCCCCTATTTTTGCTTGGAAATGTTTTTTTTTCATATCTGTACTATACTCGTACGAAAAAAAAACATTATATTACTTGTCTTTAATTGCGAATGTTATTATTACTTACTTTACTTGCTAATTTGAATTCAAATTTAGTTTTCCGAAGAGCTTATACTGTTATATAATGTCATAATAATACACTGCTACTACAGGCAGTATAGAGTATACTCTGTCGACGGACATGATATTCCAGCATTAGTTTTTAGAATTCGGAGGCGTTTCTACATCATACGGAAAATCGGACAAAATTAATGTTCTGACACGAATTACCAATACTATTAGAGTATTTATAGTATAGATGGAGATATCATGGATATATATACTTGTATATGGAACACGTATGTTTGTATATAAATATCTTGGTAAACTTATCATGGACACAATATATACGAGTATATTTACTCGAACCTTGCATAATATGCCGCCAATAAACATAGATATACCTGTGGCTAAAAAATGAAAAATTATTAATGAGTTCAGAATCACCACACCCCCATCGGAAAATCAAATCAGAATATCACAGAAGTTTGGAAGCATCTTCTCCTCGGTCTGCGTGTTTTTTTTCACCACAGCCACAACCGCAAGCAGCAGCCAGCAGCAGCAGCAGCAGCAGCAGCAGCAGCAGCAGCAGCAGCAGCAGCAACAACAGAAGCAGCACGCCGGCGAGAGGGAGAGAAAGAACGGGGGAGAGACGGAGAGGAAGCGTGGGCGGTGCGCGAGAGGATCAGCGACGGCCGGGGCAGGGGTTGTCGGGGTGCATGCCGATTTGCGTCGCTCGTTGACCACAGCTGTGTGGGAGCTTTTCCACGGCGGGGCATATAGCTGGCCTTTTTGGACGTGTACTTTGTATCCGCTTCTTCGGAGACCCAGATCATTGCACCAGTGCCTCGTTGGTAGGGCCAGATCAACGCAGGCAGCAATTTTAGTCGATTTTGCGAGAGGCGGCGGTGGCGTCAGGGACGGTGCACATGGACAGCGACGGGTGGATTGGCGACGGGGTGGATCACCGCTGGGCTGGCGACGGGGTGAGCGAACTTATGCGGAGAACCCGCGCGCGATTTCTGCGCGGACTCTCGTCACGTAGTTGTTGTGCGCCACACCAAATAAAATATAGAGCAAAAAAAACTGCACCTTTGTCTTGGAAAATGACACGCACTGTTGCGGCGTGGTAGCCGGAAATGTAAGCACCTTTTTATTTTGGTATGTATGTCGGAACGGTCCTTATTTCCCCATCTATTTCGGTGGTTTTAAGACAACTCGTCTCGTGCAAGGCTTCCTACTTCCTACCCGTCAACCAACCTCTGCTGGGTCGCGACCCACAAGAACAGAGAGTGGTGCAAGCGCTCACTCAACCCTTCGAGCTGTTCACATCGGAGCTGCAGCGAGTCGATCGGAGCTCTCTTCTCTCTAGATCTCGAGTGCGCCAGCCACCTGCAACAGACAGGCGCCCGCAGGACTGCCCTACACGGGTATGTACTCGCGCCACTACTACTATGCGCACGCACCACCTGGAGGGTGCAATCATACATACCAGTACTAGAGCAGCAAGCAGGAGATGCTTTTCGGCGGTTGGGGGGGGGGTTCGTTGCACGAGCGAGCTGCGTGTGTGCGTGCCATCGTTCTCTAGAAGTATGCAGTAAGGTCCGGCGTGGGCTTGCGACGAGTTGCGATGTTCTCCATTAATGCTGATGATGAGATGATAGTAATAAACTGCGTGGATGCGTGACCTTTTTCTCCGGACCGCTGGGGTGATAGGGCAACGACCACCGGACGAGACGGTTGCACCGGAACTCGTGCGATTCGAGCCCCCCACCGTGGACAGGAATATTAGCACCATTTTTATTTCAATATGAACACCCAAACAGTGCTTACATTTCGGTCATTAATATCATCAGTTCAAGAAAACAAGAAGACTATCTGCTGCTGCTGCTGCTGCTGCTGCTAAAAATGCTAAAGATGCTCCTGGTATGTGAACTCGTACGAGTGCTGGAGGCTGGACGCATTTTTTTTCGATGACGGAGAACAGCAGCTCTGCTCGCACGAATAAAACAGCTGAAATGCTGCTGTTATATTCTGGTGCTGCTACCTGGTATTACATCTTACTACTGCTGTAGTGCCGGCTGCTTGCTGGGCCGACTGACTTCCGTGCTGTTATAGTGCGTTGCGCCTGTCTACCAGGTATACAGTACGTAGCCCAGCTGAGGCAGGACCCGGCCACAAGAAAAAAAAAAAAAACACGGGCCGCGCAAGCGATGGATGGGCTCAGGCTCACTCCCTGTTTTCCTCTGTCTGCAGGGTGCCCTGCAACCACGCACGGCTGTGGGTGGTGGTGGTGGTCGGGGGGGGGGCGGGGGCGGGGGGGCTCTTGTCAGCTACCACTCCCTCCGGCAATATAAGGAAGGTTTTCAACAAGCTACGAGTATGGAAACGGTCGTTACTTTCCCGGACGGAGTGTCGTTTCCTCTCCCATGTCTCCAAGTGTAAGCACGTTGTTTTCTATTAACATCAGCATAGAAGCGAGAAAACGTTCCTTCTTATTACATTTCCGGACTGAGCACGATTCAATAGTATGTTTTCTGAAGTACCCTGCTGGTAATATTTATTTTTTTTCGAGCGACTACGTACAACGCATTAATGTGAAGAACTCGCACGCACGTACGTACGAGCTCGTACTCTTCAGCTGCGAAAATTATCTCCCTTCTCTCCCATCACGTCGCTCTTTTTCTCCCGCTGCCCGCACCAGCACCGGCGGCTTTTGCCCTCGGTTTTTATTCGGGTCCGTACCTGAATCTCGGGGTAAAGAAATAGTACGCCGGCAAATGGGACTTTGCAACTTTTTTATATACAGGCAGTAGTACTCATGGTACCACCGCCGTATGTATCATGCGATATGTTATTAATAGCAGATAGATGCCAGAAGAGTTTGGATGTACGTACGAGTATCTGATTGTATTGTACTGCTCTATGCAGTATCGTATGAAATCAGGTATTTGTTTCCCATAATAATATTGATGAAAAAGAAGAGTAATCGCTTCTCACAATCTATGAATACTTGACGGCCAATCTATATGCACAATACGGCGCGATATTCATACTACGCAGGTACCATTCTGTACCGGAATATAATCAACGTGTTGTCTGAATATTAGTTTGCAAAAGATCCCTATTTTGAGGCATCGAGTTGGTGCTTCATATCATGCCTTTGGTCCCAACGAATTGAAATTTATCGGGGGAAAAAAAACCCGGGGGACCGCGGAGACGCGAAGACGCGAAGAATTTTTTTAGTTTCGCAATTTTTTGGTCGAAACAATATTGAAACATTTGAAATAGTTTTACGTGAATGTCGTACGAAATTTTGGAATTTTTTGTCGTGATTCACTCTCTATGCACCGAGTATTTATACTATGTACTCCGTATGATGATCTCGATTGGGATCATACGTATGATACCTGGTACCTGGTACGAAATACCAGTAACGGTTTACACACGTACGTCCGATCTCCGCCAGGAACTGGATCCCCATCGCCTTCCATCGAGCGACACATCATTGTGGTACCTGCGATGATGTGATGTGATATGTGTACTGTAGTTTCCACTCTTCATCAATCAGCCCGACGATCCGACGATGTTTCTCGTCGTGATACTCATTTACACATGATGAGCGTCGTTCAACAAGAGAAGGGGGATGAACAGAACATGAGAACACGATAATTTCAGCTTTTCAGCTCTTCTTCTTGCCGCACCAGCCGCCGGAGCAGCAGCAGCAGCAGCAGCAGCTGCAGCAGCAGCTGCAGCAGCGGTAGCAGCACGAAACCGGCATCACGATCTCAATAATATGTCATGAGCACAACGCAGCAACGGCAGTAAAGAGCCGCAGCAGCAAGCGGCGTATGCGAAGTCGAGCGCTGTCGATTCCCACGCCTACCTCTGATGTCCGCCAAATTGAAAGACCTTCTGGGTTATTTAATCTGAAAATGGTGCGTGGTCGTCCCTCTACGATACCAGTTGAGTGGTGACGGCTGTCGACTCATACATTATACGAGGACGTAGTGCCTGTGAAATCGCTTGGCGCATGCATGCCCTGGGATCTGACATGGCGTTAACCAATATCGCAGGGCACGGAGTGGTCGTGGTTGGCGCTGTTCATCCTGTGACGATATTGATAGCTGGCGCATGCCGGCACGTTAGAAGAGGGGCCATAACGTCGTAACCCAATTACTGCTTTGTACCGAAAAGGTAGGGCTGGGCCCTCTTGTGGCTCCAGCCAGTACAGCAGTATATACCGGCAGTGTTAAATGCCAGTACACTGGACCGTACCAGGTACGACATTGGTTGGTTTTATTATTATTTTTCGTTGAAAATTTTCCCTTGGTTTCGTCTTTGTTTTTGTTTTTTCGTTTTTTTCTCCGTCTCTCATGGTTAGTGTCTATGGATTGTTGGCGTGTGTATGTCTTGCCTGTCATATCCTGTACGATGACATGACATTCGCGTCGTCTACGTTTTAAGTGATGAACACACCCGCTCTTCTCGCTGCCCATATTACAACGCAGTACGTACTATTTACGGGGGACCACAGTAAACTGGACCAAATATTATGCGTAAAAATAGGTAAATATATAGTTTTTTTGTCTATAACATAGGTCCTATTAACTATGGTCCCCCGTGATATTAATAGGTGCAACGGGTGTCGTGGTTTTGTGACCAATTAACCCCTTCAGAACTGCAGTCCCGTTTTGGGGACAAACTACTTGAAATTTGAGTGGTGCGTCCCCAAAACGGGGATGCGGTTCTAAAAGGGTCAACTTGCATCTCTCTAGGATGAAGAATCCGCAGGGACAAAGGGTGTGCCTGATGTCGACGGGCAGAAAGAACAGTTTCATGTGAAGAACACACAACGCACCCGACCACGGCGAAGTCTCGACCCCCGCCCCCCCCCCTCGCCAACTGGTGAACGGGCCCCGCCGGAAGCGCCTCCGGAGGGTCCCGTTTTTTTTTCTCTTTTTTTTTTCTTTATTATTATTTTTTTTTCTTCATCCTCCGCGGCTCCGGTGGACCGTCGTTGGGCTGAAGGCGCGCCCTGCCGGAGGCGCAACGTTTTGACGCGATTTGCTTCACGACTCCTGTTTAGCCACAAACAAACAAAACGCCTTGATTTTTTGGCCATGTTTCCATGGCAGTTATGGTAGAGCCATATCTCCCTCTACTGCGGGCATTTTCTGTTGACTATACTGATCCTGGCATTTTATCTGTCCTGGTCGAGGGGTGTAGCAAGATTCCAGGATATTGGCAATACGTCCCACTCAAAACGCCTCGCAAGACGATGGAAACCCGTCGAAACGCGCGCATGAGACATGAAAGGAGCGAGAACGGCGAGCAGAGCAGCATTCCGTGCCCGCCTGAACAACAGCAGTAGTATCATTAGTATTAATAGTAGCGCCATACCATACGATTCGAGTACAGTTTTTTCGGACTTTTGTTTTCACTTTTTTTCCGAGTTATTCTACCCCTGACCTGAAAATTGCTCTTCAGAAAATACCCAAAACGAGCTTTTTTTTCCTGCTTTTGTGAAGCCAAAGTGCGCGAAAGGTGCGTAGGCCAGGGGGGGGGCGCCTCTAGCCGGACCCTTCGGGAGCGCCTCCGGCGGGTCCTCATCACCAGCCGGGAGGGGGGGGGGGGCGCGACCAACAACCCGGTCGGATCCTGCTTCACGGCGGCTGACGCGGCTGGGAAGCCTTCTCCTGTCTCGAGCTCGCAGTACCTGTGATAGCCCTACGAGTTTGTTGTGTTGAAGGTTGACTACATACAGTAAGGAAAATGTATTAAAAGAAGACATACTTGAAGTAGCGCAAAAAAAAGGTCTCTCGGAGCCAAAGCCATCAGTGCTTTGGGGTGGATTCGCCCATCGTGCTCAGTATCCCCTCCTCTTTTCTCTTTCTTTCCCCTCTGTCTTTCGCTTGCTCTGTGTCGGCGCCGCCCCATTTTGAGGGTTTTCCGCTAGTACGAGGCGTTGGTGTGGGGTGTGTCACACGTATGTACGTGGTCAATATACTGGCAACCCTGGTGCGTCTCTCAGCCAGTACAGTAGACCTGCCGGTGTAGTGCTGGCAGTGCTTACTGGACCTGATCACGAGCCTACGAAAGGGACCTTGGTTTTCCAGACGGAGAAAGTCATACCTGTGGTCATCGCCAGAAACAATAGAAGTGGGGTGCAGCTGGTGCGTCTGTGCACCGGCTGAAAAGTTAAGAGCTGTGCAATTTCGTCGCTCGAAAAAATCGTTGTTTGTTGTATTTTTTTTTTCTTTTTTCTAATCGTTTTTGTTTCCCCAGAATGTTCAACGCGCTCGGTTCACTTGATTGCCTGGTATCGTACGTATCTACCATACCTGGTATCATGTAAATCTCGTATATATACGTCGTACTAGTAAGTTTTTTTTATATATATGTATTCAGCGATCAATTTTTACCTTCCAGCTCGGTGGACAAGCCGTGGCAAAATAGGTGGTGTCTTCCCGCCGCCGCCCCCACCCCCACCCCCCCCCCCCCCTGTCCTGCCTTCTCACGTTCGTGTTTTTTTCGTGAAGAGCCGGTCGCCCCGTTGGTTCAGCGGTATCATGCTCTCAAATGCTGCTATTTACGGGGGGGGCATAGTAAATAGGACCAAATGTTGCCAGTAAATATAGGCAAATGCAGGGGTTTTGTGTGTGTAACATGGGTCCTATTTATAGTACGGTTCCCACGTAAATAGAGTCGATTCCGTAAGTTTCGAATCCCACCGCCGTGGTGATGTTTTTTTTTCATTTGCGTAAATGTGAAATGAATCTACTGCTGAGAGCGCGTAGCGTGGGTGGGGGGGGCGCACTTCAATAAGGCGCGAGTTGTCGAGGGAAGAAGTGGATGAAGTCTTCTCGCGATAAAAATGAAAGCGCGAACCCTGTTCATAGCGGGGGGAGGGGGGAGGGGGAAGAAGAGCCTGCCGCGTGAACCTGGACCTGAGATACGAGTAGGACAGCGGGAGGGAGGGAGGGAGGGAGGGAGGGAGAGAAAAGAAAGGCAAAGTATATCAAACGGAGAGAAGGAGAAACGAAGAAGAAGGGTGCACCTAAGCGTTCCTCCCACTGTTCGTTGACGCTTCATCGAATTTCTGCCCCACTCACGCCCTCGCGCTTCCCGCGACGAGAAGAAAGGCGCATTGTTTTCTTCGTTGGTTCCGCCGAGGTTCGAGCTCCGGCTCTGATAATCCGCTTGTAACGCCGCTGGTTAATAGTGCTGCTCCGTGCTTGGAGACTGAGAGAAGAGGCGCGTGAGTAACTTTTTACTGCTGGTTTCGCCGGGGTTTCGACTTCCGGCTCTCTTCCGCTTGTAAGATTGTTACGGTGTCAATATTAATCCCTTTAGAACCGCAGTCCCGTTTTGGGGACAAACCAGACAAATTTCAAGTAGTTTGTCCCCAAAACGGGACTGCGGTTCTAAAGGGGTTAATAGTAGTACGGGGGACCATAGTTAATAGGACCTATGTTATACATTAAAACCTATATATTTAACCATTTTTACTAACAATATTTGGTCCTGTTAACTATGGTCCCCCGTAATAGTACTCCGTGCTCGGGTTGAGACCCGGGGACGAGTATTAATAGTACATACCAGGTACCAGGTACACAGTACGGGAGACCATAGTAAATGGGACCTACGATAGACATAAAAAAAACTTCATGTTTATTCGTTTTTCCTAACAATATACCGGTATATATTAAACCTTTTAGAACCGCAGTCCCGTTTTGGGGACAAACTACTCAAATTCTAAGCAGTTTGTCCCCAAAACGGGATTGCGGTTATAAAAGGGTTAATATAGTAGTCCTACTCACTACGGCCAAAAAAACAGGGGCAGTTGGCATTATCAATAGTAAAAAGTGAATCCAAGCGCGTTCCTGAATATCTTGGGTCAGAGTTGGTGTGCGCTCTACGTCTGGTGTATGGTACGGGTACAAAAATGACGTGTTTGGTACTGCTTGTTCCGGGTGGGGTGGCAGGGCGATGATTGCGATACGTACATACATACCAGTAGTCAGGAATTAAGCGGGAGGGTTTGTTGTTCGCCAAGTGTTTTTATTGATAGTAATAGTGGTTCCCGAGGTATTTTTTTCCCCTTTTTTTCTCTATTTTAGTTGCGCAAGGAAACGGAGAGACGCGTGTTCATGGCAGATTCGAGTGGTGGTAAACCTACCTATCGGTGGTACCTCAGAACGAGCAAGTAGTTGCGCTATTATTGTCGTTCGCCTCTCGAGAACAGATGCATACCCGCTTCCGCACATGCATGCATTAATGTATACGAGTATAGAAAATAATTGCTTTTCATCTCGTGGTGCAGGCATCAATGGGAAAAATAGTCGAACATAGAAGACGCAAGTACTTTTTCCGTAGAAAGTTGGGGATGGTATATATGTTTTACGGAGGCGTTAAGTTGTTTATAGGGGATGTTACCTAAAACCTTCAAGTATTTGGGTTTCCTATAATAGGGATGCGTACGAATAAACATAAGACTCGTCAACCGCACCTTTTGAAAAATTAGATAACTTGCACGTCGGGCCATACCCGACCCTAACCCTATACCCCTCACCCCAACCATTTGGCGTGCTCGAGGTCGGTAAGGACGGACGTTCGGCTGCACCGCGTGGGTGTGTTTTTTTTTTTTGTTCGTTCGATGCTTTTTACTTTTTGCCCGACCGGCCCGCCGGGAGGCCAGCAGCCTGGACAAAGTAACCCATGCAGGGTGTTTTATCCCTCACGTCGATTCTACAGCTTTGCGGATCGGCTTCGATTCTGTCCGCTCAGCCCTATTCCTTGGTCTCTCCTCGGAGTTAATGACAAGTGTACTGCGGTAAACTCTTGACGGTATTGTAACCGTACCGGGTTGGTTCTGATTTTTGGGATACTCCCTGTAAAAATAGTGCTGTGCTGCACTGATGATCAGTGACTAGTACTCTCAGCTTCCCCCCCCGAATCTGCTGCTGACTCTCCTGACATATCTATGCATACATACTATGCGTGTTACACTCCACTCCAATTCACCCCACCCCACCCCACACTACTGCCAATACTTCCGGGCACCCTCCCGATGTGATGAAGATATCGGCAGTATCCGCAGCAGCGAACCCCAAGATGCTCGGAGTCCAGGCCGTGCTCACAGCACGAACATGTCGAAAATACGGCTGCAAGCCCCCGCCGCACGGGCAGCAAAGAACAACGACATACTGCAGGCACTCGCAGTATGAGCGGTATCGGATCCTGTGACATGCTGTCAGTACTCACAGTATAATAGTACCGTTGGGCGCCCGGTGTTGACTTGACCCGTTTAGAACCGCTGCCCCGCTTCGGGACCAATCCAGTCAAATTCCAAGTTATTTGTCCCCATATCGGGACTGCGGTCCTAACAGGGTTGAGAAACGTCAATTTGGTGTCCAGGCTCGAATACCTTCCTTTTTTTTCCATCCTTGATCCAGCTCCATTGTGTAGGATGTAGAGTTTGTCCCACCGTTGGGCTGTGATTTCCAACCCAATTTTCGGATTGTTCGTGTCGATCTGAGCCTATTTTTCTCGACGTAAATCCGCTGAACCGCGGCCGCCCGCTGTATCTCCTGAAAATGTAAAGTCTGTGCAGCACGGCGGCAGCATTTGCAGGAGTATCGAAACATCAAAACCAAGCCAACCCTTTTTCCGTATAGTCTCGCCATCCAACACGATGGCTGTCAGAGACGTTGCCGTGCTGTCAAGAACTCCGAGAGCCCCAAGAGAAGTAAGACTGTTGCGGGGGGGGGGCGTAGTAAGTAGGACCGAATAGTGTGGGTGAAACTAGGGAAACGTATAGGTTTTTGTCGGCACCGTAGGTCCTATTTACTATGATCACCCGGAATAGGCGAACAGGGGTCGAAGACGATCGGCATCGTTGGGATGAGAATGGCGGCGAGGACTCAATAGTATGGGCAGCATCGAGCAATGATATGGTGCTGGTACTTACTTGCAGTATGAGCAGAGCCGAACAACGACGTATACCTCTTACGAGAACGAGGTACCTGGCACATACTTCGTGGTAACTTCTGGCATGCCTTGTGCAGCGCTTGGCATTGATCTTGCCCCGAACGGGTTGAGGCTGCAGAAGGTAGCAGCGCAGCAAACAGTACATTCTTATCCACCACTACTGCTGTACGGTCCAGGAAAAAGAACAAGCGATGGACGCGCCAGGGAAAGAAAATACTTGCCAACAAAGTTACGAAGTGACCCTGATGCATCGCTTTCCTATCGGGAGGATGGGATGCCGGCACCCATGCGGAGGGAGCCCTTGTGTTCTCCGTATATCATATATATATATATAGCCGGTATAATGGAGGTTACAGGTGCAGCCACTTGTCCCACAAGTAAATGTTTACCGTGTGTATAATTTAGAACGATATCTGGTACTCCTACAGCGCAGCAGGAGTTGACACGACGGACCTGGACCTGGTGGTATATTCTTCCAAAAAAAAATGTTCCGAGTGTACAGAGGTAGTTCCCCCGGTACCCGTTGTTGCTAAACCGGTGTATAGTCGACTCACAGCAGCAGCAGCAGCAGTAGTTAATAATAGTAGTTTTTGAGTAATTTGTACAGTAAACGGGACAGCAGTCCTATGAGCGGTCTGGCTGTAGACTATGTAAGGTTGAGAAACTTACGGAGTTCCGAGCCACCGAACGATCAACGGAACGCTCCCCCTTGGTGGGTGGGGTTGGGCGTTGGACCGCACTGCTGCGGTCCACTGCAGCAAGAAAAAAAAAAAAAAAAAAAAAAAGGCGGGTAAGTGGTCACGGGGGGTTCTCGAAGCAGCCGAATGGTCGAGTGGCACGAGGATCGGGCAAGAAGTTGAGTAGGCAGAGCTGCGCATCTGTTGCGCCAAGGGGAGGGGGGGGGCGGGGAGGGCATCAGGAGGAGTAGAAGGAAACCCGACCGAGGGAATGGGGGCGGGCGAGGCGATGTGAGGAGTAAAAGGGAAACCGCGGTGGACGGAGGTAGTAGGGGGACGGCAGATAGGGCAGCTATAGGCACCAGGCCGACTATTGTTTGGTAGGTGGAGCATGTCTATGCTGCTCGTACCTCCAACTGCTGCAGCTGCTTCACACGTGATTTTTTCCTTCTTTTTTATTTTTTTTTCTTCTTTTTCTTTTCTTTTTTCCTTCTTCTTTCTCTTTTCCTTTTTTTCTTTTTCCTTTCCTTTCCTTTTCTTCTTTTTCTTTCCCTTTTCTTCTTTTTCTTCTTCCTTTCCTCTTCGCGCATTCATCCTCCGTGGATTTCTTGATTTATTTTCCTCCACCGTTCTTTCTTCTTGTCCTTACGAAAGATGCTTATTCCGTACGTGCGTGGGTGATTGAGTCCCCCTTGTTTCGTTTTGTTTTGCCTGATCCTCTCCATGAGAGAGAGGGGCACGGTTGGCGAAAACAGGAAGGAGACGGCGGACAGGGTAGCAAGGTACCAGACCGACTATTAACAGCAGGTGGAACCTGTCTAGACCGCCCGCATCAAAAATCTGCTGCGACTGCCTGTATGCGTGCTTTTTGTTTCTTTCCTTGTTCGTGCTTCGGTTTCGCCTGTTCTTTCCTTTCGCTCTTTACTGCTGCAGTCTTGCTCCGTCTACTGCTGCACATGTGGTTGTATCGCTTGTTTTGCTCGTTTTGTGTTGTCTTGTCACCACCCCTTCGCGGCACGGTACTTTTTTGTTTGTCGTTCTTTCGATTTTCTTCGGTGTGACATGTGACAGCGTGCGGGTGCCGGTCGCCGCTATGGCGCCGGTGCTGCTGGCTGGCGCAAACACACCGGCACTGTAGAGGGACTACAACAACCGCACCAGATATCTAGAAAAGGCAGCAGCTACATATCCCCAACAACAACACTGGTACGATATCACTCGGTTGGGTGTGAACACTGGCCACAATTACGGGGGACCATAGTTAATAGGACCAAATGTTGGTAGCAAAAATGGTTAAATATATAGGTTTTTGTGTATACCATAGGTCCTATTAACTATGGCCCCCCGTACTACTACCCTTAGACTCACCGCAGCTGCAGCAACACCCACCTACAGCAGCAGCAAACAAATATCCTACCTAGTATATCATACCCTGCGTACTCTGCGGTAAGCTAAAACGTTACCCTTGCAATTGTTGAACGATTGCATTAACCCTCTTCAGGACAGCAGTCCCGTTTTGGGGACACTCCCACTCAAAATTCCACGTAGCTTGTCTCCTAAACGGGACTGCAGCCTTGCAGCCTTGACAGGGTTTCCCGGTGTTCCGGCAGCCCGCTCGTTCCGAGTAATGTTCTAGGGTGCATGGTCTGGTTTGTCCACCAGACGCGGCGGGGCGGAAAGCACTATTATAGGTACTTCTGACTGTTGGAGCATCAGGGTTAGTTTCGCCGAGACGGCTGCTGTGTCTGTACGCATGTACCTGGTATGGGATTTATCTATACGTGTTCTTCAAATGTAACCGTTCTTTCTGTGTACCTGGTACCTGGTGTGGTTTTCCCGTAGCGTCCTTTCTCGTTCCTCATCCACTAAAAGAAGAAAAACAAATCTCCATCGCATATATATGTAATATCCTTATTTGTCCTGCCCCCCCCTCCCTAGTCGCAACTGGACACTATGACCCGGCGTCATTCAGCAGGCTCTCCTTCCCCGCAATGTCTGCCTGGTCGGTGAAAACCCGATATTCTCCGTCCCGGCATTGTAGCGATGCGAGTGTCTATGGTCATACGACTACGGTATTGCATGATATCAAGTATCCCCCCCCCCCCCATCCCCCCTCCCCCGCCACCACGATGGTGCGCGCCTAGCATTTTCGTCCGGAGAAGGCTTCGGCACATTCTTGATTCGTCTACTCGCATTGAATTACGGCTTCCCGCGTTAGGCGCTGTCGATGGTCAGTGTCTTGCGAGAGGTATCAATTTTACACGGAGAATCGAACCGGAGGGAAGAAAGCTATTACGGGGGGCCATAGTTAACAGGACCTATGGTACACATAAAAACCTATATATTTCACCATTTTTACTAACAATATTTGGTCCTGTTAACTATGGCCCCCCCGTAATAGTGGTAGTGTAGGTGGTCACCACTCGACCACCGGAGGGACCGGTTTCTGTGTTCTTCTGCGAGTGCGTGGGTCCAGGGGGAACTTCTCCGTGCTCTCTGCGGTCGCGAACGAAGAGACGGAGCTGGCATCGTGCATCGCAAACCTCGCCATGGATGTAACTGCCGCAGAGATGATAGTATACCTATTCTGTTGATACCCCTTGGTATGGGTTGCGCACGCCATGCGTTTTGTGTACATGGTCGCTTCTGAGCTATTATAGAACGTTTACAAGACTGAGACTGGAAACTACAGCTGTGAGATGGAATATTCGGTCGAAAACTCGTCTTTGCAATATCTGGCACACACCGTCGTTGTGTTTAATCGAACGAAAAAAAAAACAGCAGCTGTGAGTATCGAAAATTTCGTCGAATCTCATCTTCCGCAAAGCCGTGTGTGGTGCTTGGTACTTGGATCGCGCGTAGTACTCGTACGGGTGTTCCATGGCCTCTTGCAGGGTATATACAGACCGCGTACGAGGAAGACAGAATCTGAAGCTGCAGCGTTCGAGGAGTGGGTGACACGTGCGCCCGGCATGATGATAGAGCAGCCTGGCCGGCTGCTACTCGCATAATAGTTCAGTGTGGTCAAATGATTCCCCGCCGGTACACGTCTAATCCCCAACCTCGACACCAGGATGACACAGCGTTCTGTCCTCACGGTGGGCGCCCGGTCGCAAGAAACGTCAATATGGCACCCGTGCTCAAATTTCTTATTTTTTCCCCGACCTTGATCTATATATCACGCGGGGACCATAGCAAATACCGGGTAGAACCAACTATTGTCAGTAAAAAAAGGTAGATATTTACGTTTTTGTGTGCACCATAGGTCCCATTTACTAAGGCCCCCCGCAATAAGTGTGTTGTATATTTCTCTGGCCGGTAATATAAGGATATTTTGGGGATTGGTACGAATACGAAGCGGTCCTTATATTTATGCCCACTGTGGTGGAGGTTTAGAGCTGGTCCCGACTGTTGAGCCGTGTTTCTTTTTTACTCATTTTTCGCTCTCTTTCTTGCCGTTTTTTTTTTTTCCTCGACGTTATGCCGCCCTGACTGCGGGCGCCCACTTTTGCTGTAACCCTCTTATTTTCGTACTATTACGGGGGGGCCCTAGTAACCCTTTTAGAGCCGCAGTTCCGTTTTGGGGACAAACCACTCAAATTTCAAGTAGTCTGTCCCCAAAACGGGACTGCGGTTCTAAAGGGGTTATAAATAAGACTTACGGTACACACAAACAAAACATACCGGTATATTTCGCCATTTCTACCAACTTTATTTGGTCCTATTTACTGTGGTCGCCCGTAATATTAATACGTGCCGTTTTGGGACAAACTGTTTGACCCTTCATTGTGTCTGGTATACAATAACAGTATTCGTAGTACCATGGGGACCGACCAACCAGTCAAATTCCAAGTAGTTTTTCCCCAAAACGGAAGACTGCGGTTGAGCTCGTAGGGATTATTTTGTTGGCTTTGTCTCCAATACCCGAAACGGACCTTTTTGCCTTCGAAGGGCGTTTGGCTTCGCACGTCGGGGAGTGCGGTCGTTCCCTTGGCTGTCCGTTTTAGTTCCAGATCGAGAGGAAGGGAAAGGTTGACGCGGAGACCGAACCGAACGGATGGATCCCCAGGTGTTTCTTCGGAAAGTGTCTGGTCCAGAGAGCCGGAGCCTTCCGAGAAGATTTTGTGTCCGACTTTACGGCAGTACCGCCCTTTTTACCGTTCATGTCGAGAGAAAAGGCAGCCCTGAAAAACGATCACACACACCCCTGTGAAAAACTCGACTCTCTTTTTCACGGTGTACCGGTGTCCGGTAACTCGAAAGAAGCCCGTCCCGAGAATCTGACTTTGGTTTATACGTAACTTGAAAGAAGCCCGTCCCGAGAATCTGACTTCGGTACCGGTTACCGGTTTTCGTTACCCCACGGCTGACTGCTTCGCAAGTCACACGTACGAATTATATTTTCACATATTTTTTCTTGTTTTTTTGTCAGAGCAACACCTTCCTTGGTGCTCTCTTTTGTCTCCGCCACCCTTAGGATCGCGTTCCTCTGCTGTAGTACTACTGCTCTGCTGTGTATCGTATATCTCGGAGCGAAGGTTCGACCGGATTCTCACTGCTTCTGGGAGAATTATCGCGGCCATGTTTTAGAACGTGTTCTATTATATTCGTATGTAGTGCTCGGCCGTGCATCGTATATATCGGAGCGAAGGTTCGACTGGATTCTCACTTTTTCTCGGCTCATCACGCCGATTTCTGAACGGAGCACGTTTCTAAGCTCATGTATTACTATTGAATAGCCTGCTTTCGATCGATTGTGAGTGAGCGTCGCGAGCCCCCGAGGCACTTCTAGCCGGTAAAATACGCGCTGAAATATGTCCGAGTATGTACCATACCTGGTATAATAGTGTTTTATATTAATCGTTATTTTTTCCCCACTATCTCGACTGGTTGTCGACGAAGTCTAGCGAGAGCTTTCGCGAGCCCCCAGAGCCCTTTATAGCCGGTACAAGAAGTGCTGAAATTCTATACGTAATGTATACATGTATACTCGTATAATAGTCGGTATTTTGTTGTTCCTTTCCCTCCCCTCCCCCCCCCCCCCCCCCCCCCACAATCTCCGCTGTCACTCACAGTGCATACCATTCTGTGCCAGATTATAGTGATATTTTGACTCAGTATTCATGTAGATAACGTGCTTATATTGAGAGACAGATTGGTATGATACGTACCAGGTACCAACAGGTTGTCTATCGAGGAGTTCGAGCGAGCGCCGCCAGCCCCTACCGACCTCGCACAACAGTTCGTAGTAATGATGGGTCCCTTTATAGCCGGTGACAAAAGGTCTGAAATATTCAGAAGACAATCGAGTGGACAGGTTTTTTTTTTCTTTCTTTCTTCGAAATAACCGCGATTGAATCGCCGCCCCGGTTCGCTCGGTCCGGTGCAATCAGATGAATCGTTCCCTCTGAGATATCGCAAGCCAGCAGCCAGCCCTACTTCTTTTTTTTTGTCATTCGTATCCTAAGATATATTTCAAGATTACAACTATTGATCACAGAGTATTAACGCTATATATATATACTTTTGTACTTGAAGTTGCAGTGTTGGGTACCGAACTCGACAAACAACAGCAACAACAAAAAAAGTGTAAAATCGATCCGTATATACGATATCGAGGCTTTCCTTTGCATCGGAGCTTCCGTTCACTACCACACAAGCAAAAGACGGAGGGGATCATAGGGAGGGAAAACCGCGTTCGTTACGACCTACCTGGGGTACTACGAAAGAAGAGAACGATATTGCGACATATCGGAATTTTCGTTACCCCATGCACTATTTTTGTACGAAAATATACGAGTGCAGAATGAAGGCTTACCTTGCTTTCGTTTTCTATCCGTATCATACGTACGTATCGTACCGCTATTAATCGCTGTCGTATTAATATTAGTAGGTCACGCCGCTGGAACCATTGTTCGCGTGTTGACCCTTTTAAAACCGCAGTCCCGTTTTGGGGACAAACCACGCAATTTTGAAGTAAGTTTTGTCCCCAAAACGGGACTGCGGTTCTAAAAGGGGTTAATGTGCTGTTGTTCCGGCGATGTCGTACCGTACTTATTCATTGATTATTTGGCCGAACGCCATCCAGCACCTCTACGTACGCCCCCAGAGGGAGCCCGTCTGTCCTTTTACTATTAATAGAGGGCGTCAGTTACGCCCCCCCCCCCCCCGGCGCGTGCCGGAAGGCATGTTGCGGTACCCACACCACGCGCCGCAAGGACGTGTGGCGACATCGTCCCGCAGCCACGAACGGAGGAGCCCCCCGCAAGTCTTCTCGGGCGTACCATAAATAGGGCGCTGTTATAGTCAGGGCTCCGACGCGTGTGCCGAAAGGCTTGTTGCGGCGCCCGCAACAGGTGCCGACACGCCTCGCGGGCGTGTGGTTTGCGTCCTCCTGCAGGGAGAGTCGAAGGGACCCCCTTTCCTCAGGGTGGGCCCTCGGAGGGATGGCCTCCCTTTACGTCCGTCGGGCGTTCTCAAGTAGGGCGTTAGGTAGGGCTCCGACGCGTGCCGAGAGGCGTGTTGCGGCGCCCAAAACGCCTTCCGCAAAAAACGCGCAGCGGGAGTGTTGCAGAATATCCCCTCCCCCACCCTCCACAAGCCTTTTATATTTTGTTCATCTCTTGAAAAAAGGAGGTCGGGTTTTCCACCGGCTTGAAAAAAAAGCAACAACCACATCGTGTGTTATTCGTTGTTGCCAGGGTATCGATTTTGTGATCTTGGTGGGGTGTATTTTGTGGGGGAAATCAGGAAAATCAGGAGAGCAGCACTCGTACTTTTTTTTTTCATCAGCTCGACGACACGAAAGCCTGATCTACGCCGGGTTTTGGGCGATCGACCTCCACTACCAGCTCGTCCAGAAAAAGGGAGCCGATCGCGGACCCTCTTCGGGAACAGCGTGAGGGTGGTGCTATTGGTCGCTGGACCAGCAAGGAGCTCTCGCTCTCATGGAGCATGAGCTCTGCCTGCGGCGGTCGTACAGCAATACCTGTAGTCGGAAAAACAATTACTGGGTGCCAGGTATGATTTTTTTGTTGTGGTCTACTCGTTCGAGTGATCCCCCTATGAGCAAACGTAAGTTGCTCTGGTTCGTGTAGCGCAGCGGTTGTTGTTGCTGCTGCTGCTGCTGCTGCTGCTGCTGCATTTGCTGGGCGGCTTCAACGCAGGCGGTGGCGACCGAGCTTGTAGTACACGGATGCTCTCTCGCTCTCCGTCGTGATCGATGGACGGGTGTACCTGGTACACTGCCGTTTCCCAGCTGCGCACTATTAATAGAGTGGATCCAAGCGCGTCCGTAGTAGCTTCGTCCCGCTCCACAGCCCTCAGCGGCCTACCTACAACCCATGTCTGAGTAGTGCATGCATATCTGGCAGTGCTTCCGAGGTCTAAGCGTTTTGCTAATCACTGCTGCCGCCATGGAAGTGGTTGAAAACGGCCGCGAAAAAAGAACATTCGATCATTTTTTTTACATGGGTGAAATCAAGGAGAAACTCCCCCCCCCCCCCCCCCCTCCAAACAGAGGCGCCGTAAGATGCGATTCTTGTCGATTCTGATCAGGAAGGGGAGACCCCAGATACCCCGTGTACCGTCCGTAAAATATTCTTGCAATCAGCCTTGAAAAGTACCAGGTACCAGGTATTGCGCAAGAGCCGGCCTACTACTGTACACTACAGTACATTCTCTGTTATTTCTCCCGCTCCCTCCCTATCAGCCCTTTTTAAGACCGCGGTCCCGTTTTGGGGGACAAACCACTCAGATTTTAAGTAGTTTGTCTCCGAAACGGGACTGCGGTCCGAAACGGGACTGCGGTTCTAAAGGCCGCGTCTCAGATCCGGGGTCACATACGAGTAAAAATAGGGGGATTCCGCCCACGCCCCTCCCCCCCCCCGCGCTACTGTACGTGCGGCCTCTGGTCCGTACCGATTGTTGCTCCTACAGCAGTATATTCATTTTACCGTTACTACCGTGCGATTACCATTTATTATTGCTGAGCCATCTGACGGAGAGACGTAAAATATGTCCGTGACGATTTCAGGTAAAAAAATATTTTTTTTCGGCGGGATTTTTCCTCGACACCCGACCCCCTCTTGTCATCTTCAGTCGGGTTCGTGTGTCAAACCCGTTTAGGACCGCAGTCTCGTTTTGGGGACAATTGGAGACAAATTACTTGGAACTTGAGTGGTTTGTCCCCAAAACGGGACTGGAGTTCTGAAAGGGTTAATAATAGAATATTTTGGAAGATTTCGTTTTTTCGTCCCCGTCGTTTTTCTCGCTGTGCAGGGAGGGTAGAGGCGTGCGAAAGTTTGGTTGCACGTTCGACGCGGCTTCTCTGTCGTCCTGCTCGCGTAAACCTCTCGTACGTCATCGTTCGGCTGAAGCTGCGTGTGTGTGTGTTCTTCTCAGCACCCCCGTTCTTTCTACCCGTCGACACCCGGCACAACCAGTGTCCGTTCCGATTCTTCTTCGATCTCATTACGAGTTACGAGATATAGCGCAAGCGTGACGAGTTGGCGATTGATGGGTTTCACTCCCCAAGGCACCGACCGTCCGACACCTGCCTAGGACGAGTCAGGCTGGCGGCAGTAGGGGACCACCGCACGGATGTTTTTCGCGAGCGCAGGCGCTGCTGTATGTAGTTTGACGTTTTCTGTGCCGGGTGGACGATTATTGCGCGAGCCGAACGGGGGCACGTATATACGTACAGTACTCGACAAGATTCAACCCTCGCTGAATTTGTTTGGTGAAATGCCGAAATTTCGGGGAGAAATTCCAGGGGCGAAACGAACTGTATTGCATGTCGCTAACCCTTTCTTTTGGGACCCCGGTCATGTTTTTTTGGTACAATTCACTTGGAATTAGACTGGTTTGTCCCCAAATCGGGACCGCGGTACTAAAGGGGAGGAGACCGACCCTACTGATGTAGAAGAACCAAGGGAAATACCAGGTGCAGGCAAACCGAAGCGAAGCAAGACGAACTGCTTGTTGTGTCCCCATGGTAGAATTCGGGGCCCAAAAAGCCGAATACAAACGTTTTTTTAATTATCCCGAGAGTGGTGTACGCGAAAGAGAACTGAGGAAATTACGTGAACGCAACTCACATTTCTTTCTTGCCCCGAGGGTCTTGATGAGGAAACGAAGTAAAACCGACCGGTGATATTTCTGGAACTACTGACCTGTTATTAATAGTTTTTTGCTTCATTTCCATAAATATTTCAATATTGTCTATTAATACCAGGTACCGTACGTACTTGCTTTTTTTTTTGGTACGTGCACCCACCCCTCTCTGTGCGACTCATTCAAGGCATATGTGTTTTTTTTCCCCCGAGTATACCTGAGTTGATTGAATGCTCACGGGTTCGCGATGGTTTTTCAGCCTTTGTTTCGCTCTTAGTATTAGTGCGAACTCTTTATCAGGTATATGTAAATATTTGTCCCGCATACCAGGTACATACATACATACATACCAGCTATCAAGTTGTTGTTGTTGTTGTATTCACATTAAATCGTCCTTTCTACCCAGCTTCATCAGTACACCCAGTGTCCGTCCTGATTCCTTTTCCTAGAGAGATACTGCTTCTGTGGTCACAGACTGTGCGACAGAGGAAGACCAAAAAAATAAAACTAAATCGCAAATTCAAGTGTCAAGCAAGTGAAGTGTTAGCGTACCGGGTACGAGAACACACCAACACACAGCACAAGCAAGACCGGAAAAATAAGAGCAAAAAGGCAATAAAACGAAAAAGAAAAGAAACTGAGATAAAACAGAATACAAACGGCGCAAGGACTTGCGAAAGGCTGCTATCAATAGACGGAAAGCATACGAACTCAGGAAGGGCAGGTATCTGCAGGTATCTACTCCGCGGACGAAGCAATACGAAGGAGAGGGAGACACAGGCGAAAGTCTGTACCTGGTAAAGAGCTAGTGGACCCGATACCTAGCCACCCGATCTATCATTTCGTTTCTGCATTCGTCGACAGCTAAAATGAAGGGCACGTACCGTAGCGGGAAGGGGGGTAGAAGAGCCTGCTATGTGACCCCGGATCTTGAGTTACGAGTTCGAAGGAGAGAGAGAAGAAGATGTGCGAAGATAATGAATGGGATGAGAAAATATATATATATACCAGGTATATATATATATATACATATATCTATGCGAGGGTATGGTACAATAGGTACCATTGAACACGTTTTCCCCCTCCTTTTCCCCCTACTCTCAAGTTTTGCTTCGTGTAAAAAAAACTTTTTCAGGTATAGGTGAACGAATACATGTCCCGCATGCATACATAGCAAGTGTACCAGGTATATATAATATGCGCATGCATGTATACGAGGTGTCGTGTAAAAGGTACACCAGGGTACCAGGTATCGAACACGTTTTTCCCTCCCACCCCTTCGTGTCCCGGTGTGTTTTTGGGATTTTTTTTTTTTTTTTGCTCACGGTACGAACGAACTACTCAAGTTGTTCCACAGGTACGTACTCGTAGTTTGTCCCCAGAACGGGCCTGCAGTTTTTTTTTTTCCCTCTGAAAGGGCCATAACGTTTTAACTGCTGTATCACACCTGCTATACAAGACAACCCCCCGTGACTCGCGTGATATCACACCCACCCACCCCACCCACCCCAGGACGATTATTCTTGAAAGCTGAAACTAGTGCGGGTCGCTCCGTGTGCTTTTCTTGTCGGGAGAAGACGTCCGCCCTTGCTTCCCCTGGTCACGTCAACGCCCAAGCGCCAGTAGCGACAGCAGCGAGTGCTGATGTTGCAACGGGAGCTATTACGGTGGACCATAGTTAACAGGACCTATGGTACACATAAAAACCTATATGTTTAACCATTTTTACTAACAATATTTGGTCCTGTTAACTATGGCCCACCGTAATAGTACGGGGGACCATAATAAACAGGACCAAATACTGTTGGTAAAAATAGGTAAATATATAGTTTTTCGTGCATACCACAGGTCCTATTAACTGTGGCCCCCCGTAATAGTACGGGGGACCATAATAAACAGGACCAAATACTGTTGGTAAAAATAGGTAAATATATAGTTTTTTGTGCATACCACAGGTCCTATTAACTGTGGCCCCCCGTAATAGTACGGGGGACCATAATAAACAGGACCAAATACTGTTGGTAAAAATAGGTAAATATATAGTTTTTTGTGCATACCACAGGTCCTATTAACTGTGGCCCCCCGTAATAGTACGGGGGACCATAATAAACAGGACCAAATACTGTTGGTAAAAATAGGTAAATATATAGTTTTTTGTGCATACCACAGGTCCTATTAACTGTGGCCCCCCGTAGTAGTACGGGGGACCATAATAAACAGGACCAAATACTGTTGGTAAAAATAGGTAAATATGTAGTTTTTTGTGCATACCACAGGTCCTATTAACTGTGGCCCCCCGTAATAGTACGGGGGACCATAATAAACAGGACCAAATACTGTTGGTAAAAATAGGTAAATATATAGTTTTTTGTGCATACCACAGGTCCTATTAACTGTGGCCCCCCGTAATAGTGAGGGTTAAATTGACTCATTTACGACACGAGAACGTGATAGTAGTGGTGAGCTCAAGCTTTCTTTTTTTTTTCCAATCCGAGCCGGAGGATGATGAGAAATAAAAGAAAAAAAAACTCGTCGGAACGCGCCTTCGTACCCACACGCCCTTGTGGGTCCGCAAGCAGAACACAAGAGTTTGTGCGTGACCGCGTGGTAAGCAAGGCAGTGCGCGAGGAGGCTTCGACGTCGCGATGTCGTGCTTCGCTGCTGCAGCTTTAGATCGTGCCGCCTTCGCTCCGTTGGTCTACCTACGTCTCGCGTGTGGTCACAAAACTATGATGCGAACCCCGTTTGGGGATCAAGATACTCGAGATTTGTGTTGTTTCTCCCTAAGGTGGGACTGCGATGGTAACAAGAGGGGCCACGAGGAGAGCGTAACACCGGCCCGTGAGGAGATTTTGACACTGGTGTGGTTTCATGTCGTCGATTTTCGGGCATTGCACTGCATTGCATTGCATTGCGTGCTCTCTCTTGCGTGCGCTCCCTGCTGGATTTCGAGGTGTGCGGTATCTACGCTGATGTGTCGTATTTCTCATAATATTTACCAGAGTTTTGTACGAATGTCTTGGTCTCTTTTGAACAGGATGAAGAGTCAGCAAGGGACGGCTGGGTGTATGCATCCCCTATTACGGGGGAGCATACCTGGTAGTTAATAGGACCCATCGCCCCGGTGGTTCAAGTGGTTAACCTCGAATTCTACTTGTTTGAGTCCTGGGTTCGAGCCCTAGGAGGGTCGGACTTTGACTTTATTTGCAAAAATAAAAAAAAGGGATTCAATTGTTGAGAGCGCCTTGCAGCGTGGGTAGGCACAATTCGATGCGAGTCAGACGAGGGAAGAAAAGGCTGAAATCTTCTCGCGATAAAAATGAAGGCACTTACCGTAGCGGGAAGGGGGGAGAAGAGCCTGCTATGTGACCCCGGATCTGAGTTACGAGTTGGAAGGAGAGAGAGAAGAAGATGGGCGAAGATAATGAATGGGATGGAAAAAAAAAAAAAAAAAAAATGGTACGCATAAAAAACTACCAGGTATATATTCATCCATTTTTACTAACAATAATTTGTCCTATTTACTCCAGGTCCCCGGTAATGGAAAGATTTTACCCCTTTCGGGCCGCAGTCCCGTTTTGGGGACAAACTACTCGGAATTAGAGTGGTTTGTCACCGAAAACAGGACTGCGGTCCTAAAAGGGTTGGAGAAGTGGTCCCTCTATAGCGCCGGCTGAGTAGCGCCGGGTGGGTGCCCGTCTTACAGGTATGAGTATCATCGTGGCGGTGTGTGTTATTTATTACGTTCTACGACGCACTGAACAGTTATTTCCACCTATTTACGGGAGGCCATAGTAAATAGGACCAAATATTAGTCGGTAAAAATAGGGAAATATGTAGGTTTTTGTCTATACCGTAGGTTCTATTAACTATGGTAGGTGGGCTCAGCCTTTGGTAGCACTGCTCTTCCGTTTGGGGGACAAGTTACGTACCTGGTAGAGAATGTTGACTGGTTTTACCCCAAAACGATAGCGCAGCTCTGCAAGGGTCTATTACGGGGGACCATAGTTAGTAGGACCAAACATTGCTGGTAAAACTAGGGAAATATATAGGTTTTTGTGTATACCGTAGGTCCTGTTAACTATGGTTCCCCGAAATAGTGTGGGGCAGTGTGCTAGTAATATTGCCGGTTGCCGGTATAGCGCCGGTATTGTTTGCTGTCGCATACGCCCCGGCACTATTATGCAGGGGCCGGCACTATAGATGTACAGCCTTTGGGGTCGCAACGCTGCTGATATATATGTGCTGGATATCCACCGGGACGAGAGAACGGTGTGTGATGGAACACAGAACACAACTCCGGAAACCGCCGTCAAAACATCACAATACAGCAGCAGCAGCAGCAGCGGCGGCAGCGGCAGCGGCGGCAGCAGCATAGCAGTACACACGCCAGCGGACCGATGTGGTTTAATATTTGTTTTCGGTACGATCAAAAAAATACGCGTTTACATTCAGAGTATCGAATTCGATTCTCGTTCAACATCTGTCACCAGTCACCAGCCACGTACGCATGTTCCACCATGTGTGTTTTTGCCCGCGGCAGGGCGGGGGGGGGAGGGGGCGGTCCCACCCATGGTGTGCGTAAGGATGACGCCTGAAATTTTCATTTTCGTTTTATCATCCCCTCTACTGCTGCAGTTGTACATGTTGTACATGTTGTACATGCACTGCTACTGCTGTCTCCACCGCTCCTCTCCTTCTCCGTCCCTGTTTACAAGTAGTCCTGGTTTTGGGGGGCCAGACTACTTGAAAGTCGACTTTTACGGGGGGCCATACTATCCCGGTCGCCCCGGTGGTTCAAGTGGTTAACCTCGAATTCTACTTGTTTGAGTCCTGGGTTCGAGCCCCAGGAGGGTCGGACTTTGACTTTATTTGCAAAAATAAAAAAAAGGGATTCAATTGTTGAGAGCGCCTTGCAGCGTGGGTAGGCACAATTCGATGCGAGTCGACGAGGGAAGAAAAGGCTGAAATCTTCTCGCGATAAAAATGAAGGCACGTACCGTAGCGGGAAGGGGGGAGAAGAGCCTGCTATGTGACCCCGGATCTGAGTTACGAGTTGGAAGGAGAGAGAGAAGAAGATGTGCGAAGATAATGAATGGGATGAAAAAAAAAAAAAAAAAAAAAAAAAAAAAAAAAATACTAAATAGGACCTACGGTACACACAAAAACCTGTATTTTTCAATATTTTTATCTACAATATTTTTTCGTATTTACTATGGTCCCCCGTGATAGCTTGTCCCCGAACCGGGACTGCAGTCCTACCGATAGCAGAGGAGTTGGTAGTGTTTTGGCGTTACTCAGATCCGGGGATACGAAGAAGCATTTTTTCTCCCCCCATCCCCACTACGGTGTGTACGCTTGCTATCGTTTTTTTTTTTAATCGCGAGAGTAATTCAGCACTTTTATTTAATCTTCCCTTTTCGACTCGCGTAATACGAAGCCTCTCCTCTTTTGGGACCCGAAGGTTTTGTGCGCCTCATGTTTTTTTTTGGTCGTCGCGTGGGGGAAGAAACGACTGCGGCCCTTTTTTTCCTTGCCGACTCTCATCGAATTGCGT
Source organism: Nereocystis luetkeana (assembly GCA_031213475.1). Classification (NCBI taxonomy): domain Eukaryota; class Phaeophyceae; order Laminariales; family Laminariaceae; genus Nereocystis; species Nereocystis luetkeana. The sequence goes on along the minus strand of JARUPZ010000009.1, from coordinate 10,202,296 downwards.
ACGTACATATGTAGACATATACTCGTGCATGATGGGAGACCTGGTGCGGGTATCTATGGCATATACTTGGTATGATTCCAAGCATAGGGCTCTGATCCCGAGTGTATGACTCTGTTTCCGAGTGATTTGTCCCGAAACTGGAGTGGAGTTTTTTGCCTTGTTAGGGTGAACTTTTCATGCGGCTTAGAAACGCACCCCTGACATTGCTCATACCCTGGTTCCCAAGTGCTTGTAACCTCGAAAACGTAGGAGCGGGTCTGATCTATCAAAAGATAGCATCAGTACGCCGTTTGTTCCACAACGCCCTCAGGGCTGGATGAAGCAGCCGTCGTTTTGGGTTAGAAGCCACCTACCTGTCTGTTGAAATGTTTGATAACACGGCTTACAATTAATTACGTACGGCAGCAGTGTATCGTGAATCGTAAGTGCTGCTGTCTGTCAGAATTACAGCAGTGTTTTCTGCTTTCTAGACACAACACAATGGTTGAAATCTCTGAGTTAGATACCCCAACGAGCGTCGAGACTGGGGCAGCAGTTGGAGGTGCGATTCTTGTTTTAGCGCTCATTTTTTTTTTTTTTCCCTTCAAAACGTGCGCGTTGGTACCGAACTCCCGCTCTCTTCCGATTTCTGAGGACCTTTTGTAGACTGAGATTTGAATACAAACTTATCCTTATATTGAGGGACAGAGTGGTAACGTTTCTCGGAAACACCGTATCAAGAGCCTTCCCAAAGATGTACTGACGGTGGCCGACCTCAGGACCCTTACCGTTGAGACAAAAACGAGAGCTGGAAAGAGATCGCGAACCCTGTGTGACTCAAAAGCTCTCTACGGTTGGTTGTACTGCTGTGTACATGATGCTATTGATGGCTCCTCCTCTTCCTCTTCCTCTTTCTTTTCCTCCCGTTGGTTGAGTTGCTGCCTGCTGGCTGTATCCCCCGGGTATTATATATGTGGTCGGAACAAAAAAACACAACAACAACAACAACAACAACAACAACAACAACAACAACAACAACAACAACAAAAGAAAACGAAGAGCAACCTTTTTTTTTTTTTTGCTCGCGAGGAGACCTTTTCAGCAAGTAGTCGTAGTGCTGAGTGAGTGCACGCTTCGGCTTTTTCACCGTATATAGCTGACGACACGCAGCGACAAGTCATCTACTAACCTTTGTGCCGGCCTGCATGCTTCGTCCCTGCAGGCTGGCCGTAGATAACGTATAATATAGCACGCAAGGTATCAACCACCCCTCGGACAAATTCCAAGAGCTGAATTCCTCGCCACCGAGGCGAGCGTAAGCATCGCTGACAAAATTCGAAAAAGTCGATCTCCTCGTCGACTAATGGGAGAGCGCAAAACAACGCCCGGCGACGGGTCTGTTTGACACACCGCGTACATACCGTTGGTGGATATCGTATCGAAAGCCTCTTGCCTTTCATGCGTGCGTGCGTGCGTGCGTTTTTTTTTTTTTTTTGCACATAGTTATATTGGACCGTTCTCTTTCCCGTTCGACATCCGGTGCGAAAAGTGTCCGTGCCGATTCTCCAATCCTGCTCGTAGGGAGGTCCAAGTGCTGCGGTTACGAACCTGCGACGCAGGGAGACACTCTACCTTGTCACCAGGTGCGCATTAACCCGAGAAGACAATGTAATGCTCATGTCATCTTGCTGGATACGACAAGCACGACGTACCCGTGCTACGTATGAAAAGCGTGTGAAACGAAAGAAAGGGTTTCTTTCACGTAAAAAATCGAGAGAATAAAGAAAAAAGAAAAAAGAAAAAAGAAAAAAACTCCTGTATATATAGGGTAACCCCCAGAGTTTTTGTTTCGTTCAGTTGGTCGAGCGGAAGCTTCAATTTATCAAATATCGAGATTTTATCGAGTGTTCTGTGTTGGTTCGCCGGTATCGTATCGAGCTCGACTCCGATGTCGATATCCTATTCTCCTATCCCCAACGCCATTGATATTACGGGGGGCCAGAGTCAATAGGACCAAATATTGTTAGTGAACATGGTTAAATATATACCAGGTACCTGATAGGTTTTTATTTATTTACCATACCAGGTACCTGGTAGGTCCTATTAACCCCTTTAGAACTCCAGTCCCGTTTTGGGGACAGGGCACTCAAATTCCAAGTAATTTGTCCCCAATTGTTCCCAAAACGAGACTGCAGTCCTAAAAGGGTTAACTGTGGTCCCCCGTGATAGTTCATACAGCGAGATTCGACGGGAGTCGACGAAGCAACAAGGGGCGTCAGTATTTTCGTGAAAAAAAAAAGCTGCCTGCGCGAACAGCGGTGGTGTGTGTTGGTGTCTTGTCCTTCACATTAATCCGCTCTTTCCGCCCTTGGTACATGAAGCACTACCAGTGTTCGTGACGATTTTTCAATCCTAGAGAGATCCGTACAAGTTGGTGGGGAGAGGTGAGGATCGCCCGTCATATATATGACCCCGGATTTTTTGTCGGTACTTTCTGTGAGGGAGTGGAGGAGTAGGAAAGAAGAAAATGAAGGAAAAAAAAAAATGAAGAAAAAAAAACACAGAGCTGTGAGACCGAAAACTTATTCAACGTTCATATTTGCAAGCTTTTGGTGTGTGATAATTCGATCACACACAGCAGTGTTTGTGTAAGTTTCTATTAATAGAGCCTTGAAAAACGACGCGATCGCTGCCGGCCAAGTCTGCCATACAGGCGACTGCTCTATGAGGCTACGGTGTACGTACCCCCTCAATAGTTCGGGGATAATAAATGGGAAGGTACGTATGATAACAAAGAAATACGAAACTAAAGAATGTCTCGACGACGTGTGCCAGCAGCCGCCAGTCTCGTTTCGTGCACACCACCCCCCTGATTTTCGGGGTCAAGCGGTTCTGATCATTCATCCGAGGAGGCGTTTTTCCTTGATCCTTACACGGGGCTGCCGTTTCGGGGGCGAACTACTCAGAAGCAGTAGCATTTGACTCCTGTACAAAACCGCTCTGCGGTTCTTAACCCCTTTAGAACCGCAGTCCAGGGGTTAAGAACCGCAGTCCCGTCTCGGGGACAAGCCGCTCAAATTCTAAGTAATTTGTCACCAAAACGGGACTGCGGTCCTAGAAGGGTTAAGAGAGAGCCGTTTCGTGGGTGTTTCGTTGGAAGTACGACAGGTCGAGGTTGTGTGTTCGTGACCTTCAACCATCCTTTTTATTTTACCCCGTGGTCGCCGTTGTCTAGGGCACCCGGGTAGTCCGTGCCTATTCGTCATCCTAGAGAAATACACCAGCACAGCTACAGCAGAGCAGTACGCGATTGTGTCCTTTGAGAATTTAGAAGTCGAGAATTTCAGTCGGGGATCTACGTGAATTAATGTGGGTTCGAGGTACGACATGGAGGGCGCGGAAGAGTACGTACGTACCACCAGGACGGAAGAAAACGTTCTTTGTCAATGTTTCAATGCGAAGTGTCCCTGTATTTGGGTGAAGAGTGGTGTATGTATGTACGTAGGGCGAGAATATTACATGGGGATGTAGAAGAAGAAAAAAGAAGAAAGGAGAAGTTGAGACACAAGTCCAACCAACCAAGCAGCGGCAGCGGCAGTGGCAGCACGATTAGTAGTACTCCTTATAACCCTTTTAGGACCGCAGTCCCGTTTTGGGGGCAACTTACTTAGAATTTGAGGGCTTTGTCCGCAACACGGGACTGCGGTTTTAACAGGTCAAGTCGAAATCAGCTCAACGTGATGTCGACGGGTAGAAATAACGGTATAATGTAAAGGACACACACAACATAGATCAGCACCTCCGCGCTTTATTTACCCTGCAGGAGAGAAGGAATTATGTCGTCAACAAGCAAGTGCGTACTCGTAGCGTGCTCCATGCGATCGGAAACCATGGTGATGTTGACAAGAGGTACATACTGCTGTACTCGACCACGTTGCTCCCCCTCGGCGTTGGTTGAAACACCCCCCTGGGAAGTGAGGTGGTTCAAGGCTAGCCGACAACTTTGCTCCGTCGACCTCCTGGTCGAAGTAGATTCCAGACAGTCCACTCCCGAGTCTGGCCGCGCCTTCACTCGTCCTGATCCTGTCGTGTCGTCGAGCCTCTCGCCCAACGCCATATGTCCTTGAGGCAGGTAAGAACGGGGGGTATAACGAGTCAAGACCTAGAGTTGGCGAAAGAAACCATCAGCAACAAACTAAAACGTGACTGGCTGAATGTATTCTGCTGTCCGCACGAACAACGAACGCCGTGTCAAGAAATTAGTTTCCGTATATACTGCCAGTAGTTGTGAAAATTGCGCCCGGCATCGCCGCCGATAAACGGGTTGCGGCGGGGTCCTGGTTGGCCCAACTCGAACAGCTGTATGTTTAGTGGCGGCCTGCTGACGTTTTGCAGAGTTACGAGCCTTATTTCTTTTTTTTTTTCCGAGTACCTGTCTAGAAAAAAGTGGAACATACCCACGAACGAAAGGTGTGTGTGTTCTTCACATGAAAACCGTTCTTTTTCCCCGTCGACACCCTGCACAGCCAGTGTCCATGCCGGTGCTCGTGTACGGACGGACAACCAGGTGCAGCTTCGTGATATTTACCACTGCGGTATATAGCTACTACAGCAGTAATATATTTGCTCGCCTGGGAGAGAGAAACCAAAACGTGCGGTGCGTTTTTTTTTCCTCCAGCTTATCCAGCCCCCCCCCCCCCCCCCCCACCTGTTGCCGTGTGAGGCCACGCAGGCATGACCTGATCCCACCCAGACCTGATCTCCAAACCGAGCCTGCTGGGGACTTTTACCTTATTGCGAGTTGAATTATACAGGGGCCCCGGATCGTTTCTTATTAGGGCTCTTTTTTCCCCAAGCGCAAGTCCCACACTACTCGGGGGAGATGACTCTCCCGGGTGGCTATCTCTACCGCACCTGCCCCTGTCCGGGGTCAGGTCGGGTCAACGTGCCCAAGCGCCAGTCGTAACAGCCGCTTGTGCTGATGTTGCAACGGGAGCTATAGGTTAAATTGGCACACGACACGGTAACGTGGAATGTGGTGAGCTTGAGCTTTATTTTTACCAATCCGCCGGAGGGTAATATATAATAATAATGAAAAAGCACAGGAAGGTTGCCAAAATCCCCTGACGAGTTTTTGCTTGCTCGGAAAAAAATTTCTTGCCCGAGAGCTTTTCCGAAAAACCCTGGCGTCTGACTTTCAGCGCTCTCACCTTTCTCGGGGAAAAGCGAGCGCATCCCCTGTACGAACGATGTTGACGCTCTTAGCAGCAGTCTGCTGTCGGCAGGGGCAGCCAAGAACCCTCGTGCCCATATTATATGTAGTATATCGTGGGGGCCATATTAAATAGGACCTACGGTACACACAAAAAACTTTTAAATGTCGGTGTTTTTACTATCAATACTTTGTCCTGTTTACATACGTGTGGTCCCCCGTAATAGGAGGTGCCGAACTGGTCCCGACCAAAATCAAGAGAAAAGTCGAGGGCTGCAGCTGTATTTTTTTGTCTTCGTATTTTAAAGATTTATCGCAGTTTGTGCAAGTGTGTGCAAGTGTGCGTGTGTCTGTCTGGGTGTGTGTGCGTGTTTTTTTTTCCTTCTTCAAGCTGAGGCGCGATACAAAGGATTCCACGACGAACGTGATCATGAATAATCGGTTCGGTAGGTGACGTGAGCCAACTAGATGGGTAGTTTTGAGTCGGCAAGTAGGCTGGGAAGCCAGCTGGTGGCCGGCGAGCTGGCTTCTTTTTTGCGACTTTCACGTTCAGGCCAGCGAAGCGAGAGCCAGATCCGTCCTCCAAAAATGTTGAAAAATATATATATACCTGATGGTAGTAGAGCATCTACGCCTGTAGTTGCACCGAGGCCGACAGGATACTATTAATATTAGTAATACCCATTTCATACCACTTGTTGGACTACATCGTACGGATGTTATATTTCCGACCGGGATGTGTGTCACTGTCTGTGACGACAGAATCAGTATCTCTCTAGGATAGGGAATCAGGACGGACGCTGGGTGTACTGAAGCTGGGTAGAAAGGACGATTTAATGTTAAGACAGCAACGACAACAACAACATGGTATCAGTTCGTATAACTAACTGGACCACCTATTAATAGTACTTGAAAATGCAGAGAGAGCGCTTACACGCTCGTACCTTGTCGGAACGTGTCTTCATTTTTGGGACAACAGTTGCAAGTGTGTGTGTGTGTGTTTGACGTGAACCCTTTTAGGACCGCAGTCCCGCGTTGGAGACGACCTATAATACTTGGAATTTGTGTGGTTTGTCCCCAAAAACGGCACTATGGTTGTAAAAGCGCACTGCGGTTGTGCGGAAAAATTACTCGGAATTTGACTCAGATTTTTAGGTTCGTGCTTTTCTGTGTTTCAAGGGTTTTTTCCACCTGTGTCAACCGAATATGTCGGGAGACGCCACTTTCCCCACTCGACAGACGGCAACTTTACCTCGACCGGACTGACACCTAACCACGAGGTTTCAGAAAGGAACGCTTTGCCCTGGACCCTTGACAGCGCGCCTGTTGCCTCGCTTGGCATGTCTCCTGACATGATTGCTCGCAACGCAGGGTGGGATGTGTATGTCGTGCCTGTCGCATCCCGAACGATGGCGTGACATCCATTGCATCGTCTGTCTGCTGCTGCACTCTGGTTTTATTCACTGACTGTATTACAGGATACAAAATACTGCAGTTTCCCGCTGTGTCGCAGTTTTTGCGACCACACATCTGCCTGCTTCTCTCTGGGGTCGAAGAATCGGCACGGACGCCTGGGTGGGGTGGATGTCCATGGGCAACAATGACGGTTTAATGTGAAAACACGCACACACATGTTTTCAACATTTAGTACAGCTGTCCCATTTCGGGGACGAACTACTCAAAACCTAAGCAGTTTGTTCCCATGACGGGATTGCGGTCCTAAATGGTCAAGTTGTCACTGCCATCCTCCCTTCGGCGTTTTTGTTTCTTCGCATGTGCAAACCTGTTCGCTGCTGTGACGGTGACTCCGGTGTGAAGGAGCGGTCGCAAAGTGTCGACAGCTTTACGTCCTTTGTCTGGGCAGACCCATGCGCACGCACTCACTCACTCACTCACTCACTCGCTCGCTCGCACCTTACGCTCACGTCGTGTGCGTGCGTCTTCTTCACATCAAACCGTTGTTTCTACCCTTCGACATCCAGCACACCCAGCCAGGTGTCCGTGCCGATCCTCCGTCCTGACTAAGGGGAGACCAAGCCCTGTGGTCGCAAAGTCACGACAGGGATGCATTATTATTCAGTTATACATTCCAATGCGTCCCCGGTGGCTTCGTAGGTGGTCCGCGTGCCCCCCAAGACCATTTGCGTGGGTTCCAGTCTGAATGCATGCGTACAGCTCGTAAGGACTTTTTCTTGCCTAAACAATGTTGAGCGGAAAGCGCGAGAGCGCGAGTTAGCTACGTACATTCGATGAAAATCGACGAGCTGTGGGAATGCTCTGAATGAACCCTATGCGCGACAAAAAATGAAGGCGCGTACCGGGGGGGGGGAAGAAGGGACGATACCTGTGACCACGGCTTTTCCAGAAGAAGACTGCGGAGAGTATAACCGGGGTTGAGCTGGAAAGGGAAAGTGATTATCGAAAAAAAAGGGAGCAGTGAGCAGAGCAGAAAAATGCGTATAGCGTGGACGGATCAGCCTCTAAACCACTGCTTCCGCTACGAGTACGCCATTGTTTTTCAATAAGTCTACCGAGTGAATCAGGCCCACAGGCGAGAGAGTCGACGAGTAGAAAGAATGATGAGGAACACGCCCACACACGCACTTCAGGCAGGCGGAACTCGGGACTCGCCCTGTGTTTATTTGCTCACAGCAGTATCTCACACTCACCTGGTGATTTTTTGTCGATTTTTTGTCTGCAAAGACGCTCCGCTCCCACCACGCAGACGAAAACTAACGTAACGTGGGATATGCGCACATACTGCTCGTATACGTACTTTTGCCTGTGTGATGTGTACCTGTGTTATGTACCGTACCGTACACTATGACACTATCACACTGGGTGATAAGATAACACCCCCTGCGACGATTTTCAAAGCTGGGTTTCTCGGCGAAAGGAAAGGTTCGTGATACGCCGAGCGATGTGTCTATGCAACCTTCCACTGCTGTAGACGAAATAAATCCAAAGCCACAATTTTTGGTTTTGTGTGCCCCCTCCCCCGTGTTTTAGCGGGACGCCGGGCCTGAAATTCGTCCCAGGGTGTGTGTTAAATCATCACCCAGTGTGGTACGGTACCTGGTACCAGTATGTAATATGGGTGCTTGTTGAGCACCCTGTCGTGCGGTTGAAAGATCGATTTCTCTCACACCGATGCATCAGTGCGCGTGCGAATGTAAGGTCTGAAGATTTTTTCGATCTCAAAGGCTTACGTTTTGTTCCCCTCTTTTCTTCTTTTATCCTTTGAGGACTGTTGTCTTAACCCTTTTAGGACCGCAGTCCCGTTTTGGGGACAAACTACTTGAAATTTGACTGGTTTGTCCCCAAAACGGGACTGCGGTTCTAAACGGTGGGGGCGGGCGTGGGAGATCTATAGACAGACGTGTGTGTGTTCTTCACATTTTTTTTTTGTTTTTTGTTTTTTCAACATCACTTTTGCTTTCCAGCCTTACTCGTCGGAGGTTTTACCCTCAACGAGCTTCTGGACAAGCCGTGGTCATAGGTGTCTTCCCTTCTCCCCCCCGGTACGTGCCTTTAGTTTTTGTCGCGCATAGGGTTCAGCATTCCCACTGCTCGTCGATTTTCATCGAATGTAGCTATAACTCACGCTCTCGCGCTTTCCGCTAATCAATTTCTTTTTTGCAAGAAAAAGCCACGAGCATGCACTCGGTGAGACTTGAACCCACGAAATTGATCTTGATAGGCACGCGGACCACCTACCAAGCCACCGGGGACGCCGGCATTACATTAAACCGTTCTTTCTACACCACGTTAATAACAAGTACCTGCCTGCTTCGGCCTGCCCCGTCCTTGGGGTGGGCCGAGGAAGTCTGCCAGGACCTGCAGCGGTCTAGCGACAGTCACACGAACATCGAGCTTCGGACTACGTAGGTAGGGAACCTTGCGCGGTCCGGCTGGTGGCCTGCTCGCTTTAAGGACCGCGTGGGGTGGTGGTGATGTTTTTTCTTCTTAACCCCGACGCCGAGGAGTTCATCCCTCAGGCGGGACGGGTACATCACCACAGCAGAGAGCGCTACGTGGGCAGCCGGTGGAGTGGAGAGGCTGGCCACAGCGTGGGTATGCATGCACGACAGGAAGGATGGGATTGTCGGCGTGGGTTGGGACGGCTGCACCCAGCCAACGGGAACCAAGGCGCGTACCGGGCTACGAAACGGAGAGCCACTTTCGCCATAGCGAAAAAAAAGAAACAAAAAAAGAAAAAAAGAAGGCGGGGACGAGCCTCACGTCGGCTGGCAAAGAAAGCAGCACGCGAGGCTCGTAAGAGACAGAAGGAGGCACTTGTGACGGTAGCGACCTACAATGTGCGCACCCTGGCTGTAAAGGGGAAGAACGGGTACGGACATGACGAGCGGGTACTGGCGAAGGGACGGCAACTCGGCTGTGACTTCATTGGCCTGCAAGAAACTCGGAGGTCCGGCAGCACGACGTTCCGTGCGGCAGGGTATCGTGTTTTCTGTTCAGGACAGGAAACAACAGCCACCAGGCAAGGGCTGTACGGAGTAGGCCTAGCTGTCAAGGAATCGTTGTGCAGTAAGTCTGTGTATACTCATCAGTTCGTTGACGAGCGGCTAATGTCTATGCGCTTTGAGCTGGCTGGCAAATGCGAGGCAGTCAATTTCGTCGTTGCGTATGCTCCAACTGATTGTACCAAGGACGCCGAACTGAAAGGTATCTTCTGGCAGAAGCTGGAGTACTTGGTGAAAAAAATCCCGACGAAAGAGTGTCTGTTTGTACTGATGGATGCCAACGCGCGAACTGGACAGAGGAAGGAAGGGTGCGGTGATGATGAAAGCAGAGTGCTGGGAGCGTATGGACGTGATGTTCGTAACGATAATGGCAGACGGCTCCTGTCGTTCGCCACCAATTGCAAGTTGGCTCTCACCAACACGTTTTTCAGCACGCGCAAGGGTGGGATATCGCATACTTACAACGGCACCGGCCCGAATGACCGTAAGCGGATTGACTACATCCTAACCCGTCAAGTCCATCGACCTAGAGTACAAGATGCGAAAGTCGTCCCACAGCCTCCTGCCCCAGCTAAGGCTGACTCAGACCACAACATCTTGTATATTAAAGTCCGACTCGGTGGTCGTTTTGCGCCCAACAGACAAATACGTAGACCGACGAAACGCCGAGAGTTCGACAGGCAGCTTTTTATGTCCGATGGAAATTGTCGTGAACGAGTAGTCTCCAGGATCATCTCCACTCTCAACCAGCCTATCCAGCCCCGTAATACGTCTGGTATGGTTGAGATTTTCACTGCGGCTGTTATTGATGCGGTCGAAAAAGAGGTACCACCCCCTGCACGTCGCCACCGCAGACATGGATGGTGTGAGTCTGCCGAAACCTTGGCCGCATTCATGCCAGCATGGACAGCGAGGGAGGATGCACGACAATTCTTGCGTGCCCACCCCCGGGACAGAACCGCGTGGAAGACCCTGAGATCTGCGTGTGCGAACCTGCAGAAGGTGATTGCCGCAGGACTGCATGCGTACTTCGAAGCGTACCTTGCCGAAACCGAACGACTCCTAGCGAACAACGACCAAAGAGGCTTTTACAAGCACCTTAAGAGTACGGTAGGATTGGAAGGGACTAAAGCGAGGAGCGAACAGTTCATTAGGGACGAGGATGGCACGATCCTACGGGATAAGGTGCGAATTCGTGAACGATGGGCGGGGTTTTATCACAAACTCTTGAACACGAAGTCGCTGAAACTCGATCCCACGATCATCGACCTCTTGCCACCGCGACCGCCTAAACTGTCGCTTGAAGATGAACCATCCATAGACGAGATGACCGAAGCACTGAAGGGGATGTCGAATTGGAAAGCTGTCGGGCCAGATGGTCTCCCGGTCGAACTCCTAAAAATCGACCACCCGGCATTCGCCCAGCGCTTTCACAACATCCTTGTCAATGTTTGGTTAACAGGAGAAGTCCCTCAGCAATGGAAAGATGCGATCATCAAGGTCCTTCACAAAAAGAAGGATCGAACTGACTGCAACAACTATAGAGGGATCTCGCTTGTTGCCCACGCAGGCAAAGTGTTGTTGAAAATCGTCGCGTCCCGCCTCAGCAACTACTGCGAGACCGAGGAACTACTCCCCGAGGAACAGTGCGGCTTCCGCCCCGCACGATCAACGATTGATATGTTGTTCGTCGTGCGCCGGCTGCAAGAGCTCGGACGACAGAGGAAAATCCCCTTATACGTGTGCTTCATCGATCTGCAGAAAGCGTACGACTCTGTCGACCGAGAGCTGTTATGGAAGGTACTCACACGCTTTGGCGTACCAACCAAGATGCTGAGAATTATCCGTAATTTCCACGATGGCATGCGGGCTCGCGTGCGTACTGATGACGGCGAGCTCTCGGAATGGTTTGATGTCACGCAGGGGCTGCGGCAAGGCTGTGTACTGTCACCGTTACTGTTCAACGTGTTCTTCGCTGCTGCGTTACACGTCGTACTAGTACGCTTCAGCCAAGACGAAGCCATTGTAAGGGATTTGGTCCAACTCTTGGAAGCTGGAGTAGTTCGAACAGGGAAGGAGGAGCCATTGGCGTGCGTGCGAAGGTCTGTATGGGGCATGTTGTACGCCGACGATGCAGGAATTGTCTCTAAGTCGGCTGAAGGGCTCGCAAAAATGATGACAGTCATCGTGACTGTCTTCGAAGCAGCAGGCCTCACGGTGTCGGAAAAGAAGACTGAGACAATGGTCCTACAAACACCAGACCGGACAACCCTCGCACCACCGCTCGTCATCGAAGCGGCAGGTCAGAGGTATAAGCAGACGACCCAGTTCTTATACCTAGGCGGCGTTATCCACGAAAACGCTGACCTCTCGCTCGAAATCGACCGACGGATCCGCCTCATGCGAGCATGCTTCAAACGGTTCGGCCCGGAGTTGTATGATAGGACGACCGCCCCCCTTAGCCTTAAAGTCCGAATGCTGAAGGCCGAGGTGATTGAGACCCTGCTGTACGGGTGTGTGACGTGGACCCTCAGAGCGGAACACTTTGCCAAGCTTCGAACGGCTCACCACCAAGTCCTGTTGCGAGTCATTGGCTTCCAGCGCCGACTTCGTACTGACCATGCCACCCTCTCGTACGCGAAGGCCCTCAAGATGACACGTTGCGAGAGCATCGAAACGACCATTCGCAAACGGCGGCTCTTCTTTGCGGGGGGCGTGGCACGGCAAAGCAAGGAGCGATTACCCAATCGGGTAATGCTCGGGACGATAGCTGGTGGGGAGAACCCGAGACCAGGCGGACAGTGTAAGACTTGGCATAGATGCATAGTCGAAGACCTTAGGGAGTTCCGAGCCACCGAAGGGTCAACGGAAGTTGCCCCCTTGGTGTTTGGAGTTGAGACCGCGTTGTGGTCCACAGCAGCCAAAAAGGCGGGGAAGTGGTACCGGGGGATCCTTGAAGCAGCCGAACGGTTCATGGTGAGGTGGCACGAGGCTGAGGCTGAGATGAGTAGACAGCGCCGCGCATCCGCCGTGGATGGTGCCCAAAGGAACGGGGGGGGAGGGGGCAACAGGAGAAGTGGCATAAAGCCCGACCGAGTGAATGCGGAGAGGGGGGGGAACAGGAGGGGTAGAAGGGAAACGGCGGTAGACGAAAGTAGGAAGGAGATGGCAGACAGGGTAGCAAGGCACCAAGTCGACTAGGAAGTAGAATATGACCATACTACTAGTGCTACCAACTGGTGCAGCTGGCTCGAACGTGGTCTTCCCTTGTCTTCTCTTTTAGTTTTGTTTTTTTTTTTTTTTTTTTTTTTTTTGTTTTCTCTCTTGCGCTGACTCTCCGTGATTTTCATTTCATTTTTTCTCTTCCTCTTCCTTTTCTGATTGATAAGCCGTACTCAAGGAGCCGTGTGGCGTGGTTGGAAGACGAACCTGCTCTGCTCGGCTCGTATTGTCTGACGCCAAGGGGCTGGGCATAGTTGACGAACGCAGGGCGGAGACGGCAGTCTGGGTAGCAAGGTACCAGGCGGATTAGCAGGGAGAACCTGGCTATACTACTCGTACCACAAGCTGCTGCCGCCACCTAGAAGGTGCTTTGGGCTTTGGTCTGCCTGTTATTTCCCCTTTGTTATTTTTCCTTGTTACTTTCTCCTTGGTTCTTTGTCTTACTCTGTTCACAAGCAGTGGTGTCTTTTGTTATTTCTTCTTTTTTCCAGCTCGTTCTTTTTCAAGTGTAGGCCACCTCGCCTGCGGGGGGGGGGGCACGACAGATTGTTTCTCTTAGATTTTGCTTTCATTTTTCTTCTTCTTCTTTTTCGACTTGTCTACCTTGTTTTGTTTTCTCTTTGATTGTTTCTTTTCGTTTCACTATTTCATAGATTGCGTATGTCGTGCCTGTCGTATCTAGTATGATGACATGGCTTTGCATTGCCCACTGCAGTTCACACTGCACACGTGGCAACGTAGTATCTCTGTGGCGTAGCTTTGTGACCACAGAACTTGTATCTCTTCTAGGATGGAAGAATCGGCACGGACACTGGTTGTGCTGGATGTCGACGGGTAGAAAGAACGGTTTAATGTGAAGAACACACACACACACACACACCCGTCGACATCCAGTACAACCAGTGTCCGTGCCGATTCTTAAATCGTAGAAGAGATACAAGTTCTGTGGTCACAAAGCTACGCCGCTCGCGGCTATTGAATACCTCGTATGTTACTATTAATAGTGGATCAAGCCCACGAGTTCGATAGAATGTGTATGTCGTGCCTGTCGTATCCAAGTACGATATCAGGTGTGTGTATGTTCTTCACATTAACCCTTTTAGAACCGCAGTCCCGGTTTGGGGACAAACCACTCAAACTTGAAGTAACTTGTCCCCAAAACGGGACTGCGGTTCTGTAGGGTTTAAACCGTTCTTTCTACCCGTCGACATCCAGCACAGGCAGTGTCCGTGCCGATTCTTCAATCCTATTAATAGAAGAGATATGTACAAGTTCTGTGGTCACAAAGCTACGCCACAGAGATACTTCGTTGCCACGTAGTATGCAGTAAGCACAGCAGCAGTGGGCAAGGCAAGGCCATGTCATCATACTATTATTATTATTATTTCTCTTGCCATCCGACAATGTGCAGCTATTATAGATACGATAGGCACGACATACACATTCTATGAACTAGAGAAAACGAAAGGAAACAATCGAAGAGAAAACAAAAACAAAGAAGACAAATCGAAAGAGGGCATTGCATTCCCCACTCTGATTACTGCATATCAATGCAGTGTCTCTGTGGCGTAGTTTTTCTGACGACATAACTTGTATCTCTTCTAGGATTGAAGAATCGACACGGACACTGGTTGTTTTGGATGTCGACCGGTATAGACGGAACGTAATGTGATGAGAACACACACAGGCGAGGAGAGTCGAAGCCGTCTTGTTTTTGCCTTGTTTCGCTTTTTTATCTCCGCCGATACCAAATAATAATTTCACCGAGTGAAATCACGCTACAGGCGACAGTCGTGCCTGTCGTTTGTTCACGTTCACGTTTTTGTTGTTTTTTCGCTCCAGCTTTTTTTTTTCCCTTCATCTCAGCTGCTTGCATCTGTCTGTAACAACGCTCCCCACCACGGCGATTGGAAAAAACACCGGTCGTCGTACATGTTACCACCCAGACCTGATCCCACCCCGATGTGATCCCGTTCGGCACCCTGCTCCCACAAGGTTCAGAAATATGTTTAGCCCTCCGCAGGAGCCGACGGAGGAGTATATGAAATATCAGGTACGAGTATGAAGTACTTGGTTGTTGTGTTGTTTCGTATCAAAACGGTTATGTTTTGTTGAACACTCTAAAAAAACCTATATCCTGTACACCCTACCTCCCCGTAAGCACGCGCGATCGAAGGATCTTCTTTGCTGGAGTTCCGTTTCGTGGACAAACCGCTGAATTTTCAACTATTAGGCCGTTTCCTATGCGGTTCGATTTTTGAGCTTCAGATTTTGACCCGATCGCATTTCCAGAAGTGAACTTGGCAAATCGAAACAGCCTTCCTATGCGGAAAATTCAGATTTATTGTTTGTGTAGAGATTCGAGCAAACGCCGAGACCAACAGGTGTTTTTGTGGTTTGGCGCCGCGAGGAGGAGCGCTGGGTGCGCTGCCGTGCGCGTGGGACCCAAGCGTGCGAGCCAAGGCTGACTGCCTCTGCTCTGGCGGCAAAGAGACGTGGCGAGTGCCCTAGAGCCAACCTGTCTTGGTATTTTGTGTCCCCTTTTGTGTCTGACTGCTGCTGCTGTACAGCAGTGTAAGTCTACGAGTACTCGTACGTACCCACGGAGAGGTGCGCGCGGAGTGCGCTTCTCTTGGTCTCTAGGTCCGAGCCCGCGCCAGGCGGCTGTAGTCTGGCCACGGAGGGACGGGCCGCCCGCCGCCCGAGCGTCGGGCGCGAAGGAACGTCGCTACACAGCTGTGTCGCTATCCAATTCATCGATCGCTGCTGCTGTTTGCTGTCGTGGATAACATCTTGAACTTAGAGAACATGCCATTTTTCGATTTATCTGATGACCCAGGTCGTCGGATTTTGGCCCAAAATCCGACGACTTAGGTCATCGGATTCTCAAAACGAAAAAATTCCGGTCGGATTTTGCATATTTGGACTGCATAAGCAGGGTCATTCGTTTTTTGAGATCGATAAATAAAAATCTGAAGCTCGAAATCGAACCGCATAGGAAACAGCCTTACGGGGGACCATAGTAAATAGGACCAAATATTGTTAGTAAAAATAGCGATATATGTAGGTTTTTGTCTCTACCATAGGTGCTATTTAATAGGGTCCCCCGAAATATAATAAATAGGCCGTCACCCAACACGCGACTGCAGTTTTGCCCTATCAATATTAATAGGAGGGTGTAATTAACCGTTTTAGCACCGCAGTCCTGATTGTGGAGAGAGAACACCCTAATTCTAAGTAGTTTGTCCCCAAAACGGGACTGCAGTCCTAAAAGGACTAACTAAACCTCTTGGCACTTCAGAGGAGAAAATCGAGACGAAGAAATGTGAAGATCACAGCGGACATCCTCTTCGCGATCGGATGGTGAAGGTGATGGTCTCCCGAGTTGAAAGATGAAGAGTCGCACACGGCTCGGGCGCGGGCGCAGGCAGCATGGTCCCGCCGGTGCGCTGCTGGGTACTCACGCTTGTAGACGACAGTTCACAACACCAACACAGTACTTGAATACCAGATAGTTATGATTGATTCAGTCGTCAAGGGAGGTAGCATTACACCAAAGCTCGCGAAGACGAGTGACGGGGAGCCCTCCGGTGTCAACAGCTCATTCAGTCGTTTCTTCTTTCGAAGTAGTATAAACCTTGGAGAACTGCAGTCCCGTTCCGGGGACAAACCTGTCAAATTCTCAGTATTTTGTCCCTAAAATGGGGGGCTGCTGTCCTGACGGGGGAAAGTGGGATTGTAGGAATCGCATCCCGTGGTGAAAAAAAAAAACTACAGGAGTAGTAGTCGTAGGTACGTCGATTTTATTTCTTCCAGGTTCGCTCAAAATTTGCGAAGAACGCACGCAACAACGAAGCACCAGACCTTAACCCCTTTCGAGCCGCAGTCCCGTTTGGGGGACAAATAACTAGAATAATATAGGGGTTTGTCCCCAAAACGGGACTGCGGTTCTAAAACGGTTCACGCGCGAATCGCACGTGCGTGGTGGTCGTGACGTTTGTACACATATATGCACACAGCTTTATGTGTCTGGCACCAAGGGATACAAGAACAGCAGCAGTAGTGTTTCGTTGCTCTGTAGTGCCGTCACGTGCTAGCCTCGAAAACCGGCACGATTGCAACAATCGGCACTCCCTGCTGCGGAGCTGGGGAATTAATACGCAGACGTTTGTATCGAGGTGAAAAACTTTGCCAGCCCCAAGTACCCGGCGCGGCGCGGCGCTCTGTACTCGAGCAACCGGCAGTACTCAACGGTAGTACTTGAGGACCGCTACGTACGAGTAAATATATTTGTATCGTACTACCACGTACGAGGTATAATATGTATTTTTTTTACGACAGAGAGATTCAAGTCCAAACTCGACGATGAAAACCCACCAGGACCTGAGATAAGAATTTTCTTGGATTGTTCCATATCGGTTCGGATGAAAGAAGGCATGGTCCATCTTGACTAGAACATATTATTTTTTTCATGATACTCGGTCGATTTTTTTTTCGTTTTATTTGATTTGCGTCTGATTGTTCGAAAAGTGAAATCATCCATCAGGCGTTTTGGTGTTTGATTCGAATGGAAACGAAAAAAAAAACAAATTCGACAAGAAGCCTTTTGGGACTTCTTTTGCTCTTCGTGTTGTTCAAATCGGGGAGTCAAATCGGGGAGTTTGTCCAACTCGACGTGGCATGTTCCTGAAACCGAAGCAAGCCACGCCAACTTGAGCCGTGTCGTCGACTGCTTCACAGACAGGTGAGATCCACCATTCCCGAGAGACACTGCCACCGGAGCAGCCGCAGCGCGAGGTCCGACCGCCCCTAGCACAGAGTAGACCATCGGCGGCTCGTAAAACATTACAAGGCCGTCGCAAACCCAGTTTGTATCCCTCTTTGCCTCGTGAACCACACGAGCACCGACCAGGTCACGACTTCGCTCAGAAAATTGATCGCTGTATCCCCGTCGCTGCTGCCTGCGGGGGGCTTCGGGGCTGCGCCAGCCACCCAAGACATCCCCAAGAGCGATAGCCTCTTCGGCGGTGCCGGCAGAAACAACCGGAAGCTGCCCGCGGCGCCCCGGGGAGGACGCGGGCCGTCGCTCGCCTCGTTGGTTGCCCTCTGGTGTTCGTTGTCCCTTGTGCGTTATTCGACCTGAAACAAATACCAGGTATACGGGTATTCCTCGGTAGGGGACCCAAAGGCATATTTTCCACGAAATTCTATTCGAATCAAATCATTTTTTATTTTTATTTTTCCGATTCTATCATCATGGAACAATGTTGTTCGTTAACCCCTTCAGAACCGCAGTCCCGTTTTGGGGACAAACTACTTGAAATTTGACTGGTTTGTCCCCAGACCGGGGCTGCGGTTCTAAAAGGGTTAAAGATTGGCCCTTACGAGGTCGTCCCTACAGCAGCACCTGGTATTTATAGTTTAGATCACCCTACTCCCGGTCTCCATCATCCTCGTGTAACGTTTTCAACCCTTTTAGAACCGCAGTCCTGTTTCGGGGGCAAACCACTCTAAAATACAAGTAATTCGTCCCCCAAAAACCGGGACTGCAATCGAGAAGGGCTCAAAAGGGTTTTTTAACTCTGTGGGAATCGCAGTCCCGCTATGGGGACAAATGACGCGGAATATGAGTGGTTTGTCCCCAAAACGGGACAGCGGTTCTAAAGGGGTTAACTCTGTTAGAATCGCAGTCCCGCTAGGGGGGCAAATGACGCGGAATGTGAGTGGTTGTCCCCAAAACGGGACAGAGGTTCTAAAGGGATTGACCCGGACCTGATGCCACCAGGACCTGAGCAATCCCATCTCATCCCATCCCTTATTTTTTGTTTTCAATGGACCGTCCCTTCTATATACTCTTCAGCTCTACCAGAGAGGGATTCTTCTAGCTGCTGCGCTGTTTTTGCAACATTTTGGGGTCGGAATAGCGGTTTTCGCGCAACAGGCGGCGGCGCATCACGAGTTTCAGGGCCCGCAAGAGCGTTCTCCGACGACGAAAAAAAATAAATAAACATGAGTTGCCATTTTCGGTTGAGGCGAAAAAATTTGGTCATGCCGTATTTTTTTCGGTCGTTTCCCCGCTTTTTTTTTTGTCGTTCTAACGTTTTCGGGTCGTCCAAACGCACATTGCGGTATGGTTTTTCGCGTGTGTATCCACGTATATATCGGGGGGGGGGGAAGGGATTTGCCTCCGGAGACCATCCCGGGCTTGTGTTGCGCCGAAACCCTATGTACTCAATGGCCCGCTCTGGACTAGTCGTGTGTCACAGGAGTCCTACCCTTTTCCTCCGACAGGCTCGCCTTCGTTTGTATCGTGCAGAGGGCTCAGCATTCCAACTGCTCGTCAACTTTGATCGAATTCTGCTCTTAAACCCTTTTAGAACCGCAGTCCCGTTTCGGGGACAAACCAGTCGAATTTCAAGTAGTTTGTCCCGAAAACGGGACTGCGGTTCTAAAGAGGCTAACTAACTCGCACGACGCTCTCACGCTTTCTCCGATGAAAAAGTAGCCTAGATGAGGGTACTTTTTTGTTTGTTTTTAGCCCCCCTGCCGTCGTTTGCGCCATGGATATACGAGTATCGAGGAGTTTCGAGGTCTAACCCTCTCTGTGCCTTGTGTTCGCGTTCTCCGTAGTTTTCTTTCTTTCGACCAATCTATCTGGGTTGCTGACATTCGTGGGTGTCGACAGCTACGAATATGTGTTACATGTGCAGACCACGCAGACGTTGTCGTTCGTGCCTGTCGCATCCAGTACGATGGCACGGTATATATTGCTCTGTCTACTCTGCTCACGTACGTACTGCGTATCAACGTACAGCAGCAGCAGCAGCAGCATCTATCGTGATCACAGAGGTTGTGTCTCTCCACGAGGGGATGGAGAATCGGCACGCGCACTTGGGTGTTCCTGATTATGAAAGGGTAGAAAGAACGATTTCGTGCGAAAACACGCACGAGAGGAGCAGAAACCGCAGCCATGCTCTAGCTCCAAGTGTTTTTTCCTCCCAACGGGAGTCCTTTCAAGATGCACTTTCGGGGACGAAAACTGCTATTATGGGGGACCATAGTTAATAGGACCGAATATTCTTAGTAAAAATGGTTAAATATATACCTGGTAGGTTTTTATGTATACCATAGTTAATATTACCAAATATTGTGTCAAAATAGCGGTATATATAGGTTTTTGTGTGTACCGTAGGCCCTATTTAGTATGGTCCCCCGTAACAGTAACTATTTTTTTAGAATCTGAGTGGCGTGTCCTCAAAACCGGACCGCTGTACTGCATACCGAGCATATACGGTATATTGATCACGTCTCTCTGTACGTATTACGGGGGACCATAGTTAATAGGACCTACGCCCAAAGCCGGTCGCCCCGGTGGTTCAAGCGGTTAACCTCGAATTCTTCTTGTTTGAGTCCTGGGTTCGAGCCCCAGGAGGGTCGGACATTGACTTTATTTGCAAAAATAAAGAAAAGGGATTCAATTGTTGAGAGCGCCTTGCAGCGTGGGTAGGCACAATTC
This sequence comes from Nereocystis luetkeana, assembly GCA_031213475.1. Lineage (NCBI taxonomy): Eukaryota > Phaeophyceae > Laminariales > Laminariaceae > Nereocystis > Nereocystis luetkeana. The sequence continues at coordinate 10,181,883 of JARUPZ010000009.1, read as the reverse complement.
GATGCGAGTCGACGAGGGAAGAAAAGGCTGAAATCTTCTCGCGATAAAAATGAAGGCACGTACCGTAGCGGGAAGGGAGGAGAAGAGCCTGCTATGTGACCCCGGATCTGAGTTACGAGTTGGAAGGAGAGAGAGGAGAAGATGTGCGAAGATAATGAATGGGATGAGGAAAAAAAAAAAATATATATATAAAAAATATGGTATACATAAAAACCTACCAGTATATATTTAACCATTTTTACTAGTAATATTTGGTCCTATTAACTATGGTCCCTGTCCGAAGAGGACACGGACGAGAGAGAGCCGAGACGATGTCCTCCGCTCGCGGAACACGCCCGACATGCTGCAACATCGTAGTTCCTGTCTAGGCGCCGGGCCGACACGCCTCCCCGCCGATGGTAGTAGTAGTAGTAGTAGTAGTAGTAGTAGTAGTAGTAGTAGTAATAGTAGCAGTAGTAATAGTAGTAATAGTAGCAGCATCCGAGTGTTTGTGTGCGCGTGCTGTACGAGGGTAGCACTGCTGTTGCACTGCTGCTGCTGCTGCTGTACATTGTATATATATTTATTATTATGTTTCTGAATTTTTCGTACCTTTTCGAACATATCTCGTCGTACGAGCGCTTTTTGGCGAAACGCTTGAGGTCGACCCCGAAAGCCCGGCCGGGCGCGTTGGTCGAGTTCCGGGCGCGATCAGTGCGCCCTCTGCGAAGCAAGTGGCAAGCCCTCAACCTCTTGTTTTCCGGCGGCGGGAGTGGATAAGACCACTTACCCGGTTTTCCGTACGGAATGCATTAACCCCTTTAGAACCGCAGTCCCGTTTTGGGGACAAACTACTTAAGGTTTGAGTGGTTTGTCCCCAAAACGAGACTGCGGTTCTAAAAGGGTATATATTTATATATACTTCGAATTATATATCACATACACATTTATATTGTTGTTGTTTTCTCACATTAACTCACAAAACAATGCACTCCGTGGTCGCAGGACAGGCTCCAATAACTCTGGAGTGGAAGAAATACCTCGGCAGTATAACAGAGGCAAAAACAAAAAACAACCATACGCACTCCACCACTGCGGACACCAGGGAAGCAAAAAGGAGACTATTTATAGCAGACAAAAACCTATAAAAGAAGACGAAGCGAAGCGAAAAAAAAACAAAAAAAACAGAAGCAGATAGCAAAAGGCAAAAAAGGCAAAACGGACCATACTAACAGAGACACAAAGAGGTACAAACGGGAATGAAAGAAAGATGAAAAAAGAAGGGGCAAAAAAGCGATAATCACGGGCGGGGGGGAAAGAAAATACGAAAGGCAGGCACTGGAGCATACAGACACGCAAAGTTGTCCAGGTGGCACCATGCTAGTACAACACGCTAGCGATCACACGCCTCCTGGAACGAGTTAACCCTATTTAGAACCGCAGTCCCGTTTTGGGGACGAACCAGTCAATTTCTAAGTAATTTGTCCCCAGAACGGGACTGCGGTTCTAAACGGTACTCGACAACGGGAAGAACGTCAACAACGTCGAGGGACCCGTCGAAGCCGCATTTTTCATTGACACGTTTTTTGAAGAACAAAAAAAAGCCGACAGCCCGCTTTTTTATTTTAGTACCAGGTATTCCAGACATGGGGGGGGGCGCGGATTGTACTTGATATCATGCATAACCGGGGAGGGGGGGGTGTTCTAAAATCAAGTAAAACAAAACCGGAAAAAAACATGTTTTTTTTTTTTTTTTTGACAAGATCTTAACCGCTGCTACTGCTGTTCAGCACGTTCTCTATTGACGGTTTCCGACGTGATGGCGAGTGTCGCCCCGTCTTCTCTTTTTTTTTCTCTTCTTTTTTCTCGTGAACCCGCGTACCCCCTCCCGTGTTACGGAGAAACTCGTTGTTCGGAGAAATTGGTTGCTCGGAGAAATTCGTTGTTCGGAGAATTTTGTGGTTCGGAGAAATTCGTGTTTTGGAGAAATCCCATAGGGGGTGTGTTGTCTTGCGTCATGCATTCTGCGATACTTGCGTGGGCCTGCTGCTGCTGCTGCTGTATCGAGTAGTCTTTACTCGTATCGCATGATAACCCTACGGGTTTGTGCTACATTAGGTACTACTGCTGTAAATATGTATACTTGTACAGAGTTAAGCAAGCAATATCTCTGGGGCGAGGAACTTCTCACAAAGACGTACCTGGTGTTTTACGTACCTAAGAAAGCGGAAAAGAAAAGAGGTTGCAGTAGTAGAAAGCAGCAGAGGGTCCTTTCAGCGTCATTTTTTCAGGTCCTCTATATACATGCTACGCGTAGCTTGAAAAACGGCCCAGATGGGTTACAGCTTACAGCAGCAGTGTAACACATGTGGTAATATGTGAGGAACACACACATGGTTGCTGAGGTACAGGTAGTCAGAGCCTGGGATCGGGCTGCTGGGCTGGAACCGTTGTGGGGAAGAACTATTAATACTTATAATTTGAGCGATTTGCCCCCCGTTTAGGACCGCAGTCCCGTTCGGGGGCAAAACATTTGAAATTAGATTGGTTCTTCCCCACATCGGGACTGCAGTGCTAAGGAGCTAACCCTTTCAGGGCAAAAATTGCGGTCCCATTTTGGGGAAGAATCACTCTAATCCCAAGTGTTTTGTCCCACGTTTAGGGCCGCAGTCCCGTTTCGGGGACAAAACACTTGGAATTAATGTAGAGCAGTTTGTCCCCAAAATGGGACTTGCAATTTTTGCCCTAAAAGGGTTAGTACCCCTTGAGCACTGCAGCCCCGATGTGGGGAAGAACCACTCTAATTCCAAGTGTTTTGCCCCCGAAACGGGACTGCGGTCCTAAACGGGGGACAAAACCCTTGGAATTAGAGCGGTTCTTCCCCAAGACGGAACTGCGATTTTTGCCCTGAAAGGGTTAAACCCCTTTGGTACTACTGCAGTCCCGATGTAGGGGCAAACCACTCTAATTCCAAGAGTTTTGTCCCCGAAACGGGAGTGCGGTCCTAAACGGTTCGAGAACGCGCTGACCCTTATTATCGGAGGTAAAAACGGGAAATTATAAGTGGTCACTTTATGGAGTCAGGAGACAGCGCCTCCACCACTCTCGACGGGCAGCAACTTTGCCTCGACATGCGCTCGCCGAGACCGAACTCGTAAGTTTTGGTGTGGAGCAGTCGGCCCTATATGCATGCACCGTTGACAACGCGCATTTGATGTGGCCTGACCGTGTCTCCTGAGATATTTGCTTACTGTCCCGTTTAGAACTGCAGTCCCGTATGTGGGGACAAACCAGTCAAATTTCAAGTAGTTTGTCCCGGAAACGAGACTGCGGTTCTAACAGGGTTATAACCCGTTTGGTACCGCAGTCCCGATTTGGGGACAAACCATTCTAATTCCAACGTGATTTTTCCCGAAGACGGGACTGCGGTCCTAGAAGGGTTATAATCCCTTTAGTACCGTAGTCCCGCTTTGGGGACAGACTACTTGAAGTTTGAGTGGGGTTGTCCCCGAAACGGGACCGCGGTTCTAACAGGGTTAAGGGCTATCCATGACCCTCCCGAAGCACTATCTGGTATTTTGTACCAGGTACAGTGTACTACAAGAGCGGTCCCTCTGTAGGCCCCGTTGCCCGCTATAATGCCTGTTGAAATGGCTGGCACAGCAGGTGGTACTAGCCAGTGTGGCGGTGTGCTGTTAGTAGTAGGCCGGTATTTGGTTGGCTGGCGCACACTTTGACGATACGAGTATAGAGGTGCCGCTACCTGTAATGTTTCGTCAGGGGTGTGTCTTAACTCCCACCAAAGAGCATGGGAACGAGCGGAACGGAACGAGGCTGCTCGTGGTCATTCGTTCCGTTCCTACCCAAAAAAAAAACGTGTTTGGGTCCATGCAGAACCCTGGGCCTCGCCAGCCGAATCGGCACGAACGGTATCTTTTGCGCGTGCCACGACAAAATGGTGTCCACATCCGTCTTCGGTGGTGTCCATCTACATCAAATAGTCTTCTGTTTGTTCCCGTTCGGTCGGGCCGTTCGGTCCTCCCAAACAAGAAAAAAGGGTGCAACACTTCTTCTTACCTCTTCCTATTAAGAGATAGATATACTGTTTTTCTCGGGCTGCACTGAATCTATTCGTTTCCCACAACCAATCAACACCAATTCACGCGGCAAATAATATTCCATTCGATTCGTTCCAATGCTCTCTGGGGGGGGGGGGGGGGGTTAGCCCTTCTAGAACTGCAATCCCATTTCGGGGACAAACCACTCAAAAAAAAAATCAAGTGGTTTGTCCCCAAAACGGGACTCCGGTCCTAAAAGGGTCAAGACACACCCTCATACAGCGCATAGGTGACCACGGAGTGCTGCTACCGTAGAGATCACGGTGGTGGGGGTTACGGCCCCGTCGGCACGACTGCAGACCGAGGATAAACGGTACAAGGCGACGATGGTGCCGACGGCCGCCGCGTGGTTCTGGCACCAGGAAAATGGTACGGGTACACAGACGGTATGGGGAGAAACATTTGTAATCCGTACAGGGCGGAAACTGCAGTCCCGTTTTGGAGACAAAATACTTGATATTTGAGTGCTTCCCCCCCCCCCCCCCCCCGCCCGCCGCTCCTGAACCGGACAGCAATGTTTGCCATAAAAAGGTTGATTTGTGAAAAAACATACACACAGCATCAGCATCAGCAGCAGTAGCAGTAGCATCGTGTTCGGGTGGCCCAATGCAACCAGCCGTACGGGCATGGTGTAATATCGTAGCCTTCTCTGTTGGGATTTCAGAGCGGATACATGGATTCTCGCAAATTTACCGTACGGAGTGTGACCATTGCAGGGACGGCCGGCGCGTGTGGCCGGTGGATGGTACAGCAGCAGCAGCAGCAGCAGGAGTAGCATCGTGTCCGAGCGGGCACACACGGACGTAACATTGCCCTACCCGCAACTGCTGGGCGATCACGCTGCTCATAAATATTGACGGTTTGGTAGCGCTACGTAACGCTGGCAATTGTTTGGGTGGGTATTATGTCGGGGTCGGTCCCACTTGATCTATATATGTTCGTATACACACCTCGTTACGGCCGCCTCGCACGGACTTGCCTCGGCGACAATTAACTGAAGGGGCAGCCAGCCACACCGCTTGCATAGGTCGGATTTTTGTTTTCTCTGGCAGTGCACTTCGAAGTGTGTAGCTCACTGGAATACGCTGTGAGATGCCGCAACGGGTGTCGAGCAAAAACATGTCGAAACTTCGTGCAACAAGTTAAACAGGACTCGTCGCAAGGTTCTGTTACGGTTGTTGCCGTCGCCAAGCGCGTGTGTCGGCCTGGAGGGGGCTAGCTAGCTAGAGAGGCTGTCACTGCACGACTTTGTCGTTGTTGTTGTTGTTGCTGTAACCCCCCCCCCCGGCATTGTAGGGATGCGAGGGTCTATGGTCATACGACTGCGACCATGCATGAGATCGAGTATATGTATCCTATCGAGTACACCCCCCCCCCCCCCTCCCGGGACGAATTTCGGAGGCGTTTTTCTCCAACACACGCTTTTAACCCTTTTACGACTGCAGTCCCGTCTTGGGGCCACCCCAGTCTAATACCAAGTGGTTCGTCCCCTGAACGGGACTGTGGTCCTAAAAGGGTTAACCTGTTAGGACGGCTGTCCTGTTCTGAGGTCAAACTACTCAGGACTTGACTGGTTTTGTCCCCCACACGGTTGTAGGAAAATGGGGGCTTTGGAGCGACCTCTGCGCATGTATTTCTATAGACGAGTCGCTCGGCGTTGGCTGACTTCCCCCCCCCTCCCCTTTGTTGTTATCGCGAGTTGCGGAAGGCTCCAGAGACGAAGGTGTCGCCTTTCGGGTTTTGCGGTTCTACTGCTGTACCTCTGGCTCTGGTGCTGCTGTTGTGCACAAGAACGGCCTGCTCAGTGCTGCAGCGGTAGTCGTGTATACTTTGTGTGCATGCGTCAACATGACAGGTGTCCTGCCTGCACTGCTGCTGCTGCTGCTGCTGCTGCTGCTGCTTCTGCTGCTGCTGCTGCTGCTGCGAGCGATCTGAGCGTCCCTCAGGAAGACTCTGAACCAAACCAAAAGAAGAAAAGGCGAGACTGACACGCACGCTCGCCAGGGGAGGGGGGAGGGTGGGGGGCGGGGGGCAATATGTGACCCCGGATTTCGAGTTACTGGTGGGGGGGAGCCGGAGAGTATGTAGGGCGAGGATAACAAAATGGGATGGGGAAGATCGTTTTTTTTTTTTTTTTCGACGAGTGTACCAACAAGAGGTGCCCCGCAGCAGTGTTTGTTTGACACCATCACGTACTCAAAAAGGACAGAGTGAGGAACAAACCGGAGCGCTGTGATCACGGGACCACGACGTAACCTTTTAGCGGCGGATTCCCGTTTTTGGGGGCAAACCGCTCAACTTTACATGTAGTTTGTCCCCCAAACGGGACTGCAGTTTCTGAAAGGGTGAACAGAAAGTTTACAGTTTTTTCCCCTTCCTTTTTTTTTTTTTTTTTCTTGATTTTTCGGTGAAATGTATTTACCCCAATGTTCTATTATTAATAGTACCAATATCGGTTATGAATTGAATGTATATGTATATATGATACCGATCGACTTGAGTATATATATGGTCCGATTGACTTTAGTATATATATATATATATATATTGTGGTACCAGGTAGATACGAAGTATTCCTGATGTTGTTTTGCCTGGGGTTGACCGGTCTCCGCAGTGTATGAAGAGAGGCAACCTCGAACAAGTCGGGAGAGTCGAAAAACATTCTCAGTACGTACCAGGTATAGTTTTTGTAGCGAGGGAAAATAATTATGATGAGAGTCGTTCCGTACCCAAGCCAGACTCGGAACAACTATTAATAAGCAACATACCTGGTACCTGGTGAACGAGATGATATTCTATTTACCCGGTGGTCTATATGTTCATGATGTATACTCGTATAGACCTAGTACCTCGTGAGCGTATGAGCTGGTATTATGTCAAACGTATTAGTGTGTGCGTTCTTCACGTTAAACCGCTCTGTTTTACACGCAGAGCTGAGTATCTTATATCGACATCCAGCACACCCAGTGTCCGTGTATCTACTTCAAAAAAAAAAAACGCGATTGCAGTACTGTGTACCTGGTACCTGGTATCTGCTACCTGGTATTTACTAAAAAATAGCGCGATCGCAGTGTACATGCTACATACTGGTACCAGTTGGGAATCATAATCGGGAAAAATCTTGCATCGAAAAGGCTCGTTCCCAACTGCGTAATAATGCGATTTTTTTATTTCCGATCGGAAACCGGCCTTTTCAATCCTACTGTAGTTTCCGACTGCATAAGAAGTGTCCTCAGATCGAGGATTCCCCTATAGAATTAAAATAAAAGAGCAGCAGTGAAATCAGACGAGTTTCGGCGAAATCCTCGATCTCACAGCTGTTATTTAAAAAAAGGAAATAAATGTATGATGTGCAAGGTGAACCACCGTATTTTTAGTCTTGATCAACCCTTTTAGAACCGCAGTCCCGTATTGGGGACAGATTACTTAGAATTTGAGTGGGTTGTCCCCAAAACGGGACTGCGGTTCTAAAGGGGAAAACAACGGCTGTGAGAGTTTCGACGACCCTCGATCTCACAGCAGTTGTTTTTTTATTGTTGTGAACAAAATACTTCAACATTTCGACGAAATCTTCGATCTTACATATAGCTGTTGTTTGTATTTGATTTTTTTTTTGGTAAACGCAAAAAAATATATATATATATATTTGTTTTTATAGCATCAAAATAAAAAACAGCTGTGACATCCAGGATTTCGTCGGAAGCTCATCTTTGCAAGCTGTGTGTAGATACGTCGATCGCGTATGTATGCAGATGGCGATATAAATCCCCCCCTGCTATATGTATACACGGCTTTTCAACGTCGCCAGTTGTGAGGTATTCTGATGCAGAAACTTTCAGGCCTACGATTTTTGGGGGCAGAACGAGCGGAAAAATGCAGAGCATTATATAAATATTTATACAGCAGTGCGCGGCATGTGTTGATAATTTTTGTAGTTTGAGAATTTCAGACTGAATTTTTTTCTTGTCTGCATAAGAATTTACAGCCTCTAAGCATTTGTGTTGAGCGAGGACGCGACTACAAATCGTACATATTAATAGTAGGAGTTTGAGAGCCTGTGCTCAACGTTGACGTCACAATAAGCCGCGAGCCTTGGCCAGAATAAGAGATTCTTAACTGCTGTCGCGATCTGTACCACTCTACCGGATATCTATCTGTGCACCGCCTGCAGATTTATATTCCATCAAGACCCCTCTTACACTTCTGGTACAGCGTGGTACGGCAGTACGAGATACGTGGAAAAAAGAGTCCGCCCCCTTGGCTTTTTTTTTATCTCTTGTGACAATTGAGAAAAATATTATTTTTCCGACCATCTATGCAGCGATCGTGAAGTCAGTATTTACCGGTACACACAGGGATAAAACCACTGACTTTCTTGATCGCTTCAACCCCGCCCTCCTTTATTAGGTAAATTTTGTATTCACCAGCCGCTTGCCAGAAGTTACTATTTGCGCCCTCGCCGGCTCTTTTTCTTGATTTGACTCTTCACCGGTAAAAAGTTTTTGCCCGCGGGTTGATCCGGTACAAGCAGTCGTACAGCAGCAGTAGTACTGGCTTGTACGAGTCCCTCTGTTTTGCCCGTGTGATACCGGTAGGCCGAGCCAGCCGAAAATGCCGGCACTATCGCGGCAATCGGCGCTACCCCCTCCTTTCACACTGCCGCGCTGGCTGACCGGACCCGTGACAAGGGATTCCACTGCTTCCGTGTTGCTTACTGCACAGCGATGTACCGCTCTGCGAGTAGTATCGCTAGGATTGAAGAATCGGCATGGACACCGGCTGTGCTGAATGCCGACGGGTAGAAGGAACGGTTCGGTGTGAACAGCACAGGCGTTACAGCCAGCAAACCGGCTCGATGGAGCGACCACCACCGGCTGTGCTCAAACAGCATGAGTAGTATATACTATTGTTGGGTGTTTACGATGGGGCGCAGCTTCGGCGGAATGTTTGATAGTCCACACCTGCTATGCCCCTTTGTTACATCTTCATCCCGAGAATTTTCCCAGAAATGTTTCCTGCATACCACTGTACAGGTCGTTGGGGGTAGGCATTTATATCAGTGAATCAAGTGCGCTTGAAACATTGTTTACGAAGATGCGCCAAGGACTATACAATCGCCATGGCATGTGCACCTATAGTCCACACACGGACTGCCCCAAGTCTTCATACTTGTCGAGAAATTTCCTTGAAAATTTGTACACGCTGTAGGTGGCCGGGGTCTAGGCTTAGGGTTCAAAAGTCAATTTGTGCCCCACCCCTTTTTTTCCGAGCTGAACCAAGGTCTACACAGCCACCATAACATCTGTACCTGGCCGACGCTGATTGCCTCAATTCTTCATTCATCTCCCGAGAAATTTCCTCGTGAAAAAATCCTACATACTGTAGGTGGTCGGGGTCTAGGGTTAGAGTTTTTAGTGTTGCTTCTGCTTGAAGCGATGTTTTCGAAGCCGATCCGAGGATTAAACGGCCGCTATAGCATCTGCTCGCTGTCCACACTGACCGCCCCAACTCTTCATTCATCCCGAGAAACCTCCTTGAACAAAATTGCTACGTAAGTGGCCGGGATTTTGTGGGCTGTATACGAGTATGGTTTAAAAGTTGCGTGTGCTTGAGTTTTGTTTTTTCGAGGCTAAGCCAAAGACTACTACAATACAGCCCCCGTAGCCTCTGCACCTACTGTGGTCCACCCTGAGACCTATGGCAATGAGAACCCGAAGTTTTAAAGTTATATTTCTATAATTTCGGTTTCAAGAAACAGCCGAAGATATTCTCGTACCGCCGCTGCGGGGAAAAAAAAGGGGGGGGGGAAAAAATATTTGAGTTCAATCGGCTGAAGGCGGCGTCGCATTTTTTTTCTTTCTCTTTGCGAATTGTCAACACGCTGATAAAAACCTGCTCGTGCGACGCTAGACCTTCCATCTGTCAGACATGGACTCAGCCCACCCCGGCCAACCCGCTTGGTGTCGTCGGGCAAGGCCAAATAATGTAGATGGCGGCCTCGAAGATATCACGTGGTTACATCGTCCAGTGGGCGAGAGCATGCCGGCAGCGTCCTACGCCGCTCTTCTCCCTAATCTAAAGAGAAACGTTTTTTTTTTCGCCATTCGAGACGGATCATCGATAAATCTTGTGACCTCTCGAGTGCACACCAGCGGGCCGATTTTTTTTTCATCATGCGCCTCGCCACATGTTTGAAGACGCCGGAGGCGTTTTACGATAGAGGTTCACCCGAATTTTTCTGAGGCTCCTCACTTGAGGAGCTCCATACTAATAGTAAGTCGCCCGAAAACTGGCTTTCAACACAAACATCCTTTTTCGAAACAAGATTTGGCATTCCGACGATTTTGGGTCAAGGAGCCCCGTCATTCAGAAATCCATCAGCAGAAATGTCAGCAGAAATGTCTTGCCTCTATCGTAGACATCGTCGCCCACCCTATAGCTAGAGTGGGTCAGAGCCCCTATAACGCGCGCACTCCGTTCAGAGTTCATGACGCAGTCAGCCGTTGATTTTGTCGATCAAAGTCTGTGGGTGGCCGCTTCGAAGTAAAAAAATCCGCTTGAGCTTTTCTGTAGCTGATCCGATCTTGGCCCAACATCGGCCCCATTTTGTGTTTTTTGTTCCCCAGCGTTTTCCAAAAAAAAGTTTGGAAGAACTTCGGTTTGAATCGTGCTTATATTAATAGCAAAGCCGCACCTGAAGAATTGTGGCCGGATTAATTAAAAATTGCGTCCTGTTTGAACAGTGAAACGAACCTATTCTTACTCAATTCGGTACTTCCTTCCCCCCCCCCCCCTCTCTCTCTCTCCATCCTCCCCTACCCGCTACCCCCCCGCCCGCCTTTCACTCGTGGCGCGTACAGCGTCAGCACCCCCCACAACAACGAAACGGCAAGGGTTCGCGCCAGTCAACAGGAGGAGGCGGCGGCAGTGGGTCGGGGGTAGGGGGACGGGGAGGAGGAGCCCCGCACGCAATGTACGGACGGGATGGCGCCCAGGTGGTGTTGAAGGTGGAAGCTTCGGGTTACGAGCGGGAACGCGCGGAGGGTTACGATCGGGAACATGCGGTTGAATACGATCGGGAGCATGCGGTTGAATACGACCGGGAGCATGCGGAGGGATACAAACGGGGACGTGCGGATGGCGGTTACGAGCGATCGCATCAAGGGCAGGTGAGCCAAGAGCCTGTCTGTCTTCGGTCGGCGCTATAGATCACGTGCGAGCATCTATTTTTTTTTTTTCGAGTTGGTCTGTCGTTGAAGGAGGTGAACAATCAGGGACCTCTTTTTTAGGAGTGTGGCTGAAGCAGGCATTATAGACTTTGGTCCTGCTTTTTTCTACAATAATTTTCTCCAATGTGCGGGTTCTTGACAACGACATAACAACCGTGTAACCCCCCCCCCCCCCCCCCCCTCAGTGGCTTAACACCGGAAACTAAATGATATCATTGAATCTGTCACCCATATGCAAGTCCGCCTCACCTGCGGTTCTCCGTATGATGCAGTTTACCCTTCATGCGACTCTCGCCGGACACGTCACGCCCGCTTCACGCTTGGTGCAAGCAAGCAATGTACGCCTGGTCGGTGAAAACCCGACAGGGTCCGTCCCGGCATGTCAGGGATGCGCGGGTCTATGGCCGTACGACTACCCGCCATGCATGAGATCGAGTACATCTCTCCTATCGAGTACCCCCCCCACCTTCCCTACGAATAATCGAAGTGATGATGCACCCCATCGTGCAACACTCTAGCGATAGCACTCACTCCCCCTTCGAACGAGTTTCCAAGTTGGCGCTCCTCGGCAATGAGGAGGGCGTACTCAATACGATGACCGATGCGTCTATGAAAATATCCGGACGAGACCTTGCCCAAGCCGCCCCTCCTTGTCGTTTCTGTCGCCCCCCCCCCCCCCCCCCCCCCCCCCCCCGGGGAAAAAGGATAAATTAAGTGGGGCTGAAATTTATCTCAGGGAGTTTATGCACGGTTCTGAGTTATCGTCTGACTATCAACCCTTTTTCACGAAGGTACCGCAGAGATGCGAGTGACCCCCCCCCCCTCCCCCTTCCCTCCCGGACGGAATTTTCGAGCTCGATAATTCCGGCACAAAGAAAGTGGCAAAATACCGAACGACACTTTTTCGGGCAGCCCTTGATGAGATATATCGATCGCCCTTTCCGGCGCTGACATGCTTCTTGCTGTGGAGATATCGAAAGTCGATCCGGGGGGGGGGGGGGGGGGGGGGGACCCTATACCATGCATGGCCGTAGTCGTATCGTCCAGAAAGGGGGGGGGGGGGCGGTGGGGGGTGTACTCGATATTTAGGAGAGATGTACTTGATCTCATGCATGGCCGTAGTCGTATGACCATGGACCCGCGCATCCCTACAATGCCGGGACGGAGCGTGTCGGGTTTTCGCTGACCAGGCAGAGATTGCTTGCTTGCACCAAGCGCGAATCGGCACATTAGGTGTCCGGCGAGTCGCATGAAGGGTGGGCTGCATTCTACTAGGAACCGCTTGTGAGGCGGACTTGCATATGGATGACGGCTTGAATGAGTTAATTTAATTTCCGGTGTAGCCACTTCCTGGGATAGCAATGGGAGTACTATGTAACTGCCTCTTGGGCGCCTTACCATAAACACTACCTGGTACGTGATATGATCAATTCCCTTGTGCGGAGTAAAGGTTCTTTACCTCGCGCAAATGATCCAACTCGACGACCAGCTGTGAGCGACCGCCAAAAGAAAAAAAAGGGGGAAAAAACCCCGGTACCCTGGTTGTATAGCTCACGTAGAGAGCGGCATGTTTTACAGTGTCGTTGCCAACCGACGCCAACCCAACCTATATCACTGGGGGGGGGGGGGGGGGGGGGTACTCGATAGGAGAGATGTACTCGATCGGGGGGGGGGGGGGCTTACTCGCAATACGGCAAGCCAAACCGTAAAGTTATTCACTACGTACTGCTTTTTTCGAGTATGGTACAAAACTCCAGAGCAGCATGCAGCAGTGTCGAGTTGTTTTCGCACTGTTGCCCCAAAATGTCAACACATTTCACAACCTTCTCGTGGTCTCCCTCTTCGTTGATCCCCCCCCCCCTTTTCTCCCTTCCTTTCTCCGATCCTGTCGGCGCCCAACCCCTTGCCTCATCATCCCTCCTCTCCCCCCTCCCGCCCGGCGTTCATCCCCTCTCTCCTCCGATGTTGCTGCTGCTGGAAACCTCTCGGAAGGGACGAGGCCCGTCCTTCCCAGCAAGCAGCAGTGGCGGCGGTGGCCCTCCCCGCTCCGACAGCCAGCACAACCCCCAATCCTCCCCACCCCCCCCCGGTCCCCCCTCGAACGCCGCCTACTGGTCACACCCGGCTCGGGACATGGGGGGTCCGGGGCAGACACCCATCGACCTTCGGTACCACAGCGGCCCTCCCCCTCCCCCGCCGTCGTCTGAATACGGGCAGGGTGACTCAGGGAGAAGGGGTAGTGGAGGCAGCGGTCGAGGTGGCGTTGGCAATGAGGGTCACAGATGGACTGGAGCGGGGGCGCGTTCCGGGAGCGTCTCGAGGGGTGGTGGTGGGGGTGGGGGGGGCGGGGGCGGGGGGGGCGCGGGTGATATCGCCAGCAACAGGTCAGGCGTGCTCTACCGAGGGCTGGGAGGAGGAAGAGGGGGAGGAGGAGGAGGAGGAGGAGGAGGCGGAGGGGCGACGGCGGTGACGGCGGCGGCAGCGGCAGCCGCAGCAGCGGCAGCGGCAGGGGGGGAGCGTGCATCCTCGCCATCACCTTCTGCTGCGGCTGCTGCTTCTGCTGCCGCTACTGCCGGTTCTTCGGCCGGTGAAAGTGGTCGCGGGGGTGGGGGTGGCGGTGGCGGTGGCGGTGGGGGTGGGCTCACCCGGGAGCAGGAGCTAGAAATCGCGAACGAGATGGAGCGGGAGCTGAGACGCCACGGAGGTCCGGTGGGCGGTGGTGGAAGCGGCGGTGGCGGTGACAGCGGCCGCTCGCTCCGAGGAGCGTGGAGCTCGGAGGCGGTAACCCCGGCTGCCGTCGTCGGTGCCATTGGTAGCAGGGGCGGCGCGCGGGGTACCAGAACCCCCGTGAATGGGTCTAGTGCGTTGGCTGCCGCGGTGGCAGCGGCCGCGGCGTCGGTGAGCGGGGGGGAGGGGAGGGGGGACGGAGGCGGCCCTAAATCTGCCGGGGATGGCGTGGGGCGAGCGATTGGCGGAGCACGGGGACGGAGCGCTAGCAGCGGTGTGGTTGTTGTCGGTGATGGTGGTGGTGGTGGTGGTGGTGGTGGTGGTAGCGGTAGCGTTCATATGGGGAGTCCACCGTCTAGGTCGGGGAGAGGGGTGGAGCCGCCTGGTGCGGGGGGTGGTCACGACGGTAGGTGGAGCGATGGTGGGAGGGTTGGCGGGGTCAACGGGTCGGGCGGTGCGTACGGTTCACCCCATCAGGTGGGGCTTGATGGTGGCGAGGGGGGGCATCCACCGCCGCCTCTCTGGGGCCGTTCGATGATGCACCCTGTTCAGAAGCAGCAGCAGCAGGAAGAGGGGGAACATATGATGATGCATCACCGCGAACGTCAGCCGCAGCACCCTCAACATCAGCAGCCGCAACAACAACAGCAGCACCACCAACATCACCTCCAATCCCAAGGCCCGCAGGAACAACCGCAGCGACGACAACCGCAGTACCCGCGGAGGTCGTCCCCATCCCCGCACCCACGCCCCCCTCACGCCTACCAGCAGCGGCACCACCCGCCCCCGCCTTACGACGACGGACGGGAGGCGACCCCAGAGAACGTTTCCAGAACTTTCCACCCTGGCTCTCCTGAGACCTACAGCAACACCCCCCGCCGGGGTTCAGCTGGCGGTGACTTCGGTGGGCCCGGCACCTCCGACGCCGCTGCAGCAGCCGCGAGCGGAAGTATGAGGGGAGGCTACCGAGGCCCGGTGGGGCCGGGAGGCCCGGAAGGCCCGGGGGGCCCGGGGGGTCCGGGGGGCCCGAGGCCCTCATGTGGCCCGGAAACGGGGGTAGGGGTGGGAGCGGGAGGGGGGGAAGGTCATGAAGCGTCGACGAGTTGGCGTGTCAATGACGAAGGTCGGAGAGGAGAAGGTCCCGTCCAGTACCCCAGCTACATGAGAGACTCCGGGGGGTCGTCTAGGAGGTCGGCGACGGGGGCCCCGTCGTCGGGGGACGCCGGACCAGCCGTGGGGGCGGAACCTGGAGGGGGTGGGGTTGGGGGCGGGGGCGGAGGCGGGGGGAGGCCGTCGGGGGTTAGCTCGCCTCCGAAGTATCGCACCGCCGCGGCGGCTGGTGGTGGTGGTGGTGGTGGTGGTGGTGGTGGCGGCAGCGTCGGTGGTACGTCCGCGCCTTACCCGCGGTATAGTAGGCCCGGAGCAACCGTCGCGGTAGACGGGTCCAGGGGAGCGATGGAGGAAGGTGGAGCCAGCGGCAGTGGCGGCGGTGTTGGTGTTGCGAGGCGAGGGGCTACCTCCAGCCCTTCCCCCGCGGCGGCCGCGGCTTCGGCCGTTCTCGCCGCCGGCCCGGCCGAGGCGGGGACCGGGGCTGGGGCGGCTCCGCCGCCCCCCTTCCACCCCCACCACTACCACCATTCGCACCCGCACGTCTACCCCCACCCCCACTCCCACCCGCACACCCACCACGGCAGTTCTTCTACCGATTTCGCCCTGCCTCCGTCGGCGTCGACCGGTGTTACCACGGCCATCCCGCGGCTGCCGCACTCACCCCATGACCCGCCGGGGGTAGCTGTGGCCGAGGGTGGTGGTGGTGGTGGTGGTGGTGGTGGTGGTGGTGGTGGTGGTGGTGGTGGAGGGGGTCGCGCGTCAGCGTTGTCCTCCTCCATGATGGGAGTGGTCGGTGGGGCGGGAGCTGCTGGGCCGGGAGCTGGACATGAAGCGGGCGGGGCGTGGCGAGGCGGCCGCGGAGGACACCCTGGCGCCGGCGGTACTGCTGCCGCTCACCTGAGCGTGGCTGATCCAGCTGGTGGTGGTGGTGGTGGTGGTGATGGTGGTGGTGGTGGTGGTTATGCGGCTGGCACTGCAGGGTCTGCGGGAGTGGCTGAAGGCCATGGGCCGGCGGGCGGAGCGGAGTCGGTGTCGCCGCTAGTGATGCTCGGGGAAGGAGCGATGGGCTCGCATCGGGTGATTCAGGCGGCGGTTCCGCTGGGGACAAGGAAGGTAGCGCTTCAGACGCTGGTGAGTCTTTTTCGTTTCTGCTTTTTTTTTCGGCTAGATGAGGTCTTTTTGTTTTTCACAAACGTTTGTGTATATACGAGGTGTGTTATATTTCTACCAGGTAATTTTCTTGAAAACTGTTTTTTTTTCCAAGTTGAACTAAGATGAGCTGGGAGTTTTTTTCAACCCTCTTCTTCGCAAGCTGTGTGTAATGCTTCGTTTATCGCATGTATCGTATGTAGGGGCGGGCGGTGCTGTTGTCGCTGGTTGTTGTCGTCGGTCTTGTCGTACCGTTCGGCGTTTTCCGTACTGTACGGTGTTTGCCGTACAGCCCGGAGCTTGCCGCACTGAATAATAAATGCCCTATAGCCCCGGTGCTCACCGCGCTGCACGGTGTTTCCCGTACCGTACTTTTTTTGCCGTACAGCCCGGTGTTTTTTTCTTTACTGCACGGTATTTGCCGTGCCGTACGGTGTTTGCCGTACTGCGTGCATCGGCATTTTTTTTTTCTTGTAGCATTGTTTGCTTGTCGGGCATTTTCTGTGCGTTCGTTCACACGTGACGCTATCTTCGTTTTGTTCATCTATATATATGTAGGTGTGTTTGTTCTGTCGCATATAGGCTGCTGTAGCCACGGTTGATCTTTTTAGCTTGTCGTACGGTGTTCGCCGGACGTAACTAATCTTGTGCGGCGTTCGCCGTTCGTTTTGTCTCTCTTCTCTTGCTGTGCGATAACTTTCCCTCTTTTAGGGCTCGTTCTGTGTTGCTATTATCTGCTCTGGCGGTACCGCCACGCCCCCGCCCTTTGCCGTAGCCCTGTGTTCTCCATAGTAGTAGTAAGCAACTGGTACCGTATGGTAGTGCTCGTAGTGTCTGCGACGTACTACTCTGAACGGAAATGAAAGTACCGCCGTGAGGGGCGGTATTGGCCTTGGGGAGAGGTGTCTTTTTTTTCGTCCGCAGATTGCTGGGTTGGAGTAGTTCATGCGTGGAAGGATTTACGACCCGCAGTTTGTGCCTTATCATCCCCGGGTTTGGCGGGGCATCGACCACGAGCCCCGGCCTAACCTGCGCTCAAGCCAATGGGGTTGGATTCTCCACATCTTGCTGACCCGGGGGATCCCTGTTTTCGTCCCCGCGTTGTTGGAGTTGTAGATGTATCGAAGGATTTTTTATCAGGGGATGGGGTATTATAGTCCCCGGGTGCGGCAGGACCTAGACCTTGTCCCATGGGGCATTTTTCACCGTGCGCTGGCTCCAGCCAATCATAATGCAGCCCGTGGGGTTGGAGGTTCCACACATGGCGAGGCAGTATCGACCCAGGGGTCGTCCGGTTTCGTCCCCAGGGTGTTGAAGTTGTATTTGTATGGAAGGACTCATGATCCGGCGATGGGACCCTATCGTCCCTGGGTGCCTCTGGCCGCATGAGCCTCAGTCAAGCCGTGACGAGCCGATGGGGGTGGGGTTTGCACGCCGTGAAGGGCGATGTCGACCAGGGGGGTCGCTATTTTGTGTCCGGGTGCGGCATGGCCTCGACGTTGTCCCGTGGGCCAACTCCCGCCGCCCTCTGGCTCGTTACGGGTCGCGCTATATACCCAACTACGGGCAAACGGACCGGCACAATGGAAGCATCCAGTCAAACTTTAATCTAGGCATGTGCGTGTCATATGAGCGCCTATTTCCTGGGGGCGGTTATGTTGACGCTGTAATCCGCGTCTGTTGATTTGTCTTCCTATCTGCCTGTAGACAGTCCGTGCGTGCGCACTCTCTCCGCAGTACTGCTGTCTCTCCGTGTGTCTGTGCGCATGTTTTTTTTTCTTCGCGCTTCATCTTCCCCACTCTCCTCCCTTTCCCCCGCCCTCTCCCTCCGACCCCTTCTACTTTTTCGCCTTCCTCCCCTCTCTTCTTCTCCCCCTCCGCTCTCCTCCTCCCTCCCCCCTTCCCCCTTCCTCTCTCCGTGTGCACATGCTACCATCATTCTATTCCGTTTTTTTTTTTTTTTTTTTTGTATTCTTGTGCTGTTTTACCCAGGACGACCTGGCCTTGTTTTTCGTGGACATGAGGTCGACCCTGTTGGTCCGGATGGCGGCGGCTGGACCAATCATGGATGAGCTCTGCCTGAGAACCGAGACCTTCGAAAAAGCTGTCGCGTACGGTGCCCCTGGAGAGCTGATCGTGTGCGCGCCACAGGTGAAACGACGATTACGGGTTCATGACACGGAGGCGGGAAGAGGGGGGGGGGGGGGGGGGGGAGGGTGCAATATTGTCATGCATGGCCATAGACCCTTGCGTCTCTACAATGCCGAGACGGAGCACGTCGGGTCTTCACTGATCAGGCAGACTTTTCTTGCACCAAGAACTTTAAGCAGGGGTGGGGGGAGGGCTGGGGTGGGTATAATAGCGAATACCTACCAGGTAGGTGACAGTCGCGATATTAAAAGCGGGGGCGGGGGTGGAAGAGGAAGGGGCACCACATGTGTCTTCTTAGAGTCCCGACCGCCATATATCCCTTATCCTCTAGCACTATCCCCTATCCCCCCCCCCCCCCCAACTTCTGTAGAGGTTGGGTTGGCGTCGGTTGGCAGCGATGCTGTAAAACATACCGCTCACTATGTGAGCTAGACAACCAGGGTACCGTTTTTTTTTTTTTTTTTGGCGGTCGCCCAGAGCTGGTTGTCGAGTTAGATCATTTGTGCGAGGCGAAGAACCTTTACTCCGCACAAGCGGGAATGGTCGTATCACGTAGCGTTCAAGGTAAGGCACCCAAGAGGGAGTTACTTAGTACTCCCGTTGCTGTCTCTGGAATTGCCTACACCGGAAATTAAATTAACTCGTTGAAGCTGTCATCTATATCCAAGTCCGCCTCACACAGCTCACCCTCCATGCGACTCGCCGGACACGTCACGGCGCTTCGCGCTTGGTGCAAGCAATGTCTGCCTGGTCGGTGAAAACCCGACAGGCTCCGTCCCGGCATTGTAGGGATGCGAGGGTCTATGGCCATACGACTACGGCCATGCATGATATCGAGTACATCTCTCCTATCGAGTACACCCCCCCCCCGCCCCCCGCTATCCTAATAGATAGATGGCGTCAGATAGCGAATTACAAATAGTAAAAGTTTTTTGATGGGGAAAACGTAATGATGGCCCAAAGGTTAGTGGTGGTCTCTATTGGGCATGCATAGAAACGGTGCTTCGTCTCGAAAGGGATGCGTGGTCAGTAGTCAAAATGACCAAGGCAAGGAACAAAGGAGTACGCCCCCCCCCCCCCCCCCCCTCCTACCGTGTTGAGATCCCTCCCGTCCCCCATCCTGACCACCTCCGACCCCCCCAGAGCCTCCTCGTCTCTTATGCCCTCTTTACCCCTACCCCCTCCCTACTCCGATGGACTGCTGGCCGGGTGATGATATAACACACTAGGGTGATAAGATAACACACTAGGGTGATTAGTGATACGATAACACACCAGGGTGATAAGATAACATACCAAGGTGATGAGATAACACACCAAGGTGATAGGATAACACACTATAGTAGGGTGATAAGAGAGCACCCTAGGGTGATACTAGGGTGATAACATAACACACAAGGGTGATAAGATAACACACCAGGGTGATACGACAACACACACCCTGGGATGAGTTTCGGACTCGATTTTCTTCGCGATAGGCGAGGCAAACGCGAAAAATAAAAGGCGACGAAAAAGAAGGGTGGTTATTGTGCTCTTCCTCTTCCCGTTTTCTTTGTGGAGATAATCTGGCTGGAAACTTGTCCGAGCAGGTTGTGTCATACTTTGCGCGTTATTGCTGTGCGGTACCCGTCCGCAACCTCCGCTCATCCCTAGCGCCCAACCCATTTTTGCTTCCCCCCCCCCCCCCCCCCCCCTCCCTCCGTCCCTCCCTCCCTTCCTCCCTCCCTCGCTATCTCACGTCCCTCCCATTCCCCCCCTCCTCCGTTCCTGCCTGCTTGGGGTTTCCAGTTTGTGAAGTTTGGGGGTGCGATGGAGCAGGCGGGCATGCTGGACGGTGACCTGATCACCCACATCAACGGCGAGGGCGTTTCGGGCGAGGTGGCCGAAGACCTGGTGTGGAGCGCTAAGGTGGGTGGCGATCGCCCTCGAGAGCCCTGGTGTACGGCGATGGTCCCTCTATAGTGCCGATCGGTATGTGCGCGCCAGGCAACTATGCGGCAACGGGCACTGTATTCTCCGCACACTGCTCTCGCGCTGGTCAGTCCTGCATGTGCCAAGCGGTGTCACCGGTACTGCTGTAGCGGGCGACAGGCACTACTCATCCGGCACTACTCGTATAGAGGGACCAAACACTACTGTTGTGATTTCGTCGACAACTGCAAGCACGGTTCTTGTATCCCTTTTAGGACCGCAGTACCGTTCTGGGGACAAACCGCTCAAATTCTAAGTAATTTGTCCCCAAATCGGGACTGCGGTCCTAAAAGGGGTTATAATCGCGGTCTTAACGAGGACTGTGTGTGTGTGCGTGTTTTTTTTTTTCAGTATTTTCCCGAAATTGGATCGGGCAAAGATTGAAAACTTCGACCCCGAATAATGGCGTCTTGAAGTTTTTAGGGTTTTTCAGGAAATTCAGGCACACGGCTGTAGAGGATCGGGCAGCCCCACCGCTCGAGCTGTGCCACCACCCGCGAGCGCACAGGACCGACAGGGGTCGTTCCTAAGGTAATTCGCAAGCCATGGCCCAAAGCAGAAGGCGTATAAACAATAGATTCTTTGGCTCTCGTGGCCGAGTTCACAAGGTGACCGCACCGAGGTGGCCGACCGACTGAGCTCAGTGAAAGACAATAGCTGAGACTTGATCGCGTTGGGCAAGCGTTGGGCGTTGTTGCGTGACGAGTTGTTGATTGATGGGTTTCACTCCCCAAGGCACCGACACGTGCCTACGAGTCAAGCCGATGTCAGCGGGACCACGACACGCATGGGTTCCGCAAGCGCAGCTGCTGTAGGGATGGTTCTGTGCCGGGTGGGCCAATATTTCCCGAGCCAGCTGAGGCACTCACTCGGTAAGGTTCAACCCTCGCTGAATTTGGTGAAAAGCCGATTTTTTTATTTTTTTTTCCAGGAAAAACGAAATATAAAACATGTCGTTAAGATCGACCGTAAGGGCCCTTTTTGCGGACGAAGAAAGCAACCCCAGTTGACCCGTTTAGGACTGCAGTTCCGTTTTGGGGAAAAAAACACTATGGTTCTAAGTAGTTTGCCCCCCAAACGGGACTGCAGTCCTATACTGGTTTAACCTGCATGCACGCACGTTTTTTCCAAACAAGCTACGAGTGTTACTAGAGTTTGGATCTGAAGCAGTGTCGCGTCGTTTGTGCAGCTATATATACACTTTTTTTCTTTTTCTTGTTTCAAAGTAAACCCGAACCCAGTTCGTTCAATGGAAAATAACTGCTCTACTCCTATTATGGGGGACCGCAGTAAATAGGACCTATGGTACGCACAAAAATACATACCAGGTATATTTTGCTATTTGTACTGACATTATTTGGTCCTCTTTACTATGGCCCCCCGTAAATAACGTAACGTTTTACTAATCCCGGGCTTTTCTCGCTGCTGGTGGTGGTCTGTCACGGTAGACCATACCGTATCGTACCTCTTTTTTTTAGTGATAGCGGGTTGATACGCATCCCACGGAAGGGGTATACCGTTTTTTGGCTCGACAATGTAGTAGGAACTACAGTAGTAGTACAACGGTTGGTATGATGACTTTACTACAAGTAGTACCACTCCGTCGATTAAGGTTCATTCTTACGAGAGAGCGCTTTTTCCGTAAAATCCAAAGTTTGGAAATAACTGGAGATGTGTATCAATATACGGAGGCGTTCTGTCACTATTCGTGAAGTTAGTTGTCCAGAAGCAGGAAAATTAAATTCGTTAAATTTCACGTATTTGGAAAAAAAAAATCAGGGAAATATGGAAGATTGAAAAATTGCGCGAAAAAAATATCGAAATTATGCTCTCCGATAAGAATAACCCTAACAGGGACTGTTTGTGTTGAATGTTAGGACACAAAATGTGCTTATATTTTCGGACATAATGGTATTTGTTCCCGGACTATCGTTTACCTGGTATACTCGTAGCGCGTAGAAGTATTTGTCGTTCATGTCGCGAACAGACTCCTTTTATGTCGCGTTTCGGGTGAGGTACTGAGCTCCTCGTGCGAAGAGTCCGGGAAGTAAGGCACCACCCATGAAAGGCGTTGATTTGCTCTTGACACTCACTGCTGTGCACGAGAAAATGGGGTCTCAACGCTAACCGCTGCTTGACTACAGTAGATATGCTCCTGGTATTTGTTTGGGTGCTGGCGATGGGGGTGGGATGGTATACCACAGCTCGTGAGTAGCGTTCCCTTCTGTGTTTGTATGTCATGCCGTGCGCCTTATTTGGTGCCTGCCTGTTTTTTCCGTTGGAGACTCACTTTTTGTTTTTGTTGCATGCTTTGTGACCAAGAGCAAAGTCTCTGGGACATGAAGTAAAGATTATAACATCATGAGTCTGATTGGCTCGGGGTCAGGGTTGGTCGTTATAACATGATCTGACCACATGGTGTGTCATATCAGTTTTCTCGAACACCTGGTACATGGTAAGAGCCACCCTTGGCCGTCGAGGAAACCCGACCAACCAGGAAAAAACGTTCTTGTAAACTTTACCCGACCCAACTCAACCCGACCTTCGTAAGCACCAGACCACCCGCGACCCTGCCCCTGTTGTAGGAGTAGCATTAATAGCAGCTCGTCAAAGTGGTTCGGCTGCAGGACATGACCTTGTTGAGGGCCATCGAATATATCCCAACGCGAACGAACCCAATCCAACCCAGCCCAACCTGATTTAACTCAATCCAACCCAACGTCTTACACCTGCTGTTGTACCATGCCACGAAGGTCCGACTGCTGGTTTGTCATTGGGGGCCATCAAGTGTTTGCCCAATCCAACGCAACCTAGCCTGTAGCCCAACCCATTCCAACCCAACCCAACCCCTTATCTCTTTTGCGGCAGTCTGTCAAGGGAGTGCGACTGCTCGACATCACTTTCCTGAGGGCCACGGGGGAGAGCAGCGCGAGGGGTTACCCTTGGCACGAGGCGTTGGCGTGGTGGCAGAGCGGGGTCAGGCGGCACATGCTCGAGGGTCTCGAAATGGGTCAGATGGTGAGATACTAGAGATGGCGCTTTTTTTGTACGTAACGGGGGGGGTATACGGGAGTTGGGGGAGTGGAGGCGTGTATGATGTGTGGAGGGGGTGCCGAGGGGGGGGGGGGGGGTGTACTCGATTGGAGATATGTACTCGATCTCATGCATGGCGGTAGTTGTATGGCCATAGGAGGGGGGGGGAGGGGGGATACTCATTTGTTGCTCTCCTTTGTAATTTGACCATTGACCACGCATCCCTTTCGAGACGGAGGGTGCCGGGGGGGGGCGAGCTAAGTACGTAGTGTGTTTGTGGCAAGGAAGATGGGAAATGAGGATAGGGGAGAGCGGAGGACGCATGCCATATACCTTTCTGGGCGGAATTATAACGACCGCTTAGTCTTCCTATTACTGTCTAAACGGTCCTTATGTTAATGTCCTGAGTGGTATACGGCAGAGGGAGTTCCTACAGTTTCGAAGGCTTTTCCCCCACAAATGGGGCTCTTTATGCCATCCCAAAAGAGGCGTTTTTCATCACTTTTTGTACGCTTGGCCTCAAGGTCCCAGAACGTTTTTTTGTGTGAAAAACTTGAGTGTTCCAACTATATTGGGTAGTTCCGGAGCCCCGTCTGTGCTCTGTTTTTGTCACCAGGAAAGTGCTCCCCTTAAGAGTTCGTGGAAGGCATTGCGATATAAGGGAGGGGACGGGGGCCGGGAATCGTTTTTTTTTTTTCGGGGGGGATAGGGGCTGGGGAGGGGGGGCGTGAAGGCGTGTTGGAATGGTCAGAGGGGATGTTAGTGGCGTTAGTGTGGTGGCAGAACGGGGTCGGGCGAGGCGACACATGCGCGAGGGTCCCATTTTTTCTTCCGCTTGCCTTCGCCCCCTTTCAGCTCTCTTTTTTCACACCAGGTACCTGGTATATATTTTCCCTCCGCCCTGCTGTTGCGCCGGTTATTTTTGTGTGCCCTTCCCGGGAGATTTTGGTGTCACCACCTCGACCGTAAAGCAGTGAATGCACAACCCGTTTTTTTTTTTTTTTTTTCTATGTTGTCCTTACCTCTTGCTGCTTCGCGTCGGGTCTTGACATGACTTTTTTCGTGGTTGTTTCCTCGGTCGGGAGAAAAGCAAGCAGAGGATGCACGATATATTTTTTTAGTTCAGGTTATCCTTCCCTCTTTTGCTCTTCGCGTTTCGATCTACCCGGGTCTGCCCTTAACGTAGTGCCCTCCCTAGTTCATAAAGGGAGCATTGGGCGCGCAATCCGTTTTCTGCGTTTCGCAGTACCTTACCTATTTTGTTGTTGGCGTCGGGTCTATTGTGTCTGGCCGGTAAAAACGCCAGTCGGAATAGCAAGCAGTGGATGCACAACCTTTTTTTCTGTTTTCATCACTCTGTTTTTTGCGTCACGTCTGTACGTACCAGGTATGCCCTTAACATGATGGTTCCTTACTTGGTCGGCGGGAAAACAAGCAGTTGGTGCACAACCGGTCTTCAGTTTTTGGTCATGCTTACCTCCTGTGTTTTTTGTCGTGTCTTATGTATACGCGTCTGCTCTCAACGTGATGCGTTCTCAGTCGGAAAGCAAGCAGTGGATGCATGGCGAAAATGACAAGCGTGGTCGCGAGGCCATCTGGAGCTACCGCCTCTACCGCGAGTACTCCATGCAGGTGATTGTGGTGGGGGTGGTGTCGGTGTTGCGGGGGGGGGGGGGGGGGTTGGGATGGTGGTGGGAGTGATGGTGTTGGTGTGACGGTGGGGGGGGTGGTGGCGGTTACCGCGATTGCTCCGTGCAGGTGACTGGTGGTGATGGTGGTGGGGGTCGTCGTGATGGGTTGGGGGAGGAGGGGGTGTTGGCGGTGTTGGTGATGATGCCGGCGGTGGGGGGTGGGGCTGGTGGGGTTGAAGGTGAGGGCGGCGGTGGTGGTGGTGGTGGTGGCGATGGGGGGTTGGTGATGTTTGCTGTTGTTTTTCGGCGGTGGCGGTTGTAGTGCGGGTGACATGGGTGGTGATGGTGGTGGTGATTGTGGTGGTCACACCACCCTGTCCTGGCAGCACTCTCACACGTAACTCCCTCCCTTGTCGTGTTTTGTCCCAGGGTCAGCGCCCCTCGGCCGACGGGCCTCCTGGACAGGGGAGCAGCGGGGGTCCGCCCGGGAACCCGCCCGACGGGGGGGCCTCGATGGACAACATGAGCAGCAGCAGCAGCGGCCTCAACAACAGCAGCGGCAACATCAACAGCAACACCAACAGCAATACGAACACCAACACCAACCTCAATAACAACAACAGCAACAGCAATAGCAACAGCAGCAACACTGTTAGCGGCGGTGCCGGTGGTGGTGGCGGTAGTGTTGACCCGCAAGGCCCACCCAGAACGGTCCTCGAAAGTCGCGGTGGGAACAGAAGCGGCGGCGGCGGCGGCGGCGCTGGAAACGGTATTGGCAATGCTAGCGTAGATCGAGCCGCGGCGGCGGTCGTGGCGGCCGCGGCGGCTTCAGTTTCTTCCCGCTCGGGAGGTTCGGGACTGGCCATGACGTTGGCGGGCGGAGCCGGGGCCGGAGGGGGGCCGGGAGGAGGAGGGGGAGGGGCGGGGGGGGTCTATCCGCAGGGAAGCGTGGTCCCGTTTCACGGGGCTGCAGCTGTCGGTTGGCGCCCTTGGTCCTCCTCCGCTAAAGGCGGCGGTGGTGGAGGGGGCGGCGGCGGCGGTAGCGCAGATCCTAACGCTACTGTTGCTGATGGTAGCGCTAGCGCTAGTGGTGGCGGTATCCCCGGCGGCGGGGACGGTAACACGGGTGCTAGCGCCCACAATAGCACCATACCTAGTGCTAACGTCGACGCGTTAGCCAGCGCTGGTGCTAGCTGGGTAGCAAGGTCGTCTCCATCGCGAGGACGCCGCGACCTAACGACGACGCCAGCGGATTCGGCTTCCCCAGCGGCGGTGGCGGGAGCTCCTGCGATGGTGGGAGTTCCCATGAAGCGCAAGGCGTATTGGGAGGAGAGGGAGAGGAAGGGCGCGGGCGGGGCGGGTGGGGGGAGAGGAGGAGGGGGGGGAGGAGCGGCGGCGGCAGGAGCGGCTGATGTGAACGTGGCCGATGGGGAGCGCCCTCAGGCAAGGTCCTCTGCGGTCGGAGGCGGAGGCGGGGCGGGGTACGGAGAGAAGGAGGGGGAAGAGGAGGTGGCGAATTAACGAAGGTGATAGCCACGACGCGAGGGCACGGGAGAGAGAGGTAGGGGCGGGGGAGGAAGGGGAGCAGGAGACGGAAGTGGTGGTAACGGTGGTGGGCGCGGTAGCGCGGAGGAGCGCGAGAGGGGGGAAGCGGAGGATCACGGGGACAGGGAGGGAGGAGGGGAGAGGGGGCGCCGGGTTCCCCTCACCCGTAAGGGCACCGCCACTGCGGCCGCCACCGCCGCCGACACCGCGAGACCGAAGAGCCGCAACAGTGACAACGGTAACGACACCGGCGGCGACGACACCGATGACGCCAACAGAGCACAGCCCGTCGCGACGCAGCCTCTTCGAGAGATGGAGGCGGCGATGGCACACCGCGTGCTGCCGGGCGGAAATCGAAGACCGTGGCCGGCGAGGACCCGCTCAGCCGAAGCTACCGGCGACAAGGAAAGCAACAGCGACAACAGCAAAGATGATGATGTTGATTGGTACCAACAGCGGCGGCGGCGGCGCGGAGATCGGGACGGAGGCGGTGGCAGCCAGGGCAAGAAAAGTGGCGGCGGTGATGGCGGCGACCCTTCCACGCCTCTCAGTAAACGCAGACCCACTCCCGGCGGGGCGGGGTAGCGACCGATACCCAAGTCCTTCCGGCGGTGGTGGTGGTGGTGGTGGTGGTGGTGATGATGGCGCCGGTGGTACCGGCGGCACCGGTGGCGGTGGTGGGGGCGAAGCCCGTGGGGGTGCTGGTAGCGCGGGACGGAGGACTAAGGTGTCTCCTGGACGCGGCTCGGATGACGGCGCATCCCCTCCACAAGGGCCTTCAAAGCGGTCAAGGACGGATGACGGTACGGCTGAAGGTGCGGGCGGTAGCGGTGGTGGTGGTGGTGGTGGCGGGGGGGGAGGGGTGGAGATGGGACGAGAAGGAGGACGGGGAGCGAAGAAGCTGGAAAAGGAGGAGGAAGAGGAGGGACAAGCTCGACGCAGGCTCAGCCTCAGCTGCAGCCGCAAAAGCAAGTTCAGCAGCAATCGTCCACGTCGGCCTTGGTCCCGTCGCCCCCCCACCACCCCCCACACCAGTTCAAGCGCTATCAAGAACACGGTCCTCGTGGGGGAACCGCCCTTGCGGCTAGTGCCATGTACGACCCCACCACCAGCAACAGCAGCAGCGCCGGCGGCGGCGGCGGCGGGCGGTGGTGGTTACTCTGTCCTCGGGCGCAATAGCCACTCGCTTACCGCTGCCCCCAGGGTAGTGGGGGTGGTGGCGGCGGCGGCGGGGGGGGGGAGAGGGGGCACGCAGCAGCACCCCCCCGGCCTCTTCCTATCCTCCCTCTCACCCCCTCTCGCATCAGGCGCATATGTCGCAGGCAGCGGGCGGTCAGATAGTTGTGGCCGCGGGGGGGGCGCCGTTCCCCCCCCACCCGCCTCCGCCGGGAGCTCATCACATGTATGGAGGCGTTGTTCAGGGCGGAGGTCCAGGTGGAGCGTTTCAGGGAGGCGTGATGGTCATGCAGAGTGGCATGAACGGGGGAGGTGGGAGCGGTGGTGGGATGTGGGGACCGGGAGGAGGGGGTGGCGCTGGGGGGCGGGGTAGCGCTTGGCATCCTCCTCCAGGGGCGGCAGCGGTGGGGAGCGAGACAGGGGATGGTGAGAGGCCCGGGTGGTTCTTTGATGAGGGGGGGGAAGAGGAGGAGGAGGGGGAGACGCGCCGTGGTCTAGG